>CM057000.1:117964837-118564837 GCA_029891345.1 Dryococelus australis | reverse complement strand
CCCCGTCGCCCAGCATTCCAGCGCTGCTCCGTACTCAGCTTACTTCACCCTCATTGGCTCCCAAGCTCACGCTGTTATGAGCCGCCCCAACCTATCACCACCTCGCAGTGTCCCTCTCGAAGACAGGAAGTTTCGTTGTATGTCAGACCGCCGTTATGAAGCGACGTGAGACCTGCCCATCTGCTTGCACATGACTCAGTCCCCAGTTGTCAAGGCCGAGCTAGGTAGTGCAATGGTATTCTCTATCCGCCGTTTCTTTACCCTTCTTGAATCAAACCTTAGAAAAACCACCCCATGCTTTCCATGCTTGGTTACTTCTTAATATATCATGTATCACAAGCGTTTTATACTGGCGCTACCATAAATGTGCGTTATTAAAAAAAATACATTTACATATATTTTGTTTATAAATTATAATATATAATTTATAATTAATAATAATAAAACAGGGATATAATATATGGGTTGTTAATACCTAATCAGAAACAGTTTTTATACAAAATATTATTTCACTGAGTGCACACGAAAGCGATGCATTGTCCCTCTGTTGTAATTTTGTAGACTTTGTTAAACTTTCTTTGCATGTGATGTATAGGCATATCGTGGAAGTAGAACTTTAGGAGGGCTTCAGGAAAGTTGGAAGTATTCGTGAATGGACTATACACCTTTGGACACTAATTCGGGAGGACCACAGTTCGACTCCCAGTCCGGCAACCCTGATTTCGATCTCCTGTGGTTTCCAGAGATCCCTCCAGGTGAATACTGGTATGTTTCCTCACTACACCGTCGCGGCTCGTTCCTGATACACTTGTTCCCACTTCTACCAACTTGCCCCGTCTCTTATGACCTCACTGTCCACGAGACCTTAAGCCCTGCCAACCCACCCGTAGGCCGTTCACGTCAAAATGAGCACTTTTAAACGCCCTGCTTAAAATATACTTGTATGCACGTAGTGTATTCTTCCGCCTTATGTAAGATTAACATCGTCATGGGTCTCGTTACTTTATCCATGCGTCGGTCAAGTGAAACTGTGAAATTATTAGAAAAGTAAACATATACACAATTTTCACATTTTTACACTTCGGTATATTTAAAAAAAAACAGTAGGCGAAGAAATAATTTAGCTTGTTACAAATAGTTACCTAACACTTTATATTCGACTTAATATACGTACTTCCCATCCATCGATGCCAACTTTACTGGGCGCATGTCACTTCGGGTGCCCGTTATAATATATGCAATTAGAGCAGTGACTTTTTCTGAGGTTGATTTCGAAAGTGCTCATTTTATTGTGAACAGCCTTTACCCAATTGCCACTGGATCTGTTACTCAGTAGGCGAAGCACAGCGGATCCGTTCTGTTGATCTCGCGATGTCATCGATCGTCCTCAGCAATTAATATTCTCTCCATCTCGCGATCCCCCCCCCGTGTGGACATTTTGCCGGCGGTCCCGTACTTCGAAATGATAGCTACTCAACCATCCACGCGCTATTCTCGTCCAAAGGCAAGACCACGGACGACATATTGAGGGTATAGGAGGCTGCACAACCCTCTCGAACACGGCAGGTCTCTAAATGACACGTAGAACAGGAAGTGTGTTTAATAATTTACACGGCACACAAGAGTAAACCGCACACAGGGAGAGAAATCCCTCAAACGGTGAGAGACACCAGTTAGTGGTTACTCACAATTTTCCTGAAGCCCTGCTAAAGTTCCACTTTCAGGTTATATCTCCACCTCGTGCAAACATAGCTTAAAACCAAGTCTAGGAAGTACACTAAAATGTCAACGAATTGCATTTATTCACAGTCACTTCAGTAACATTTTGACTATAAATATGTATTACTAGTGTTTACCAACACGCCTAGTTTTAAGTTTATTTATGTCATATTTACATAGTATGAAACAACGTCGCCCGGCCGCGTGTGGCTGTGTATTTGGATAAGGTTTCTAAACTACTTGATTGATTTTGATGCGGTTTTCACCATCATTTAAAAATATTTTTGAGGAAAGTTTATCTGTGTAATACAATAATATTTAATGTAAGAATAGTAGAGAAATGTCAACGTTTTCTAATCAAATCGGGAAAAGCCGCTCTTCGGGTGCTTGCGTAGCTTCCGCTGACTAAACCATAAGAGATGCACAAAATTAACGTACTACAGAATTGAAGGTCCGAAAAAAAGGTCTACAAATAGTCCGCGACAGCATACGTGTATATTTTAAGGATGGCCCACATAAACCATTTTTGGTCTTTTTATTTAGAAATAGGGGTTCGCTTACGAATACTTTTTGAACAACCCAGTAATAATCCTATGTTAGTTACCTTAAGCATTTAGTCCTTGCTGTAAACCCAAACAACGCCGTAAACTAATTTACCTTCGCAGTGTTGAACTTACTGAAGTAGTTAATATAGTCCATTCACGCTTACTTCCAACTTTTGTGAAGCCGTGTTCATGTTATACTTCCAGGATATTCCTCCGCCTTGTACCAGCAAAGCTTAACCGAGTCTAGTAAGTAACGCCAAAGGGACATGTACCGAATTCGTCCGCATTAAATGTTAAAATATTTAGAATAAAACTATTTTTACTAGGTATTACCAACACACCTATTTTCTCTCTGTATTAAAACATTTTTATTAAGTTATAAATGAAAGTTTATAATTTTATATAAATTTTAATTTAAGGTAAATGTAAACAAAAATCGGATACCTTATATTCAACACAAATATATAGTAATTGTGATACACGGAATATTTAAGAAACAAGCACATGCGTCATACACAGGGTGATTTTTCAAAGATTTCATACTAAAAGTGTGAAGAAACCATGAATAGGCTATAGTCCCCGATCGGTTAGTAGGAAGGATCCCGCGCTACAGTACGTTCTCAGATCACCTGCTCTTCCACCGAACCCCCCGCCGAGAGATTGTGGCCGATAGCAGCGCTCTGAGATATATGGCGCGCACTATAAGTCTAGCATCCAATCGCTTTGGCACTACCTTTATTGGCAGCTCGCTTCGCGGCGTGACGAGGCTGAAGCCTACTCTTAACCCCTGGATGATGCGAACAGTAATCCCGTGCTCGTCGTAGGACTTGGGCTGGCACTGGAAGCCCCTGTGAGACAGCACAGTTCGAGGCGGAGTCTCTCTAGTGTTGCCTGTTTACCACTTGTTCGTAAGTGACATATTACCAGAACGAAATAGTGTAATGATTCTCAGGTCAGGTTGCAGCCAGTCGGTGCGGATTTTGCTTCAATTTCTTGGCAAAGCATTTCGTTGCGAGTCTGTGGTCTGCCCCTCCCTCCCCTGAACTACCGGCCTACGGTCTTCTGCCATTGGCTGGCGTGAATTGTCCGTTTGTGGAGGCGACTCGATCATTGGTTTGCTGGGACGCGGGGAGGGGAGATATAATACCCCTATGATTGACAGCTTGCACCTGGGGGCGACCAACACCTCTCAGAAGGGCGGGAACTGCCTCTTCCACTCAAGAAGGTTCTGGACAATACTGGGGCACTATTCTGTAACTGTTTACTGTCTTATGTAAAGACATTTACCGCTTATCTATCTTTACGACGCGAGATTGTATTTTGTATCTCGGTATATCGCCATGCCTCGTGACTGTCTTAGGCCAAAAAAGTTGTCTTAATGAACAAAAGTTGAAAGTAAATGGCCGACATATTGAATTTAAAGAGATATAATATATTCTGCTATATTTCCACACGAACAAACGGTATTTTATATATATTTAATAAGTATATTTTATTATTCTCAAGTGATACTCTCCAGCATTTCAATTTAACGTTAACTACGAAATGGATTCGACCATGGGGAAGGGCCACTATCTCGTAATGCTCAAAATGAACTAGACCCGTCTGAAAAGTAAATTTATCTCAGAAGTGTTATTCGAAAATGTATTAAGCAGTGCATTTTATTTATAGTTTACAATTCACTATAATAACCAAACATGTGACACAAGACACCCTGTAATCACGTAAAATATATAATTGAAGAAGCAGATCTTTGATTTCATAACACAGCCCTCTGCGTGTCGAAAACATACATCTTTGCACGAAGATATCAACAAAGATATGACTTACAAAATACCGCTTAAAGACGCTTACGACTAACCATCATTAAGGCCCTCTTTATGATAGTACAGTCAGTATGGCTGTTTTTAAGCAAGCTTTTTCCAAGCCAGTTTCCAGATAACATCTCTACTTTTGTCCAGAAAAAAGCTTCATTTTAAACAACGATGCAATTTTTAAATGAGTTTTAATGCCCCTCATATTTTATGCATGTAGATAAAGCTTATGAAACCTGACAAATTAAAATAAGAGTACTTTGTAAACTATTAAGAGCACTTACATGCAAACCTTGCCAATAATTGGAACTGAAAACCATTTGCACCTTAAGCTGGCATCCAAACGTACAACTGCACGGAGTTCTGTATGCTGTTGAAGCTACGTAGACTTAAATTTTTCCAGATTTTTCAAATATTGCTGCCCGGAAAAAATCTCAATATCGTGTTCACCCATTAGTTACTGTAGATGATAAAGACGTCACACCCGTATGTCAAGGGGCCGCGGTGGCTGAGCGGTTAGCCTGCTCACCTCCCACCAAGGTGAGCCGGATATTAGCACGTGGAAATAGTGCCGGACGATGCCGCTGGTCGACGGTTTTCTCGGGGATCTCTCGTTTCCCCCGCCCTTTAATTCCAGCGCTACTCCATACTCACCTCAATCAACCTCATCGGCTCTCAAGACCTCGCTGTTAAGAACCGCCCAAATATCTCCACTCACTCGCCCAATTGTCGAGAAGACAGGACTGGTGATGATTTGATGCCTCCGAAAAATGTCATTATTCCTATCTGCATATGTTTTAACGGGCGCACTTAGTGACATACGACCAGTGAGGTTTATAACGAGAGAGCGAAATTAGTTCCATATTATGACACTGAATTAAAATTGTTGGGTAAAAATTTGTGAAGACTGGAATGGTTTCTTTTGTTTCCAAATTTTTTATGCATATGAATCTAATGAAAAACAAATTTGTGAAATATTATGTTTTCTAATTAATTTACAGTTTTACTCGAACGACGCTTGAATAAAGCGATCAGGCCCGTGGAACTGTTAATTTTGCATAAGGTGGGAGAATACAGTACGTGCCTACAAATATATCTTAAGAAGGCTTTTTGAAAAGGCTCCGTTTATTGTGAATAGCCCACACAGTAAAAAAAAAATTGAGATAAAATTCCCTCACATATAAGGGAAGATAATTACATCTTGTAATGTAAAAAAAAAAAAAAAATTCCTCTTAAATGTAGAGTAAACTTACATAACAAGTAAATTACTATTCTCTAACCGTACGGGGAAAGTACCTGAAAAAAGTTGGGGGATCCCATACAAGTAAGGGAAAAACAACTATATTGTTTAATAAAATTATATTTAAAAATATTCCGGAGTATTTAGTACTATTAATCTTTTTTATTGCCTATATCCTCCATCAACCAGTAACCTAAACTTCAGCTCTTAAATCCTCGACATTTGCTGGTGGGTGGGCGCGAACCATGGTTATCTATCACGATTGGCCGATGCGCTGTCCATTACACCATGACGACAGCATGACAGCTGCAGTGAATATTAGCGTGTTAAAGGAACGTTTCTTCCGTCCGTCTTCCCACTTAGCTGCTGAGAATGCTGAAGAGATGCGCGCGTCGTAAGGTAATTTTCCCATCCACGTATGGGATTTTCCACTACCAGAATGCGGCAATTTTACCTTAGCTGCAAGGAAAACTATGTATCCCCCACAAGTTTGCGAATATTACCTTACATTTGTCAGTTAATTTTCCCATTATTTTTATAGTATATAGTATGAGCAATACTGATGAATTTGTGACTCGGACTCCCTAGAGGGCCCGACATTTTAATTTATATTTTTGTGTAGCCTAACGATGAAAAACCCTGGAGTTAACTTTTATTTTCATCTCTTACTCCATGTGTGCGCGCAAATTACTTCTGCGTTTCATCGTAAGGACAGACTATAAACCGCTTAGGTCTCCGGAAATAAAGAAGCTCCGGAAACAAAAATTCTACTTTACTCTGTAACGCGATAAAAAAAACAGAGCACTTTGCTGTTAAATCATAAAAGTAAATGTTTAATTCGCAGCGTTTTATGCCGGCTGTTCGTTTTTACAGTTCAGTGGCACGAGCTGGGAAACTGCTAGCTGGGAAACTGCGTTTAAGCTGTCAGCGTGACTACAAACGTAATACTGTGAATATATAAAATAAAGATACATTTTTCATTTCCAATCGTTTTTCCGGTTTATGCAAATTTTTAATTCTTATTCTTATCATTTAGCTTTGTTTTCGTCACTTCCATAAAAACAGTAGTTATACATACACCTGAAAAATTTTGTATCACCTGTAATTTGGTTGTTTATGAAGTGTTTGTGGGGCAGTGAGCGCATTGCCTAGAAGCATCGGAATAACACACATAATATCAAATTATAATTCATTCACGGTTCCTTCATGATTTTCTGAAGCCCTGCTAAAGTTCTAATTTCAGGATATTCCTCCGCCTCTTGCAAATTAATCTATAAAATTACACATTAAAGGATAATGCACCAAATTCGTGCGCACTCAGTTGTAGTAACATTTTACAGGAGAACTATTTATTAATAGGCACTACGAACACATATGTTTTTCTCGCTATTGTATTAATATTTATTATAAATGATGTATTATAATTAATTAATTAAATATGTAAAAAACTTCAATTTAACAAAAAAAGATAATTTTATATTAACAGAGATAGGTATAAAATGCTCGTGATGTATGACATATTTGGTAATTAACTAAACACATCTTACCTGATGTGATTTTTCAACAGTCAGATTCAAAAACTGTGAAGTAACTGCAAATAGAGTATATTCATTTTACAAACAATTTTAGCTATATACTTCATATTTTACACAGTTTCTTCCCTCCATGGCATCACTATTATTTCCATGCTAGATATACACTCTTTCCTTTCGCTCAGTCTCTACCAGCCTCTGGGAGGTCGTGGTCGGCTTACCGGCGATGGTGATCGCCTTCCACCAAGGCAAACCGGGCTCATATTACCGGCGGGGTCATCCACGGATTCTCACATGTGGGAGTCGTGCCGGACGATGCCGCTAGTCGGCGAGTTTTCTCGGGGATTTCCCACCTCTCCCGCCCTTGCATTCCGGCGCTGCTCCATGCCCACCTCGCTTCACACCCATCGGCACTCAAGATCCCGTTGTCAACAGCTGCCTTAGCCTCACCACTACGCTTGCACTCTCTTCCTCTCCTCCATATACATTGTTTAAGGGTACAGTCTTCATAAACTGCAGCGTATATTCAACACTTGGCTTTCTTTGGTTACTGACTAGCCACTTCCTTTATTCATGCCCTTTTGTATGCCCTTTGGGTATCCTCGAACTGTTCAACTAACAGCTTAATACGCAGCATGTACCTAGTCCTCGCTAATTACCATTTTCGTGAGAAATCCACACCATTCCTATTTACGTACTATGTGCAACTTCGCTAGTCCCAAAATGTTGAAACTACGAACTTCGTGCTTGCCATGTACTCCACTTAATAGCTTCCATTTTCGAGGTGAATTCGACACCTCCAATCTTATGCCAACGTTGATAATGTCACCAATACCATTCCCGGTACTAGAATGGTAATTAAGAGATTTAGTGAGGGTGTTGTGGAGACATACTGTTAATGCAATATTTTTGGAATGTTGGTAGGAATGCCACGATACATGTGACATAAACTTAAAATAAGTAGCACACTATTTGCTGACATGTGTTATATTTTAGGTAGGCTATTTACAGCAATTGCATTATTTTGCCAACAGTCGCTGGACAATACTATGCTTCCAATGATCTTGAGCATAACGATGCTATGTAAGCGAAGGCACAAGTGTTTAAACACTATTCACATGTTTATCCTCATGATATTTCAGTGGAGAGATTTGTGTAAGTTCAAAAATGGCAAGATTAAATGGGCTCATAAATTAAGGCATTCCATCAGAGTGTGTTTTGAGCAGTCAAATGTGCCTCGGCCCTTTGTAAGCGGTGTCATTGACAAATGTACGTATTATAGCTGCACTGGGTCCATGTATTTCTTTAGCAGGCCAAAAAAAAAAAGACTAAGTAACTGGAACTGGGGAATGCTGAAGTATGCTGTGAGAAGCAATCTTGGTAGCCAACCGTATTAAAATTTTAGGACTTCTGTGGCAGCTCAGGTAAAGGCGCAAGATTGTCTTCAGGGAGGAGGCAGCGCTTGTCTTTCATAGCCGTTGTGTTTGTTGCCTGGAAGACCAACACCCAATGTCATCTTAAGCAGTGCAAACAACACCGTCATTGGAATATAAATATGTGGAATTTCTTATGGTGTGATAAGTCATGGTCCATGATCTGGCCCTCGATTGAACGTGTTCTGATCTGTGGATCACAGGTGAAGGGAATAAACCTGAGTGTGTTTTGCTGACAGAATTTGTTAGCTATTGTGTCAATTTCTTGGTTTCTTTCTCTTGATTTGTAGTTTAAGATATTAGTTTTAATTGACGAAACAATGCACTACTTTGAAAAACAATTTTAACTGTGACATCCTTCCCTCCTTGTTGCAGTTGTACCTATCAAACCATTTCGTTTACCAGCACGATAATTCCTATGTCAACAAAGCAAGATGAATTGCACTGTGTATTGAAGAAAATCATGATGTGCTTTTCAAACGAGCATGTTCAAAGCTCCGGCTTGAGCCTAATAGAACATCTCTGGGGTGACATGGAGTGTCGTTTCTGTTTTATATCCATTAGACCAAAAGACAAACGCCTACTATTCAAAACGGTACAGGAAGAATAGAAACATATTCTACCAGATTTTAATTTAACTTAGTGATTAGCGTGATTGAAGAGATTTGGATGACTCTTAACAGCGAGGTCTTGAGAGCCAGTGTGGGTGATTGAGGTGAGTATGAAGCAGCGCCGCAATGAAGGGGTGGGGGAAACGGGAGATCCCCATGAAAACCCGCTGACCAGCGGCATCGTCCGCCACTATTCCCACATGCGAAAATTCGGGAGTGACCCGGTTGGGTATTGAACACGGTTCGCCTTGGAGGGAGACGAGCGGGCTAACTGCTCAGCTACCGTGGCCCCTATAGTGGTAAACATACTCGGAATTGTTATCGCTGTAATAAAAGCAGACAGAATTATATATTATTAGTAGTTTTGTGGTTGATGTCTTTGGGGTCAAAGAAACCTTTTTGTTAGTGGCATTTGGTCCCATTGCTTAACTTGGCAGTGCACTGTGATATGCTTTTTATCTCACAAGCAACATTACAGCTTAAAAATATCTCTTTCCAACTATTTTATTTTCTCAATACAGAGTTGGATAAGCAATGTTGATTTTGATATTGTTTCAGTGCCTTGATTATAAAATGTAATCACATACTTTCAAAACGAATTACATGAGCGAATGAAAATGTTACGAGATTATCAAAAGAATAATTAAGGTATCGCAAATGTTTTCCGAGTCTTACAAATATAGATACGTGACAACAAACAAACAGTTAACTGTAAAATTCCAGTCAATAACTAACAGTGTCTCAGGTAGGATAACACTTTCGAAAGTAGAAAAATTTCTTACCTTACGTGAACCAGGGGAACATTAGGTGTTATAGTGATATCCAGCCCTCTTTCGATTAATTCGCTATGTGCCCAAACCATTTAATATATGGGTTTCATACTTCGTGTGTACCCCATACCTTCTCCTTCATATTATCTCAACCCCCTTTTATTCTTAACTTCTAAAGACTTCTTTGCACCGAGATTTATTGTCTTACTTTATAGGTTTCGCAATGTGGCTGAAGATATATAAATGTTTATTTACAGAAAACGCTGGCGGCCTGAGATTTGAAAATAAGTTTGCTTGTTTTTTTTTTACCTCAAGTACCCTTTTTCCTAATCGTACATTACAATGAATTTATTTGTTCTAGCAATAAAATAAATATAAATTACATATTTCTGTTACTCTAGTGACCTTCTAAGACTTACAGAAACGTAGATATCTTACTGACAATGAGTTGACAGCCAGAATACTGGTAGGAACTCTAAACAAAATCAATGGAGGATATACTGTGGCTAACCTAATTACTTGCTCTAGTGGTAATATTGAACGAAGGATCTTACTAGACGCGAACAACACCGTAACCACCATTTAAATACTAGTTAACAGTATCATTCGCTATCGATATTTTTCATGTGATACTGGTGAATGTGACTGATGCATATGTAACCATCCACGAACAAAACGAAAACCAAATATTATCTTATAGCATTTCTTTCAAAATCATTACAAGGGAGGGTGTTTTTAGCGAAGCGAGGTGGGGATGGAGCAGATACGTAGTGCATTCGTGGAAGCAAGCGGATAACCCCGAAGAAACCCACAGGCCAGTAGCACAGACCAACTTAAGTGAAAAGGTCTGAATGTGACGCTACTGTGCATCGAACCTGATTCGTCGTGATGGTAAGCTCATGGTCTGATGACGACTACAATAGCTAGATCGCTACTGTAGAATGACATTTAGAAATCCTGCTCTTCGCTCAGAAAGTTTCAATCATCGTCCGATAAATGTATGTTGTTCAACACACGTAACTTTACAAATCGTAATGTTGTTTTCATAATTACGTTGGATTTAACAGAATAAAAACAAATTCAGTTTTTTTTTTGTCTACTTTAAACCCTGAATCACTTATTCAAATAAAACTGTGAAATTTCCAGAACCAGCCAGTGTCTCGGAAATATTTAGAAAAGTTCCTGAAATGTTCTTTTGTTTGTATTTTTAACCAGGTGGACTTAGTTCCTACTATTTGTGTTTTGTGTCGAAGTAGACATGTAAAGTAATATTTTCCGCATTTTTACGGAAAATGCACTCGAAAATGTCAAACTTCCCGTATGTTATCGTTTCCAGAGGTAGTTTTATGAAAAGTTATTCTACCAACTTGAGTGATATCTTCCCACGGATGCTCGTCGCATCGATAAAGTGTTTCAGCAGATTGCCCTTCACGGTTTCATCCCGCGTAGAAAATGTTGTGAAATATGACCTGCGTCTAGTGTTAGCGTTATAACTAAGAAAATTAACTTGCTAGTCAAGTGGAAAACTTATTTTGTACTACAGAGTGCAATTTTCATGGACATTTTTAATTTTACTGCAAGCATACGAGAGTAAAATAAAACGATAAGCAAATGTTTTAAAACTATCAGAAAGCAATCGAAAAACACAAATAAATTTCCTGTTCTGTTACAAACAACTTGTAAACTAATTTGAACATAGTTAAAAATGGTTCTTATTGTTTGTTGTATTTTTATACCTAAAAAATTATCTTATGCAATTGCAATTGTTTTAAGTATTCATTTAATGATTAGTTAAATAAAACCACAACCTAATAAAAAAATTGATTCTGCCCTAAAATACAAAGAATATCATTAATGTTGTGAATCTAATGCTGTATTGATTTACTCAGTCATAATTTGAAAAGTGAATTTCGGATTTTTTGCTGTCACAGCTGACGCTTGGAAAGCACAGGGATAGACTACCGACAAATAATGTCGTACTTCAGAAAAATATTTTGAATAATATGAAAATACAAATTACCTTTTAATTACAGCTAACTGGGTGAATAAAGCAGTTAAACATAGTAAAAAGAATTTAAACATCATTAAAAATAATTTTTCTTATACATTTTTTTTTGTTCCCGAGCTTACATTTTATTATTTAAAAATACTAGTGAAATCTATATCTCTCCGGTACGGCAGAAAAGCTGAGATGCTTGACGAAGAGATTATTAATTTCGGCCTACGGCGCGATAAAATCTTCTCCAGTCGTACCACAAATATTTCCCACTTTCTGAAAGCTTACAAATAATAATGATTTTCGTTTTGAATGCATATACTTTAATTTACCCAAAATGTTGTATTCGTAAAAAGAGATAAATAATAATTGATATATCCACTAAATAATGGTTTTTTAATTATATTAATTTGTAAAAATTCTGCAGTGTACTATTTCTAAGCTTATAAAAAAATGCAAGGAGGATGATACGAATCCAGTGAGGGGGGCATCGATTGAAGGTGAATTTTGCTTTCGCAGGGAAAAGGATTGGCGCTACACCAAAGAACGGGCAGTTTACCTATAATTTTTGTTATTAAAAATATGCATTATGTACAAAAACATCATAGCTATAGCTTATACCAATATGGTAACCAAAAACATGCATCCCACCTTCAGGATTCATTCCCCCACTGTGGTCAAGTAATTTTCTTTATGAACAACCTCAGGTCAGCTTTACTTGTTTCTTTCTGTGTAATTACATTTATACCTACTGTTAGATTATACAAAAGTTACTAGGTGTTTCGTTTATCTTAAATGTTGATTCTCTATGAGAGAAACAGAGCTGTAATATCTTTAAGAATAGTTCGACATTTTCACGTTTCTTTCCGCCATTCTTTCCCGTATAACGGAAGATATTTCCTATTACTATCAAGTGTTACCAACTATTTATACATTGACAAAAATCGTTTTAAAAAACGGTATAAAAATGTTTGTATTTGCGAATGCTTCACCCCTCAAGCCTGTTTAAAAACTGAGAAATATTTTGAATTAGCTTTTGAAGAAAAGAGGCAATTTTTACGAGTTGCGTGCCTGTGCTGACATATCACAAATGCGGCTGTCACTTGCAAGTATTAGCGAGATTTTGAAGAAATTAATTCATTCAACGCTGGTAATTGTTGATGTTTTTGGTGGCGGGGGAGAAGGGGGACTCTAAACTGGGAAGTATTAAAGATAAGAACAGTTTTAACTTAACTCACAATGAGAAGATTAATGACTTGAATTTAATTTCAGCATAAGTATCGGACCAGTCGTTACAGAATATAAACAAATAAAACAAATTTAATAACTGCAGATACGGATTCTATAAGCAAAGTCAACCACTCTAGTATACCAAATGCTTCAATTCAAAACACTTGTAAATTTTTTGTGGAATGCTATAAATTGTTAGCATTCAGCGGCTCCTTTATATATATATATGTGTGTGTGTGTATATATATATATATATATATATATATATATATATATATATATATATATATATATATATATATATATATATATAAACACATGTAGATAACACGCCCAGCATAAGACTTTTTATATTAAGGAAAATGGTTATTACTTTGGATACACAAACATGCAGCTTGATGCAAGAATTATTTAAAAAAAACGCTTGAAAAACATTTTTTAATACGCAATAAAGTAAAAACAATACTCGAACGGTTATTCAAAAATGCATTAAAAAATTTAATTGGTTTTATGATATGCATATAATTTGTATTGCAGGTAAGTTTTATTTTGAGTATTTGGTTTTTGTATCTCAAATCCATCTAAAGAATTTCGTAGTTAGTGTTAAAAAATTCTGTTCACTTGTAGTCCTATTGTTTTCAGTTCTGTAAGTCAATACACAAACAAAAGAGTAAATGTAACCTGATAATCCCACCCGCCCCCCTTTTACGGTAATGGGCGTTAACCTTACTGGAAATAAATTAATCTTGGGTTGAGGAACTTTATGTTGGTAATAAATGTGTAACTTACCCGTATAAAGAAGCATGCATTTGCCTGTCTTACAAAAGCCATTTACCATGTTACGAAGTGGTTCGTCACAGGGTAATTTATTACCTCTGTTTGTTTTTCGGTTATGTTGGTAATACCTTAACAAGTTGCTATGGTTAAGTGTGAATTATTTTGTCGACTTATATTGTATAGGCCGGCCTACTAGTATATTATAAGTATATTTTTGGATTTACTTTTATAATTATATTTATACGTATATATATATAGTATGATTAACAATTAGACCGACAAACTTGGGGAGGTTATTCTTCATGAAAAAGTAAAAGGAAAACATATGTGACACTTTATACTTAAACCTAATATTAAGGGAGGTATGCGCCCTTAAAAAAACGAGGTTTTAAACCGTATTTGTGCAAAATATCAGTTACGAAGTAAAATTCAATGACAAATCTTGGTACGTTATTGTATGTTATCGGGACCTTCAACGTAAGAGCCGATATTTTGCACAAATACGGCTTAAAATCTCGTTTTTAATGGCTCGTGCCTCCGTTAATATTCAGTTTAGGTATAAAGTGTCACATATGTTTTCCTTTTGCTTTTTCATTACGAATAACCTTCCGAAGTGTGTAGGTCTAATTGAGAATCACCCCATATAATTGAAATTAGTAGTGACATATAAGTTTTATTTATTTTTTTATATAAAGTGTCGTGGTATGCTAGTGTAAAGAGTCGCCGCCGGAGGTCGCCACCTACGTGACCTTGACGTAATTAGGCCGGGGTGAGAGGTGCGTGTGGCATGGTTGCAAGGATAATCCAGTCGAGAGTCGGCGGGCGTCCGAGCCATAGACTAAAGATGAGGTAGACAGATCTCGCTGGCTGCGCACAACCAATCTCCGTGTCCCGACATTGAACTGCTTTTATGCCTACACGTCTAGCAAAAATGGCGTGGATTGGGTTTGAGGTTAGAAACACTCTTTATTAAACAAGTGCTTTTCAGATGTTTTATACTCTAACCAATTTATAATGCGTTTTGATTAAATTTGAACTGGTAAAAGTATTTTATTAATACAATCTTGCTTGTCATTTAAAAATTGAGAATTGAGATACAAACAAACACTTTCAACAATGTTGACCATGTGACACTGACGGTTGTGTAGGATTGGGGTTGGTCAATGTTGGGTACATGCGCAGAAGACGGAATAAGCGATGTACCTCGTCTTTAGTCTGTGGTGGGGCTAGCTCGGGTAAGGCAGCCCTCGGGTGTGCGGTAAAGCGGATCGTTGTCGGCGGGGGCAATAATCCATCCATGGTTACATAAGCCTTTTATGAAGCCCTGCTAATATTCTACTTCCAGGATATTCCTCCGCCCCGTGCAAACTAAGCTCAACAAGTCTGGACAATTACACCCGAGGGACAACGCGCCACATTCGTGCGCACTCAGTTGTAAAGGCTGTTCACGATAAAGTGAGCACTTTAGAAATGAACTTAACAGAAAAGTCACTGACCCTTCCTCCATGTACTTTAATGGGCATACTGAAAGACGTTCACCCAGAAAAGTTGGTAACGATGGATAAAAGTAGTTCCATATCTTAACGTCGAATAAAAAGTGTTCGGTGACCATTTGTGATATCTTAAAATTATTTATTTTTGGGGGGTTTTTTAATGCATCGAAGTGTAAAATGAGCAGATTTGTAAAGTATTTACTTTATTAATAATTTCAGAGTTTTATTTCGCCGACGCATGAATAAAGTGATGAGTCCCATGGCAATGTTAATTTCACATAGGGCGGAGGAATACGAAATGTATTTACAAGTAGATCTTAAGCAGGGCTTACAAAAGTGCTCATTTTACCGTGAATAGCCTATAATGATATTTAGTATAAGAAGTGTTTCTCACTAGCCGTTACCAACATACCTATGTTCTCCGCGTTTTTATTCGAATTATTTTTTAATGAAGCATTTTAATTTGTAGATAAGTCATTAATAACATTTCACTTTAACAGGACATAAAATAACTTTTAAAAACACACGTATAATACGCTTGTGATACAGGCCGTATTAAGGAAATAACTAAACACGTCATACAAGGGGAGATTTTTCAAAGGTTTGCTTCAAAAAGGCCGAAGAAACCGTGATTGCTGAAAAGGGTCGTGGCCGGTATACGCGTTGTGAATCGTGGCAGTAAAGGCCGTTCACTTTAAAGTGAGCACTCTAGAAATCAACCTTTGAAAAAAAAAAAAAAAAAAAAAAAAAAAAAAAAAAAAAAAAAAAAAAAAAAAAAAAAAAACACTGCCCGCAACTGCGTATGAATAACCATGTGTGTCACCACACAGGCTGGGGATGAACACACCCAGTTATGTTGGCAGTGAAATGTGAAAAGTAGTTCTAAGTAATAACGCTGTATTGCAAGTATAATGTTTAAAGTTATGGCTACTTACGTAGTTTGAAGTTTATTTTGTACAGTTTAAAGTAATTATTGGCGTAAAGATAATGTATGTACTGTAACTCGTGATTATATTGTGTCACGTGATCGGCGCAACGGTCAAAACAAACGGCCCGTTGTTGTGGTTCCTTCATGCTTCTTGCTTGGCTTTGCTTGTGTGGAGTGTTTCCGAGGAAAGCTACAAATTTGGAAACTGGAAATTGTTGTGTTTTGATATTCTCATTTATTTTACAGCATATCTGCAATCGTCATTGTTTTATTATAGGTCGTATAGTGTTTAATTGTGTTGTAGTGATTTTGTGTGAAGTCATGAGTTCCAGAAAACTACGTTCGCCTAGTCAGCGCCAGGAAGACATTATAGATGTCGCCGAAAGTATTTATTCTTTAATTCGTCGAGGAGAGATGAAGCCGTGCAAGGTCATCGAATGAGTTGCAGAAATGATGGTCATTTCAATTGCAACTGTGTGGAGGTAAGTGTAAGTGTGTTTTTACGACGTGTTTCCCCAAAGAGGTTGACGTGTTTTCCCCGCGTATCCCCGGTACGTTGAAGTAAATCGTTAAAAAAAAAAAAAAAAAAAAACAAGTAGGAATCGACAGTTGGAAACGTGATATTATAAACGGAAAGTTAAAAAACAGTAATGAAAGTAAATGAACGACAGCAAAAACGCGACATTAATATATTCATGTGAGCTTGCGAAGTACATGTTATATCCTAAGTTCGACAAATAATATAAAAAGTTATGTGTACTAATGTACCTACGCCCATCTGTTTAACCTTTCTTCAAAATCTGTCTCGATAGTAAGTGAAAATTTTGCCGTCAATAATTATACGTTAATTTTAAACGTTTGAATATCAATGTGTTGTTTTGTAATGTAGACCTAGCCTCAGATACGTCTGTACGTATCTATTTAAGCCTAGCCATGTTACCTTTCTTAAATTTGCCTTGACAACAAGTACAAATTTTTCCGTCAACAATTATACGTTAATTTTACACCTTTTTATTTTACTGTGTTATTTTGTAATGTAGGCCTAACCTCAAACTTGTGTTCCTATAGTTATTCATCCCAAGTTACAGTATTAAGTTTTACTATTGTTAACATAACATAAACATCACAGTTTGATGCTACACGAAAGGTGTTCCAACATCCTATAGACTATAAAATATTGAAGCTGGTTTTGTTAACTATAGACCTATAGCTGTGCTTGTTGCCGACATTCTTTCTTGATGCAAGTCTAATTGTTTTATTTGGTATTGCTTGCCGTAATAAGAATTAAAAAGTATTTATAATTAATCGTCAACAGTTACAGAATAATAACATGCTTAAATTTCGAAATGGATGTTCGACAAGACAACTTGCTACCTTTTGAGAAATTACAGCAAAGTTATTATGCGTTCTTGAGTAGGCATAATTGTTTGTTATATCTGCCACTTCAGCCGCAAAAATATTGTAGTTATAGAAATGTAATGTAACTGTAAATTACACGGCATAGTCAAGACCCCAGGCTCCCAGAGTTCCTGTTTACTTGCGAATTACATTCCCCTGTCCGTGCTGATTTCTATCTGTCTCGGGCAGGCCGAACAGGCGTTAAAATCGAACACTGCCTGTAAGTATTACTTTTATAATTTGTCCTTTACATTATAATTTTGCTGTCATTTGTGGATATGTACAGGTTTTACATTAATAATAAGAGATATTTCTTTCAGCTTTGTGTGTCCACGCATGAGCCATTTTTTGTAAGTATAGTAATTTTCTTTAAATACTTTTCTCATTTAAGTTTTCAGTTTTGCTGCCGTCATTGCAATGAAGGAACCACAACAATGATGAGAGTCCACGCACTTTACCTGCAAAATTGGTTTCTTGAGGCCTGTGTGTGTTTGACAAAAACGAAATGTCCCACCCAATTAAGCCATAAGAGACACCGGAAATGTGGCCATCACCAGATCGGCATTTCACTTAGCTATAAATAATATACATAATTTTTAGAATTATTTTGTACAAATGAAGGTGGTGCCAGTTACAAGCTTGGTAAACCCTTCTGTTACAACTTCAATTCACAGTACAAATGTCCGGTTATTTTTTGGAGGGCCTCAGAAGGATACAAACACAGAGTAACGGTGTCAAAAAAATGTATGTATACACAAATGCATTTGTTAATATGTTTATATTTTTAGTGTAAATTATTTTTATTATATATATATTTGATAGGCCTATGTTGAAATATGTTTATATCCATTTATAAAGGTGCTTATAAAACTATCCTTAAAATATACATATATATGCACATATTTTATATATTTTACTTTTTTATATATTACATATTTTTATGTACTGCCAAGTTAACGCCATCATGTTAAGTTTATTAACACTATCTGCTTCTGTGCAGTGGTTTACTCTTTGCTCGACTCAGATCCCCTTGTCTTACCTCGCCGTTATGCCTCCCTGCCATCCCCTTTCCCCTTCGTGCGTAGCTATTTTTTTATTTGTCGTGGTTTTTTATTCAAGGTCTTGCACGGCCTCGCTCTGTCCAATTTATACGCTTCAGACGTCTGCTTAGTTACGTCGCTACCTTATGCCTGCAGGATGTATGGTTTTTCCTGATGGATTAGTTGCACTTCACTTCGGTCAGCTGAGGCCAAACATAGCTACCTTTTTTTCGAGCTGATGTTTTACTAGTCACGCTATAGAGCGATGGGGCACTTATAAAACGGTAAGTCGTAGGAAACGTTAAGTTCGTGGCACAATTTTTAAATGTTTGGTAATTTGTGTGACAAGTGGTGCTGTACCTTGGGTGTGCAGTGCTAGCCTATTTCAAAATCTGGATTTGATCGCCCTTCCAAATTATTTTTCGGCTTAACTAATGTGTGTCCTTTTTTTTTTAACGTGTCGTGTGGGTCTTCGTTCACGCCCAAGTTTAATGTTTGCTATTTCACGGTTTCCATGATTTCATCGCTAGGGTGTTCATTTTTCAATAGTTGGTTGTGTAAAGTTTTTGTCTATCGGAGCTTTGACATGACCTAAACGATTATATAAGTTACACATTTTATATATATTGTATATTTGACTATATATATGCATGCATATATAAGCATAGATATATATGCATACTTATATATGTATATATGCATACTTATATATCGTGTGTTATATAAATCATATATGTTACATGTTTTATTTTTAATATTATACATGTTACATTTAGCAGTCCTGAAATATAAACATTGAGTTTATTAACATGTGGCAATCACATGGCGGTCACATGGCAATGTTTGTTTACATGTGGCGGAAGGATAAATAATGTGTAAAACTTTAGCAGGGCTTTCAAAAGTGCTCACTTTATCGTGAACGGCCACTAACATAATTATGTTAGTGTGTGAAACGTGACGAAATGTTCTGCCTGGAACTATCGCGTTAATATTCACGCATTTGAAACTTCACGCTTTTCTTAACGTGAGCCGCTGTGTTGTCTGCAACTGGTTGAGTTGTGATTCTCCGTATCCCGGGAGTGCTGTAGCGTATAACTGTGACAATTTGAATTATACCGTGGGTCGGAGCCCTGTACAAATGTTTGGCACGCTCTTTTGTCCGGTTAAAGTGGACCGTATTTTTTAACCGAATGTGTTCAACTGCGGGAGGTCGGCAACCCTGCGTTATTACGCAGTGTGTTGCGGCGAGAGATCAGCTGATCAGCTCGTCCCATTCTACGGCGCTACAGCACGCTGGGCTTCGGGCCACTTTTCGGCCGCCTGGGGAACAGAACCACGGATGATTGTCGAAGACGTTTCTTCACCGTGGCACGTCTACAGAGTGTTAAAGAACGAGTTATGAGAACGATGCACTTGTTGTTATGCCCAAATTAATTCGCGGGCTTTTGCGTTGCAGAATTTTGGTGATTTTAATGACCAACATTTAAACCAGCATGTTGCCACCCTCGGTATCGACTCTCTTTATGCCACGTAATGAAAATAAATGTTTCATACAAAGAATTTGGTTGCCAAACGGTTTTAATAAGTCAATATTCCATAAGGTATTTTATGCATATTAATGGAAGTGTAGCATTTGTGGAATATATACATTTTGTGCAAAAGAATGGTGTGGCCAAATAATTTTTCTAAGTCGATTTCTTTTATTGAAATTCTCTTACAATATGTAAAGGAACGGAAATGTGGCAGTGTGTAAATTGGCTGAAATTTTAGTAGTAATTTTAGTGGAAGAAAAAAAAAAGTGGTTTTGTAATAAAAGCAACGTCCAATAATGATAATAAACCTCCCAATCAAACTAAAAGCTGGCTAAGTGTTAGTAATCTTTGTTGAGAGCTTGGAATCACATTTATATAACTATTATGATAAATTGTAGTACAGGGTTTTATAAATGGTGATTGTGCCGAGATACAAGATTATATTAAGACGAGGCTCTTTTTTTCTCCCGCGGGTGTGTTTAGAATTAAGTATTATTGTATAGCGAGTGAGGCAGAGTGTGCTACCTAACACCCTGCGGGGTAGAGGGCGTCTCACTCAACTTGCATTTATATATTCTAATGCTTTGCACATTGAAATGTCCTCTAAGTATGTAAATAGGCAGGAAATTCCCCGCTCAAGTGGTATTGTTGCCGTGAGGGAATTAAAGCAGTCATTAACACCCAACTGTGCTTCAACACATTAATGAATCTAATGAGATGTTTCCTCCTTAAGCATTTATTCTGAATCTTCTTTTATTTTGTAACGATGAGCTTCAGGGATTCCCGGAGCCCATTCAAGCAGGCTTCGCAAAATTCCCATGCCAATCTGCGTGAGCTTCTAGTCATTTGACATGCCTCGCTTAAGACGACGGGAACTTGTGCAAGTTAATGAAGCCACCACGTACAAAAACACAGATGATTCTCTTCATTAAGAAGAAGCAGAGCAATTGAAAAGAGTTTGTTAGGCGCCAAGTTAAACGAGTCTCCTTGTAACTTCGTACTTGTCGACGCGAGCAGAAACAGAGACCTGGCAGGTTGGTGCAAGCTTACAACACTTCTTATTTATTTTCGTAATACGCTGATGGAACATCGGTGAAATGTCTTAGAACGAATGCAAAGGAGATAAATGAAAATCCTCATTTTCTATTTACATCCCATGGTGGAAAGAAATATATATTAAAATCTAATTTTACGAGTACGTATACAAATAAAATACCTATACATAATGAATGTGGGTTTTATATCAAAACCCTTTTATTTCGGTAGGTGAGTATAATAGTACCAGACATAACGTTAAATATTTCATGCCTATATATTTATAAGTAGGTGTGTGATTGTATGTAACGATTATCATTGTCTTTATTATTGCCCAATGAATTTTTCCGGAAAAGGGTAAGGATAAAAATACTCGAATTACCAATATGAAAGTTTTCATAAAATGTCATTTTTGCCATTGTTTCTTTACAAATAAAATCTGATCTTAAGAGATATTTACTAAGCACGCGATTAATATGCGTTACTTTTAAAGCATGTATATTGCTAAAAAGATTCTCGTACCTTGTTGAGTTAGAAAATAAATTTACTTTTGGTACTAGTTTGAGATATAAAAACTGATCATAACTATAATTGTATACATTTTTTTCCGCAAAACCAAAATAACTTCATAAGCATTAATCTGTAATAATACATAGTATAAATTTCACATACTTCAGTTCTACTCACAAAGCAATCATTAAGTGTAGTCAATCAAATCTCTTACTCTTAGCTTTATTAGGTAGCCTATTAAAATATCTAAAAGTAATTTAATTTTTTTAAAATTCAGCCTTTGCAAGTGCGAAAAGGATTAAAATGTGGTTTCAAGGACTCGCTCATTGACGCGAAGAGATATCATTGTTCTCTGGTCTTCAAAAGTAGCCAATGTAAATTTGTAACTATTAAATTAATTTCTTTAAAATCTACCTTTAAGATGGTGATAGAGTAAAAAAACTTTTTTTCGACGACTCCTCGATAGTTTATGAATCTGATGAGATATCGTTCTACTCTTAGCTACAGAAGGAAACCTATACAAATACCTAAAAACTAATTTCAGGAACATTTTATAATTCAACCCCTAAGAGGGTGGAAATGGTTTAAATGAGATTAATAGGACTCCTTAGAAGCGCATTAACGCGAGGTATCGTTATTCTCTTTGATTTAAAATGCTGCCTAAATAGAACCTACATAAATGCCTAAGATTTAAATGTCAGGGTTTTTCATTTTAACCTCTTGGATAACGAAATGAGCAAAATGTGTTTTCGTGGAATCGTTAATAGCCCAGTAACCCGATAATATATAGCTATGCTCTTTGCCTTAAAAGTTTGGCTATATCATGTTAAATATAAGAAAAACATATTTCAGGATTTTCTTTAATTTAGATCCTCAAGAACGCGAAAAAGATTCGAAAGGGTTTCTTTTTATAGTACCTTCATTACACACCGTTTCCATGCGTGTATCCTTCAAGTCAACTAGTTTTGTAAAAAAAGGTATTTAACTAAAAAGTATGAATAAATATATATATATATATATATATATATATATATATATATATATATATATATAACTCACGAAATTTTCTTGTCCCTAGTTATGTGCTATATCTTGAACCATTAAACGATATAAATCAGTCTTGGCGTGCTGCAGTATGTACTAAAAGTTCTTCAATCACTAAGTAATGGCTACAGTTGTCCGCCAGTTTGGAAGTTATGACCACAAAAATTTGTACTTTTATTCAGTCTTCAAAAGTGATGTGACGAAGGTTTCGACGATTCCCATCAATTCCCATTACGAATTCCTTCCTCTCGAATACTTTTTTAAACACACAATACCTTACTAAACAAACCTTTGAGTGCCCAAACAAAATTTATTGCATATAGTTAAGTAAGTAACCTTAATAGTTATCTGGTTTACGCCTTGTTAAATATTTTCCTTTCATGCCATTAATGACAAGTCATGAATTTTCGAATTGCTGTAGCAAATAATATTATTGTAATAGCTATCTTTAAGTACCACGTAAAGTTACAGGTGTACAAAATAAAACAGATTATTAATAACACAGGTTCAAAATATCAAGTAAGAAACTTGAAAACAATTATTCGTCAATATTAAATTTGAATTTTTGTGATCTCAAAAAGGATTGTAGAACAATTTAATTAATATATGAAGTTATATAACATAATATTTCATTTTGAGAATAATAAAATTATAATTAAACAATGAAAACAAGTAACATTTAACTATAAATTTTTTTACTACAGAAAATTAATAGAAAAAGTCTAGTTATTTGAAAATTCATAGAACTGCGTGTAAAAGAGCAGTCCTGTTTTTCTATATTTTTAATTTTGAGGCGTTGGTCACCGAAAAATTCCATATTTTATATTTGTAGTAAATTATGTTTAACTTACAGACATTGTTTACTAGTAATATTTACTCGCATTAAAAAATTGAATTATTTTTTGCACAGTGGCCTGTCAAAACACAGTTTTAGTTTTTCTGATACGTGCAAATAATAGAATCAAGCTCATTTACGAAATGAGATTATTCACATCTAAATGTGGTACCACAAGTCACTTCAAGGAATACTTAAAATCACCCTCTGAATGTATACCCAATACAAAAATTAGCTGAAATAAGGAAAATATTGCACTTTTTTATTTGTAGCTGTGCATAACTTTGGTAAAATAAGTTTATCATGCATTCCTTAAAAAATTGAGACATAGCCTTCCAGTCACCCTTATTGAATTTTCTTCTGTGATTATTCGCATTTACTTTTTTGGTACTTCCCAAGAACACTAAAATCGCGATTGTGACACGCCTTGGTGCAAAAACTATGTGATGATATAA
Source organism: Dryococelus australis (assembly GCA_029891345.1). Classification (NCBI taxonomy): domain Eukaryota; kingdom Metazoa; phylum Arthropoda; class Insecta; order Phasmatodea; family Phasmatidae; genus Dryococelus; species Dryococelus australis. Next base: position 118,540,900 of record CM057000.1, on the reverse strand, counting down.
TTTTTTTTTGGAAAGAGTACGGTACTTATCGGCTGTTCAAGGTAAAATGGGCACTTTTGAAAGCCCTGCTTAAGATATACTTGTATGCAGATTTGTTTTATTCCGCCTTATGTAAAATTAATATTGCCACGGGCCTCGGCTCTTTATTTATGCGTCGGTCAAGCAAGACTGTAAAATTATTAGGAAATTAAATATAAAAAAAAAAAATATGCTCATTTTTACACTTCATCGCATTAAAAAAAGCAGAAAGAGAATGAAATAATTAAAGTTGTCACAAATGGTTACGTAACACGTTTTATCCGACGCTGAGATATGGAACTGCGTTCTATCCATCGTTACCAGCTTTACTTAGGCCATGAGCCGGTCATGTTATCGATACCACTTAGAGGAATGGGTTCTGATAAAAATTTTCGTCAAGCTATGGATGTCTAGAGATAGAAAATATGTGATAGCATGCCATAGTTCTTTGCCTTCATGTGTTACTAAGCCAATTCCAAAATAAAGGGCTAGAAATTAATTTTTTTTTATAATTGGTAATATTGTGGCATTTTGTAATTATAAACAACAATTAAAGTGATTGTGATTATAATGATTATGGTTACAATAGGTATAATTTCTTAAGTGTATGAAAAATGAAAAAAAATAATAATCGTGTTAATGTTATAGCTGTGCAGCCAAAGATGTTTGGACCACAAACATTTCAAGTTCCTCGCTCAAGCATTGAGAAACTAAAACATAGATCACTGCCTACAACAAATACTGAACTATTGCCCATGTATGTTTCTGGTGAGAGAGTCGGGCCACAGTCACTGATGACAAGTACTGAACTCATACCAGAATGTGCTGCCCAAGTGAAACATGCACAAAATAATAATATAATCTGGGTTGTTACACTGCAAGAAGCAAGCTGCACCCACATAATATCAAGTTGGAAAGGATTTTACAGAAGTACCAGAGACTTGACCAGTGTATCAGAGGATTCAATTTGCTACTTGGCCCACCATTTATGCACCTGCAGTTGTGTTGACAACTATTGTTGAAATATTAAAACAGTCAGAACTGATAAGGAAATCACTGCATTTGGCGAAAAATTGTTGTGGTGATGGATCAAGCTCTTTGTGCAAAAGCAACTGAAATCGCGTGGAACCCTAAAGCAATGTATGGAAGAATCATTCTTCAAATGGGCACCTTTCACACAATTTGCAGTGCCATTATATTCATGGAAAATGTTTTCAATATGCTGGCCTTCGCGACCTTTGCATTGAAGCAGACATTATAGCAGAAGGTTCAATATCTTCAGTACTAGAAGGTTGTTTGTACAATCGTGCTGTTCGAGTACACAAGTGTGTGTATGGAGCAATGATGAGACTTTCTTGGTTGGAATTCATCCCCTGGGTGGAAAATAATAATTATCACAAAATTCAGGAAGTCTGCTATTTCATTGAGGAAATTAATGATTTTGTGAACTACTTATGTCAACATAGATTAGACAACCTCTTGCAAAATGCAGCATTTGTAGAAGTACGAAAGCTTAGGAATGTATTCTCGTATCATCTTGGCCATAACAATGGATATCTCTCTGCATTTTGGACTTTGTATGTGGATATAGTTGGAAATGTGTTACTAGCACTGATGCATACTGCTCGAGAAGGGAATTCACATTTGTATCTTACTGCCATACGCTCCATGGTCCCATGGCATGGTGTTTTGCAAATGAGACAATGAACTACGCCAGATATCTTCCCATCTGTTATGCTGATATGGTATTGCTGGAAGTGAAACATCTGGAGATACAATATAACTTCATAAACGAATGTTTTTCAGTTCAACTCTCAGGTGTTAATCCATTTGGATGGATTCCAGTTGATCAAGCAGTTGAGGTAGCAGTCAACAAAGACACGCACACTCCGGGGGGGGGGGTACAATAATGTTCAGAATCAAGCCAGGTACTGAGAAAAGATATTATATGACAGCTAAGCACAGAAATGCCTTTTTTGTGTTAAATAAGGAAATGGTTCAAAACAACAGAGAAGGTCTTGCTCATGCAGATCTAAATAAGTCACGAAATGAAAACCGCAATGCACTGACATGTGCAGACTTCCTTCTTGTGAAAATAACCCAAATGCAGAATGTTTTGGCTCCTGTTGAGAAAATGACGACTGTACTGATTAAAACTGATTTTATTGAAGTTACTTTTGAAGTGTTTATTAAACAATACATAATCAAAGTAAAACCCATATTGTGGGACAAGTTTATTCGATTTATTAAAATGTGAACATATCTGATGTTATTAAGTTTGTGTTCAATCATAACATAGATGATTTTAAAATAGTTCTTATTACAAATGGTAGGTGATTATTGTGCATATAACATTAACTCATGTTCAGGACACTGCATAATTTTATTGTTATTATAGTAGCTATTTTATTAATATAATTTTTACAATTTTAAAAATCATCAATTTTTGTTATTATTAAATATTATCCACCTGATGTGTATATATATATATATATATATATATATATATATATATATATATATATATATATATATATATATATAGTTTCCAAATGGTACTAGGATAAATTCTTATAGTATGTTACACGTATATGAAAACCTATCGTTATTGGACTATAGTTGAAAATCCACTAATATTACACCAAAGGCAAAGATATATAACTTACTATCACTTACGTTTCATCTACAAGCATCCATACCTGGCTGAAATATCATATTAGAACCCCCCCCCCCCCCTGAGTGGTGTCAATGACCGAAAATTGAGATCCTGGCCCAAGGCTTAACTGGGCGCATGTCACTCAGTGCGTCCAGTTAAAATATATGCAGGCAGGGCCAGTGACATTTTTATAAGGTTCATTTCCAAAATGCTCACTTTATCGTGAACAGTCTTTACCAGAAATGTATGCAAGTTTGACAGAGTTTTGTACAAGTAGAGAATAATTAAAAATTGTTGGTTTCTTATCGCCCTTAACGTCCCAATAATTACGAGAAGATTCATCACTGTCTCTGGCTGCAGTATAGTTAGAGCTAATTAAAAATACTGCTTCATATGTTTAAAATATATAGTGAAATTTTCCCAAGGAATTAATTTCTGGATTTCGGGATGTAGGACCACGTCAATTTGAAAGGTGCAGGTCGAAATTAACTCCTAACTCGTTAAGATAATGTTCAAACTTCTTGGCGTTAGCATCAAGAAGGCTGATATTCTTACCACGATAGAGTTCCGCTCTTTAGGTTTGATCTGTTAGTTTGATTTCAGTTTTTAATAATTGGGTCACAAAATTAACACTTCAACTATATCCGCACAGGAACGATTGTCAACAGCAATAGAAAACGCTTTCGATTTGAAACACTTCTTGAATGTTAGGAAATATTTACCAGTTACATGAAGCTGGTGCCAAGATCAGAAGTGATAATAGTTGTTATTATTTCTACTTAATCGTGTTCTATAGATATGTACAATATTTTCTTAATAAAAAGGAATTTCCGTAAATTATATAGACAAAAAGCAAACAGCAGCAATTTCCTTAGGCTAAAATACGAGCTACAAAGAAAATCGAAATATATTATTTAAAAAAATATATAAATATTCGTAAAATAAAACATTTTGAAAATATTTATTAAATATTATTGTTACATATTTTAATGACTTCATTTAAATGTATATAAATTTGTATGTTCATCAATTATAGCAAATATTTTAATAAAAGGAAAATTTTCCAACACTGTAGCAAATCTCAAAAAATTAATTAATTCTTGAAATATTAAACCTATGATACTCACTAGTAATATTAAATATAGAAAAAAGAACCCTAAAAAAAAATTCTTAAGTTTTTTATAGATAGTTTCAAAATGAGGAACTTCATTTTTTTTACTTTCTTTAGAAATGTGAATAGAGGTAGAAAGTATGCACAAATAATATATATGTATAAAAAACATTACGTTTAATTTTACATAAATTTTTTGTTGATTTGACAGAAGAAACTTTTTGAAACTGTCAGCAATTCACTATTCACTTATCGTTAATAGCTTACTGCTACAACCAGCGTTGGCAGGAACATCGCGGTACAATAATTACGCAGCCATGTTCAATTACAAAGACAAGACATTAATTACAGCGGCTGACGTGACTGTTGCTGTGGGGACATGGCTGCAAGCAAAATGGTCATACGTCACACAAGGAAGGGTGACACTGCCTATTTTGTCCTTGGAATTAGATGTTCAAACATTTTCACATTTACCGCATTTCTTCAGTGAAATTTTAATTCCAATTTTTCCAATTGATATAACGATATTCAACTTAATTAACTACAAGAACTAAATATGCTACCGGGCCAAATATATTGAGGTACGATTATTCCATTAAAAAAGTAAATACAACAATATTACAAAAAATACGCTATAGCATTTTTCGTTTTTTTTTTTTTTTTTTTTGTCGATTAAATAGTCGACTTATCTTTTTTGTTTCCTTGATTGCTTAACTCTGCTTTTAAAGAAAGAAAAAATATTAAGACGACATTAGGAAGAAAAACCCTTAGGTAAATTTTAAAAAATACACTTAAACCATACGATCTACAAAAATATAGTATTAAAATAATATGTTATTTGACCAAAATTATTTTCTTCTGGTGGCGTCTATATTCGAACAGTGTCGAAGAGAAAAGTGAAATAAATAATAAACTGAAACTATCCCAAATATCTTGTAGCCCAGTTATGAAATACTTAAAACCCAAGGACATTCTTACTAAAAATGGAACGAACAGGTACTAGCAGTAATTTAAGTGTTATTGTGTTGGCAATTATGTTTATGTTGTTGTAAAAATTCATACAATACTTCAATTATAATACAAGCATTGAAATGAAAACATTACATTATATGTATACGTAAGTTTCAGGACGTACATTGCATTACGTCCATTCCCTTCATTACGAACGTTACAGAAAAATGTTTTAAATATGTCATTTCAAGTTTATAAATTTGTATATTACATTGACCGAAGAGTTACAGGGGCTGTTGCCCCAGTAAATAAATATTCTTGGGAGATGAGTTTTTTTGCTGTGAAGATAACTCATCTAGATTTGTAAAACCTTCCAAATTTTAATTTTTTAATTTTAAATATACGTTTTAATTATTTATATCATTGTGACATTTCATAAATAATTAAAAAGTGAATTTAAGATTTAATAGTTAACATTTGAATCGTTTACAAATGTATGTGCGTTCAATCTTAAACGAAAAAACCTTAGTTGAAAATACTTTCACGAAAATGACTGCGAGATCTTCGTCGGAATTTCGCCTTTGATTCACTATACTCCCATGTATGGCGAGGCCTGGTCAAAGTTCATTGTCGCACGCTTATTGTAAAAGGCCAGATATTAATGTTGGTTTCACATTTACTGTTTTTTTTTTTCCTTCAGGGAATCCGAACAGCTATGACGTAGCAACACGACTGTTGCGAGTCAGTTTCGCGGTAAACCTCGTATCTCGTGAGAACGTCGATATTTTTGGTTTTCGTGGTGGGAAGAAATGATGCAGCTTTGAAGAATGTAATGTCATGAGTATTTCAATACACCAAGTTTTCATTTACAAACCGAAATCTCTAAACTTATATCGACTTCTGTACAGTTAATGTATTTTTCTACTTTCGAATTATATATATATATATATATATATATATATATATATATATATATATATATATATATATATATATATATATATATATATATTGTTACTTGAGCGGGATGGGAACGTAAATTTTAGCGACTGAACGTTTGTCACTTTACAAAGAGCATGTCGTTTTATGAAACAAAGCAGTGGTTAAAATTGATAAAAGACAGACTGAGTTAACTGTTTCAACAAAAACAATTTCTTTGGGGACCCAACAAGTGTTTTACCTATGAAAACAGATTGCTCATGGCTGTAAAATTATAAAAGTTTATTTGTTATAATTATTTATTTCAATCAAAAATACGTTAGGCGACCGCAAACATTTTTACTCGTTAGCAACAATTCAGAGAAATATGTTATATGAGAGAATTGTCGATAAGTCATGTCTTAATTCAGTGACTCAATGATAGGAGTGCCTTTGTGAGGATAATGATGTCATTATAGTAATAAAAATAATATACATTAATGAAATACCAGACAAAGTTAGCAAGTTTCTTAAATATTTGATTTTTTTAGCTAGTGGTTGTTTATTTTACATTAGTATTTTTCAGAAGGATTTGTGGTTTAATCTAAGAACGAAGTTGAATGCCTTGCTTATAGAAAGAGTATAACACAAAAAAAAAGTTATATAATAATTCAAATAATGGAACATCCTTTACAGCAATTGCGCCGATGTTTTTTTTTTCTTCTTCATTTCATTCATTTAACTTTACTGGCGAAGTTGTGCGTCGGCATTTGAATTTAAAGTCAGTTTCTAGCTAAACAGTATGTAAACAGCGCTGCCCTTACAAAACGCAGTATGAATTTGACGACAGATTTCTCAGCGTAGTTTTAACCCACACAAATGTCTTCATTATGGAGGTTCACTGCGTTCCTACAGAGGGAGTTGTCTTCCTTCGTTAGTTTGTTCTTTGTGACCTCTTATTGACTTGCAATAATAAATGCGCCTTGTAATCTTGTCACTTCAAAGAATGCACGATTATTACATGTTAATTAACAATTACTTTCGAGCTTAGCTGACATCGTTCCTTTTCTTGTGATGTCATCTTCCCTTTGCCATCTCATTATTTTAAAAGCAATAATTTTTCTTAGTAAGTAGTGAGCTACTGACGAAGGAGTGGAAAAAAAAGGCATCTATTTTTTTTATTTTTAATTATCACATACTTAACAATAATATTACAAACATTTGGTATAATACTTATTGTGCATCGTTTTCAAGTATAAATAATTCATTGCCTTAAAATTAAATTTCAAACTTATTAGATGAAAATTTTATAAAGGTTTCAAGATGAAAACAAAATTATTAGCTAACATAATAGCTCAACGCAATAAAAAAACCTTCTAACAATCAATGTATTGTGTGATGCCAACTGCAACTGGCAAATGCCGTCAAATATAAAATAAACAGAAATGTTTGCACAAAGTGCTGTTCCCCACGCTGTTAAAAATAAAGTAGGCGTAAATTTTGGCGTATATGTTCTGCTTGGTCTGTTAACATGCGTACTTTAAATCCCTTTCGACGCTGTGGTCGAATACAGCGTACTCCAGGCCGTGCGTGTACCTATTTACGCAATAGCTGTCACTCATAACTTACTATTGAGCAACAAAGATGTAATCTTGACATAACTGTTCTCCCCTTGATCGTTTTATCTCAATGATTTACTTCCACCTGAAATAATTTAACTGCAAATCATTAACAAATAAATTAATAATTGTTTTTATTCGTTGTTACTATTGCTGTCTGGCAGCAATAAAAGTTTCAATATAACAATATTTTCAGCGTTAGTTTAAATGACAAATCGCTCTTGACTTAAGTCAGGGTGAGCTCGTTCGTGAAGTAACTTTTAGAGTAACAGAGCTGACTTCCTAGAAAAAAAAATTTAAGACACACAATTACTAAGATCTAAATCAAATGCATATAAAATATTAGAGTGTATCTGTCGTAAGTGTGTGAAGGAACCCCTATTTTATATTATAATTGAATCATGTATTTGAGAAACCCCGTAAGTCCACAATTCGGCAAAAGTGAATTAGGTATAGCGTTAATGTGTTCGAAGGTAGTTCTACATGGTAGCATAAAACCACACAAGTCCACGCAATGGCAGCATTGATACGGTCTTTTCTAGATACTATGTATTTGAGGAACAACATAAGTCCCGGACTTAAGTTGGTTCTCTAATACGCTGCTCACATACCACCTAGCGCTCTAAACGCTTGGTACTTGCAAAGCCATATAGAAGTGTGTTAAAGCTGCTCTCACCAAATAGCTCTGATGCATGGTGAAATATTTGTCCGTGGTGTTGTATTAATGTAGTGTCAACGCCATAGACGAAAGTCAACATTTCCGAGGTTCAGATGTTTGTGTTAGTTTAATATTTTAGCTTAAATAATGGAACCTTGCAGTGAGGAAGAATGTGTGGCTTACAGTAAAAAGCGTAAGAAAGGGTGTCGAGATACATTTCGATATAAGACAGAAAAGATAAAACGAGCACGTGTAAAGAGTGAAGCATATACGAGTTGGAGTGGAAAAGATATACCTGCAAAAAAAGCAGGGTGGAGTCAGCAAGTAAGTCTATTATATGCAATTTGACTGCTTAAATTTTGTAAGCCTGTGCAGATATTTTAATACGGCTGAAAAGTTTATTTTAATGTCTGACACATTCCTTGCTACTATAGGTTATATGAAATGCTGTTCAGTTCAGTCCCATTAAATTACAAAAACTGAGGTCATACTCTCTCTGTGGCAGGTGAAGACGAAAATGTTTCAGTTATATCTCCGCCGCAACGGGTATAAATCTTCAAAAAATGTATATGTTTAGATACCAAAAAATGAACAGGATTGTTACCTCAAGAGCCTTATTTCCACGGGAAAGGTGAGCATTACTTAGACGTCGCATTCAAAAGAAAGTATCTTCAAAACCTTCAAGAGGATGTACGTATGTATGCGAGACATCACCAAGTTTAGCAAAACATCAGGTGCGCAAAACAGCTTCTTGTAACATACATGCTATCACGGAGGAACGTGTCCGCAGGCTTTGTATCTTGTTCTCTGAAGGCAAAAGTCCGCATGACAAGCGTGGGAAGTCAATTCCAGGTAATAACAAGCCAAGGTTGGTAATATATGCTATTAAGCAGCATATTTTTCTCTTTTCCAGTGCAGATGTCACACTACAGTAGCAAAGAATACCACTACTTAAGCGAGAATTTAGACATCAAGACATGTACTCACTCTTCCAAAAGAAATACCCTGAAATGTCGGCTGCGAACAATCGCTTCTATCTGAAAGTTTTCAAAGAACATTTTTCTCCGTCCTTCAGGAAACCCTAGGTACATATGGGTGGTATAGGCTGTTAACGGTTAAGTGAGCAATTTTTTAAGGCCCTTACAACAGGCATTAACCATTAATAAGTATATTTTATTGCCGCTCCAGACGTTAACTCTTAGAAGTGGTAAAATATTTACACTGTGTTTATTAGTCACATTGCATTGTTTATACGAAAAAGTGACAGGAAGATAGAAATCTGATGAAAAGAAAAATTAAGTAGGGCCTTAAAAAGTGCTCGCTTTACCGTGAATCACCTATAATTGCGAGGAGTTGGATATAAAACTCATGAGCCTTTTTTTAAAACCGAACAGCAAAGAAAGTAGCAGAGGCAGAAAAATGTGCGCATTTGCGCCGGACTAAGAATTTTGCAGCTAAAATGAAGGAAGTCAGTGATGTGGTCAAAGCTGACAACACAGGCGATTTGGGAGCCATTTACATAGATTACATGCAGAATTGTCAGTTACCTTGCATCCCAGTCCCGGAGGTTTTTTACCTTAGACAGTTAACCGTCAGTGTTTTCTGCATACATTACCTCAAAGATGGCAACGCAACATTCTTTGTTTACCACGAGGGAATTGGAACAAAGGGGTCCAGTGAGGTATGTTCATTTGTTTTGGAATACGTGAATACTTCCTTGAAGGGAGTCAAAGATTTGTACATATTTTCTGACGGGTGCTGCGCAAAAAATAAGAATCACACATTCATCAGAATGCTGTCCGCTTTGACCTCGTTAAAACTCTTTAGACAGATCAGCCACTATTTCCCAATAAGAGGCCACTCTTTCCTGCTCTGTGATAGGGATTTCGCAGTCCTCAAAAGAAAAATCAGGAAGTACGACAGAGTGTACACCATCAAGGAGCATGTTGAGATGATTGTAACATAATCATGCAAGAGATCCTTCATTGTTGGGATACCAGATTCCATCAACATTCTTGAGTTCAAGCAATGTTGGCCTAAGTATTTTAAGAGGACTATGCTGTCACAAGAGTCCTATGAGAAATATATTCCTAGAGACCAGAAAACAAGCTTCGAGCCAAATCAGTTCATGCACTTTAGTTATGCAAGTGACAATGCTGGACTTGTTGTGGCAAGACCCATCATTGATTCACTCGTGAAGCACCATTTTAGGGTTCTGGATTGCAAACTTTCTGTCCTTGTTCTTCTAGCAGATACGAAGCATCCTGCAAGTTGCATCCCTATTAACCAGAAAAATACTGATGACCTCCGCAAGTTACAAAACTACATACCACACACAGAAGATTGCCAGTCCTTCTATAATGAAATCTTCTTGTGGCCGACATGTGCAAAGGAAGAAATGGAAACACATACTGATGTTTAATTAGGTTGACATGACATAGACTTAAACATATCATCAGCAAGACTTGTGCATTAGGGACTGTATGCATACTTATTCATATTAACTGGTGTTATTTTGTATATCTTTCAGTGTTTAAGTTCAGTATTACTTTGTACAATTGTAAATTCACTTTATATTGTATGTATAATTTTATATCTATGTATTTTGCCACATGCCAATGCCTATGATGGTTTTTGTTTCAATTCCTGTAAAAAGTGTTGTTTGTGACTTTTATTGATTCTCAAATACGTGATTCAATTATGTTTCTTTCGACATTTTTAGCCAGGACAGATCCACCTTGTATCTTATCCGAAGGCTGAGATTAACAGTCGGTTACGGCTGTCAGCACGTCGATTACTACGTTTCAGTCTCAAGCTTCTTGTTAAGTCGGTGCCACCAAGTGAATATCCGCCGGTCTTTTGTGTTACAGTGACCTACATCTCCGGCCATCGCACGATTCGTGGCCTTTCTCCCAGCCAACAAACTGTAGTTTCGATAATAATCTCAGATGACAAAACAATATTTTTAACCTACAGTTGTTAAAAATATTGGGAATAAGTCTAATATTGCTACAGTTTCCTGTAAATTATAAGCGCAATTTTTTTTTTTTTTTTTTTTTACTTTTAAATGAGTTATAAAAGTATTGCGAGCTTCGAGACGCAAACTTTCCCCCCAACTGATCAAACTAGGGGGAATTTAAATGTTTACAATAATATAATTGAATTTTATATTCCAATATGATAGGGCTTTCCTTTTCCAAATGATGCTTATGTTTATGAGCAATTTAGTCTACTAAAGAGAGATCAAGTTGGAGCTGATGCAAAATATGGCGAAGAAGACAATTTTGATGTTTATTCTAACTTTTTTCCTTTTCGGTTTTCAAGAGTACAAATTTCAAAACATGGAAATATTATTGAAGCTGTTGATAATCCAGGTATAACATCAACAATAATGAATGCTTTATTAAGATCGCCAAGTGAACAAAATTATTTAGAATCTACTGGTGTTGGTAATCTATATCGAGATAAATCGCTTTCTGATGAAATAACAAAAGAGGTTAAACTGTTTCTTGTGTTAAAACAAATGAAATAATGTATCCGCTGAGATATCTGTTTGGTTTCATTCGAAATAAATATGAAATTTACTGGAAAAGTGGCTATAAAATTACTTTTTTTCGTAGTTCATCTGATAACAGCTATTTATTCCTTTATGAAACTTTAGATAAAGATGATAAAGTTACGAAACATTGTCCTGATGATCTTGGTAAAATTGTTATTGAAAAACTAGAAATTATGTGGCCTATTGTTGAATATGAATCGAACATGGCCATTGCAATTTTTAAAAAATATGCAATGAACCTAAAATACCTATTAGTTTTGAAATTATCAGTGATTTAAAATTAGTTACGAAATTCCGTAAAGGAAAAGTAGAAAAAGTAAGTGAATAAAATAAAAATGAATAACAACGCTAGTCCCTGTTGAAGAAGAATCGTTGTTTGAAAGATAATTATTTGCAGAAGAAGCATTTCCTAATTTGGAAGAGCAAATGGGAACTGTACCATTAAAAAATTTGCCTCCTATAGCAGATGTTTCTACTATAAATCTCGGGATAGAAATTGCAAAAAGAATAAATGTTATAAATGAAAAATTTGGTTTACATTTGAATGGTATATTTTTAAAAGGGCATCAGTCAGCCATCTCGAGATTTTGAGTTTCCTATAGATTCAACTTCTACAGAAATAGCTGCACCAATTCACATTAAAAGGCCATCAGTCCATCACTTAGTGTACATTCTATAAGGTATTGAAAAAGACATTATTTATACAAGGGCATCAGTAAAAGACTCATGCCCTTTTAAAAGTAAAAAGTTAATAATCTTTTTTAAAGAGGCATCAGTCATGGCTCATGCCCTTCTAAAAATAAAATGTCGATAGCAGTACCGACTGATGCTGCATGTCAGTCAGTACCCCTTGATGGCAATACCAGTACTGTTTGCAAGCGAACAAGTTTGCTTCATGCTGTATTCGTTTCGAATATTGTAAGTTGTTGGCTTTGTGTTTTATGCTGTTGAATGTGCATAGCCGATTATTTGTATTACAATGAGTGCTTCTGAGAGTGATATCGATTTTGAGGAGCAAGGTCGTAACTCCAAAAAACGAAGAAGTATTCAACAACCAGAAAGCTATAAATTCAATAAAATCAAAGTTGCCAGGATAAAAAGAGATGCCTATATGAATCATCGAGGAAAAAGTATCCCAGCAAAAAAGCTTGCAAGTAAGTAGCACCACTTCTTTATTTATTTATTTGTATATTAGTATATCTTTGTTGTAGTACCTTAAGTCTGAGCATGTTCCGATATATTCGTGGTGGAAGTTTAACAATGTAAAGACTACTAAACATGTCAAATCAATCTAGTAAAGTTTTCTTTTAATCTTGTCGTGTAGCCCACTTACGTCGTACCAGTACTGTTTCCTGATTGTTGCGCACAGAACACGATGCACAGCGCACAGAGAACGTTAATGTTGGTCACCTTCATATGCACAGTGTGTACACTGTTACTTTGTGTGTGTATGATATGTTTCTATGTATCAGCCTCCAATGATTATCATCTTCACGCATGTGTATACTTATAGAGTGCTTTTGCCTATTGTTATCCATTATTATTGTACATTCAACTTCCATGCTCTTGTGCTGTGTCCGTGCTAGTGCAAATGTAGACGAGGCTTAACCTGTACCATTTAACATAAAATTAGGTTCATTGGAGTATGTATCAGATTTGTATTGTTGTGTATGTATTACATTAGTTAATATTGTTTTTAACAAGGATATACTGTGTGATTACTGGTGTGCAAAAAATTGCTTGGGGAAAATTGGAGAAGAAAACTACTGGGATATATTCATACAGTTTCACAATATCATGCACTTAATGGAACTACAAGAGAAAAGTCATGTTTTGATGCATTTACGTGTGTTTTCAGCATCAGCTTAAAGAGAGTAAGAAGACTGCGAGCACCTAAATTGGCTGGGCAAACACCCGAAGACAAGAGAGGATGGCATATTTCACACAGCCTACCAACAGCAGTGCGTGATTTAGTAAGAAACCATATATCATCCTTTGCGCTGAAGAATGTCATTATGTAGGTGGGCCGGGCCAACACAATATTATTTACCTGCTGACCTCAGCATCAAAGTGATGTGGATATTATTCCTAGAAAAACACCCTCAAGAAAAAGTAAGTTATTACATTTACTGGACATTCTTTAGGGATAATTTTAATTACAAATTTGGAAGGCCAGAAGTAGACACTTGTTGTACACATGAGGAGTTAAATGTTCATTTGAAGTCTCCTCGATTAAATGATGCAGCAAAGAGTAAATCTGTGACTGAGCTGCTTCTTCATAAGCACAGGAGCAGAAAATTTTATGCTGCTCTTCAATATGAGAAATCCGAAGCGGGAAAAATCGAAGACCATGTTCTTTCTTTGTCCTTCGATTTTATGCAGAATGTCTTCCCACCAAAAATCCCAGTGCAAAATGTGTTTCATTTAAGACAACTTACTGTCAGTGTCTTTTGCATAAACAATATAAAGACTGACAAACCACGTTATACGTCTACCATGAGGATGAAGGCAGGAAGAGCCCACATAAGTTATGCTCATTTATAAATGATTACATAAAGGATACAAAACAAGAATACATTGAACTTCGTCTGTTATCAGACAACTGCTCAGCTCAGAATAAGAATCATATTCTCAATAGATTTCTGTTGTACCTAACCGATTCTGGGAGATTCAACAAATTTAAATATTACTTTCCTGTGAGAGGACATAGTTTCTTGCCCTGCGATAGGGATTTTGGCATTATAAAGCGAAAACTAAGGAAACAGGGCAGATTGTTTACTTAGCACGACATCACAGAGGTGATTCTTACAAGTTCGAAACCAGAGGTAAATTTTTCGTTAAAAAGAGGTTTCCGTTACTGAGATGCTAGACTTCAAGTCATGGTGGAAGGCGTACTACAGGAAGACAAGAATTTCTGAAGAAACTCAAAATAGTGGAAGACAAGGGAAGGCGGCATTCTCTGTCAACACGTTTTCACATTTTGTTTGTGATACAACCAGAAGGGGTTGTATTACAGCTTCTACAACGATCAATGGACTGATTAATGACACTTTTCTTCTAGGTCTGCAGCATGGTCCAGTGACTGCGCCACAAAAACTATCATATCCACCAGGAACAGTCAAGTACAGTACAATCAAGGACTTGGAAAAAGTAGAGCGTTATCTGCCTGAAGAACATATAGCTTTCTACGAAGAGATTCTGAAGTGGCCTGTAAAGAATTACAACCAAGAAGATGAGTGAATGGACTATCAAATACTGATTGTTGTAGTAAATTAATGCATCAGTATTGCGAAATGTATAACTGTACATGTAAAAAGGTATGCAGTCAATATTATGTTAGTTTTACTACATAGGAGTGTGAGGTTTCAGTATCTTTTATTGCATTTTTTTAAAGGCACCAGTCTCCAAGTTTTAATAATTAATTATATTATCCAAATATTACATCATAAATTCAACCTCTTGTCTAAGAATCACATTTGCACCATATAAAATGGCAATGTTAATGCAATTGCCTATATAATATTATTGTACAGTTTTAACTGTTTTTCTCGTTTTCCCACAAATGCGTGCGTGATGACTTATACCGTTTTAAAAATATATGATTCATTTGTGATACACAAGTAACGATAAATAATGATAAACTATTTGTTAAGGATAAAGAATATATATTATACCAAGGCTTTGTAATTGTTAACAGCAAATTCACCAGAAGCTCTTGAGGATAAATACATTGATAATGACTATGAAAATAACACAGAAATTGTTAAAACAACCAATGCTGCGTTTCAACAATATAATCCTAAAAAAAATCCTGCTTCGAGTGTAGTTTGGAAGTATAATCATATAATAAATCCTATTTATGAAGTGGATATAAAACCATATTTAGGATGAGAACAAAACACATCTGAATTAATTATTTATCCAAGAACTTCTAGATATGGAGAAGGTATAAAACAATACAACAATTTTCCAAAAGAATATGTTTGGATGTATGATGTTAGAAAATTGGTTGATAGATTATTAGTTATTCATGGTGAAGAAAATTCTGGCAATAACAATTATTACAATGAAAAAGTAAACTTAATGAATATGCTAAACAATAAATTTTCTGATTTTGTTGTCAAAAATCCAAAAGGAATTCCATATGTAATAAGAGTTTTAAATGTAATTCCGCACTCATTCTAGAATTCTGAACATAATGGTAAATGTGTTATAATTTGGGCATTAACCAATTAAAATTTGCCCGAAATGCATTTACCTTGCTATAACTATTGTGGTCCATTTACAAAATTAGATGAAAGATTATAAAGAGGTGATACAGGAATAAACAAAGTAGATGAAGCATGCAAATATCACGATATTGCTTACAGAGATCATAAAGATTTAGAATCTAGACAAAATGCTGATAAAATTTTACAAAAGTAAGCAAAAGAAATTATGTTAGATAACAACTAACCAATTGGTAAAAAAATTTCTTCTGCTGCTGTTGCCTCAACAATGTTTACAAAAAGAAAATTATGTTGGGGGAATTAAAATGTTTTATTGAATAAATATATTTTTAATTTTTAAATGTAGATAAAAAAAATATAACTTTCGATATACCCATTTATCAACTAAGAGAGTTGGGTATAGATAAATTTTTAACAAAAGATCAACTTGAGAGAAAAAATAAAAAATTAGAAGAAGGCAAAGTTTTCTTACTAGCTTTTTCATTACCAATACTCAAAAAGGGTACTCAAAAAAATCTGGAAGTGGTTTACACCATGGAGGAATTATTCCCCTCGTACTTGCTTCTTTAGGTGCACTTGGTGGTTTAGCTGGTGGGGCCACTGCAATTTATAATTCTGTCGAACAAACTATAAAAAAATAAAAAAGAATAAGACGAACAAAAAAACATAATTTGGCAGTGGAAAACATTTCTTCACCCTGAGCATACCTCTTGTCCACATACTGTGGTTGCGATTACTTAACAAATACAGCCAACACTGACCACTTGAAACATATGTTATCGTAGTTGTGTGAATTCATTACAGTACATTTGTGTTTGATAAAGTCGGGATGTCGATAACTGTGAAGGTTCATTCGCAATGTTAAATGGAGGAAACCCCTTGTTATATTCATGTGTGCCTTCAGACCGTTTATCCGTGAAATCAACAATCCGTACTTCGAACACACATACTTTATTTGGTTGAAGTTCTTTTTATAGCCATACTTCTCATGTCATCGGGCATTGCTGTTGCAAGAAAAGGTATTTTCACAAAAGTGACACTTTTAACTTTGATGTGGTTCAATAGAGGTAGTTGGCCATACAGTTGTTTGTGGAACATATGTCGATGGCCTGGTTGGTGATGCTGTTGCATTAACTGAAGAACTGGATGGCTCTCTTCTGCAATTCCCTATGCCAAACATTCCCGAAGACCCCGGAAATTTCGGTAGAGAGGTAGTTGCTCAGCTGAAGGTGCAGATGATATGACTGAAGAGGAAGAAGACAAGGTCCAAGAAGTCGATGGTCCTGGTGGCACCATGCCCGAACAAGGCGATGGTGGTACTGCTGTAGGGGGTGAACCTGATGACTCTGGAGCATCGGAAGTCATCGCAGATGGAAAATATGATTTTGATTGTAAAAAATAGACGAGACAATCTAAACACATCCTTCGACGAACTGGAAATCCCCACAAGATGCTATTATTTATGCCAATTGAATTCCCTTCTCCCTTATTTTATTCCCTCGCCCACTCCCACCTTCACAATTCCATCCGACACACTTCCTATTTCATCCTGAAGGCATGTGTACATCCGCAGGACCATCTGTGTTATCACCCTACATGTTTCTCCCATTACCACAAATAGGTTATGTAGTGTTTCTATGTCTAATGAGTAAGGGTAACAAATAATATTTAAATGGATTTACACACACGCCATTTATTGTACATATAAATACATAAATGCCATAACACAAAAACCAGTATTCAGTCTTGTCTAGTCATAACTCATCGATTCAAGGTACAAGGACAAGGAACACCATTTCCGCAGCAGCTGCGTGTTCCTCGACGTGCGTTTCCAGTCAGGTTCTGACCTGTTGCAGACGTGTTGCTGCTGGATGACGTAAAGTTTCCTGAGCTTGCACAGCGAAGGGTAGCCATACTCGAACTGCGCATCGATGATTTCAACTTCGTTTTTGCAGAAGTCGCTCAGCCATTTCATCTGTTCGGGTCCCGCTATGTAAATCGGCCCTTGCGGGTGCTGCATCAGCAAGTCGCGCAGCATGTTTCCCACTTGTTGATTCAGAATCTTGCCTTCCTCCCACTCCAGTCCATTGTGGCACTGGATCAGCCAGTCATTCGTATTTTTTTTTGCTTTTCTCGTCCAACAGTTTCCACGAGTAAGGGGGTCGGAAGAAGCACGTGTGCATTTTTCAATCGTCGTCAAAGGACACTGCGATCTACTTGAACATGTAGTCTCTCTGGCTCTGGAATCCTTGCAGTTGACAGTGTAGCCTGTTACTGGCTATGCCCAAAGTTGACTAAACTCATATCGCTTACGGCCCATCGTATTTATATCCTCTGCTGCATTCACGAAAGTAACTTGATGACTTTCTCTCGACAGTTGTACGATGCGAGTCGGTTGTTGAAGTATCAGGCAAAAAGCGTATGTCTATGGAGGAATATTTCCATGCATAGTGAATTTGATCCTGCAGTCGATCACATTCGAACAGATATACTTCTCCTCTTTACATATATTTGATATGCCAACATGTACTGACCATTTAAAAAGTTCATGTCCATGTTCACGTACAGACAGCTTTCACTAATCAAATACATTTTCACATTTTCTATTTTACTTTTGTCGAACTGCGAAAGACTCACCCTTACACTGTGCTGTCTTCTGGCCTCTAGACCAACGATGATGAACCTCAGTTTCTGGGTGGAAAAGCTGGACTTCGCCATCCAGTTGATAAGCTAGCTTGCAGGCAGTCCGGGGTAGATCTCGAGACTCCACGACCTTAAAGCCACGTCGATGTTTTTGCCATATTGCACAGTCTGTATTACTCAGCTGAATGTAGGCAGCATCCATTCGATATACTTTACCATCAAGTCCACTGTCTCCAGGGTGGTAGTAGAGGGGTGAGCAAGCGAAGAGTGTCTAAATATTGTATGTTACTCGATATTTAAGAATTTTATTTTGTCGTTTCCCAAATTTTATTACTGGGTGAGGGTGGGCGTGGAGAGGGGGGAGTTGTGGGTGGTGGGATGAGTGTGAGGGTAACATTAAGTGTTCTTCGATTTTGAGGATCAAATTTTCGATATTTTGCAATTTTGTCGATTTTTTATGATTGAGATGGGTGGGGGTGGGGAGGGCATGAGGCGAGTGTGGTCGAATAAGTGTGAGGTTAACGTTATGTTTTTCGATTATTTAGAATGTTTTTATAGATTTTTCTTGCAATTTTTCTCGATTATTTTA
Organism: Dryococelus australis; assembly: GCA_029891345.1. NCBI lineage: Eukaryota > Metazoa > Arthropoda > Insecta > Phasmatodea > Phasmatidae > Dryococelus > Dryococelus australis. Next base: position 118,521,949 of record CM057000.1, on the reverse strand, counting down.
TTATTGGCTGGTGTGAGTGAGGGGTAGAGTAGGATAACATCATAATTATGTTCCTCGATATTTTTTTTAAAGATTTTTTTACGATTTAAAAAATGGATCAAGGTCAGTTGAGGTCATAAGTACAGAGTCTAGATCAAGGTCATCAACATCCAATATGGTGATAGGTTGCCATAACAACATTGACACCCCAGGCTGCCGGCAGCCTGTGCTGTCATCACAGGCGAGTAATCCGATAATCCGATGCAGATACATGTGGCAGAATACCCACAACCCTACTGCTGATTAGGATGATGTCACTTGTAAACTGTGGGAGAAATCATTGATTTTCCATTGTGTTTAGTTACTGTTCTCTTAGGTTCCAACAATTATCAAATGAAAATACAACAGATGCGACATTTTACTGGGTGTATACGAGGGATTTATTTATTTTGACTTTATTTATACTGGCAAAGTCACCTGTAGTTTAGAAGGGACCATGATGTTTTCTTTCCTTATTTCGAAATAATAATCTCCTCTCTGTATGTACAGTGCAATATTTCGGATAGTTCAAGTGTGGCCTGTAGCACAGGGACACAGTGTAAGATTTATTTCGAGTGGATTGTAAAATAGCAGTGAAAAATGTTAACATGGCAATGAGCATAATTCATATGAGATAAAAAATAATTCACAACTCCGCTGAAAGGTTATATTAGCTTACTTCTAGAGATATTTTTCCCCTCTCATCTTGCCATGACTCGAAATGCTACTTCCCTAAGGATTTTTGTGCTAATTACGCGTTTCATGAGCACAGTGGTTCCTTTCCCCCTAACAAAATTATGTGTGAAACACGATTTAATTTTCGTTCATTCTGAACTTGAAGTTTTCAATTTTTTACATCAAAAGAGGCTTTCGTTAGGAAGTTTATACTTCCAAATGCGTCTTAAAATTTTTCATGCCGTGGTGCTACGTTTGTTTATTTTAAAAGCTTCCCGCAAAAAAGAAGTTTAAGGGGCATAACAACTGGAAAAATTCACCTCTGTTTCATATTTAATTTGCGCCATAGAATACGTGCCATTTTTGCTTTGCTCATGATCCACCCACTACTGTCTTTCGTATTCACCATGCGCTTGCTGTATAAAGGTTTACAACGGATTTTTGCAGATTCTCGGTTACATTATTATCTTTTGTTGAAAATGCTAGTTGTTGTAAAATACTGGTATTCAGATGTCTGATTAGGACTCAAGGATTAAGAATAACCAAATGCTAAAACTGTGATTCAGTGTGTGAAAAAGAGGGTTTCTTTACGATGTGAGTCTAAGGAGTTCTTTAAAAGCAAAGACAGAAACACGTTAATATATTACATTATAAAATGCATATACATTTAAGATCTTAAAGATGTTCAAGAGTCGAAATATATTTCCTACATTTTAAGCATATTACTCTTTTTTGTAACATAAAATAACAGTATGGAGAAAATATGAAAATTTGTGGAAAATGAATTTAATAAATGTAATAATAAATAACCGTATGAATTTTAAATTAAAGTTAGCTCATATATATATATATATATATATATATATATATATATATATATATACACACGTGTCTCAGAAATTAACCAAATAATAAAGTATAATATAATTTTCCCAGCGTCAGAAAGTCATGGGAATATTTTATTAATAATTCTGAATGCTATTCGCCCAAATATAATTATTCACTTTTGATATTAAATGTAAATCCAAAATAGCCAAAAGTTTACAGTTCTCGCAGGTAAACCAAGTGTCGAAATGAGCCTTCGGTGACTTAGGAAAGTACTTCAACTTAAAACAATCTTAGTGCCAAAATAACATTTTGGCAATTACACGGTTCATCATTTGATATTAAAAGCTCGCATTTACGATACATAAAAATGCTTTATGAATGTAATTTTTAAAGTGATTTGGTATTATTATAAAGCTATTTTCGATATAATCTCACGAAGAAATAAAATGTCCTTAAAATCTAGAGAAAAATTGTCTCTTGGAATGAGTTTAGGTACAAAAAGAGAGGTTACCAATGGAGTATTGTAGCTGGTTGTACGAAATGCAGAACTCAATAAAATGTATAGTACACACACTACAAAATTTTTATAATAGTGTGATTAACGTTGTAATTAAATTGGTGCATTTTCATTTCATCCATGAAAGTTACCATTTTAGAACTTAAATATTGAAAATAGTATATACCATATCAATAATTAGTGAAAATGTATTAATATTAGTACCGTTATTTTTAAACTACAACCAAATAAGTATTATAACTGCCCTGATTAACGGATGTTTTTTCTTTGGAAATGGGCGTTCTGAAACACCTAAAATAAAAATACGCTTAAATTTTGATTAAAAATACACTATAATGGTATTTTAACATCTAAATTAGCAAAACATATCAATTTCAGAATATATCCGTTATTCTTTGGTACGTAACATAAATCGTACTTTTATTACAATTTTAGTAGAGTTTGACGAGATCTGGATAATTTACAGTCTCGTGCAGTGTTCCACGGGAAGACACTCTATTGTCCATTTCATATAAGTGGTCTCAAATTTGACAGACAATGTGACCAACATACACACTATGTAAACAGTAAATGCTCTCGCTCCTACAGTATTGTATCTGCTGATGAACTGCTGCGGGCTCCGTGTTGTTAGGTTGGCTATTTTGATTATGTCTTCGGAAGAAAATAGTACTCGGAACTAAAAGTTGTAATTTAAAATCTTAATTATACTTACAACATACATGGTTTAAATTATGTTTATAAAGCAATATTAAATTTTCTTAGCTATTAGTAAAGGGACCTTAAAGACATGTTCAGCATTTATGACAGAATATGTCTACACATACGAACAGTAAACGTTTCCAGCCAATGGCTAGCCATGTTTATGTTTCCAGTTGTGCGTGCACTTTTTTTCTCATCATGTTTATCACATGAATAGCTTATTGGTGTTGTCGGAATATTTAGTCTGTAGCTAATTAATTTTATTTGCATTTTCCAAACATAGTTGGTTGTAGGTACCATTGCAGTGCGTTTTGTTGAGTGAAATGTAATATTAATCGGCACGTCGTTAAAACTGCTCGTTCCGCCATTTTACTACCCGCCTTCCACAACGAAGTGACACTCATATAATTTCCGTATATAAGTTTAAGTTTGCTTGTATCAGGAAACGTGCGCAGTGTTGATTTTACTGAATGATTTTGCAAATAGATTATCTGATGCTAGTGACGAACAAACGTGATTTTAGTGAAGTAAACTCGCAAGGATTGCCATAGAAAAACACGTGTTCAAGAGGTTACAACAGTAAGTGTGCGTATTTTGTGAATGTATTTGTAAACCGTTAATATAATGATTGAAATGCTCGTGGCCTGAAAAATGTCGCACTTTCCACACTTTTGTAGTGAGTGAATAATATTTGTTTCTCTACATCGTAAATTCGAGTGTAAGGTTAACTTCGGTCAAAGTGTGTGCGTGTATATATTTCTGCATCTGTACGAATACGAACAGCGACTTATGTACCGCGGTTTGTATTTTCATTAAAGTTATAATTTTCGAAGTTAAATAATTAAAATGTTATTTTAATACGAGCAAAAAATTCCACTGCTCCATCAAAACAATATGCAACTCAAAATGCCACACACTCATGCCGGAATCACATAGCCCCGACCAACACAGCACGACACGACCAAAAACGCAACCACGACACATTTCAATGTGAATACTTGAATTTACAGCACGACCGACACCACGCTCTCGGCATTTAACCTAGCTATTTAGAAGGCGCTGATAAGCTACGTTAGTTACAAAGGGGATGAACAAGAGGGACATTTGTAATACATAATGGTGACAAATTGGTATCGCCAATGCATACAAAAGTAAAATTATTATTTTTAAGAGTTAGATACAGTAGTTTTTAATTTATTTTTCTTTTAGGCTGCGTATTTACCATTGTAGCGAAAGCTTGCGATACAATTTCATTTTGCAATGTTGTACATTCTGTGCGTCGTGCTGCACGACACAACGAAGAATAGAAATCATTTCTAATCCAAACTTGCTGGTCGGACGACAGAATCGGTCGGGCTTATGACGATCTATTTGTATTTCAGTGGCTGTTGGCCGTCGTGTTGTGCACGTTGGGGCTATGTGATTCCGGCATCGTAAGAATATCAAAATAATCCCGTCTTACGAAAGACGATAAACTAAAGCCCCCTCACTTTGTTCACTTTTTCCTTTTTCCCTCGAAATAAAATTAATATGATACCCTAATTGGGCCCACATTTCATTGCTATGAACATTTATCTGTTATTATTGATTGACACTCTAACACTCTGGTTCTGAAGGGTTTCAAAATGTAAATCTTACTGGCCATACAAACTTGTAAGTTGTATCACTTGTATTTTTTTAGAACATATATAAAATGTGTCAAGCTTGTTATGCAGAGATACTTGTTTGCAAATAAATCTAAAGGTTTTTCCTTATTTTAAAGGCTGTATTTGAAAGTAACATAATGGCATGTGGGTTTCAACTTAGCGTCTTTCATAAACGTTTTGAGCATTTTTGTTTTGCAAATTAAAAGCGCTCATATGTTTTTAACATACGTTGTTAAGAATATTGTAAGAGCAACAGAAGAATAATTCACATAAACAGGATTTACATTGGAAAGACAAATTTTTGATATCAAGTAAATTACGAAATGCTTATCAAACAAAATTATTTCACTTTAAGCACCCAACGAAGGTGCTGCAACATCACAAAGATGTGTCTCATGCATCAGCAGGAACTGTGACATTCCAAAATTTATCACTAAGGAAAATTAAATTTATGATGCCTTCAATCTTGGGTAGGTGGAGCATCTTTTTAGTGCGTAAGTAACATGTTCGTTTGATATATTGTTGTTGTAGGTCACATCTGTTTCTCTAGAGCGCTTTGTAACATCTCTGAACTGAAATACTGTTTCTCATTAGGTACCCGAGAACAAGCCTAGGGCTGTATTGAAAATTTTGAGGAGGGAGGTTGTGCGACTGAACATCTGTGTAAATATCAACACTGAGTTAGTCAGAAATAAGTTTTTATTCACAGCATGACAATCTGAACACGTGGGTATTTGAGAAAAGTTATTAAAGTATTTTGTATGTAGATCTTCAATACTTAACATTTGAGTTACTAAATGAGAGTTATTAAAAATACTGAAATTAAGTAACATTTGCTTTAACTTCCTGAGAATTATAACCACCATAAAAGTATCATGCTGTACATAGTGTGTTGTCATATACCACAAGGCTGAATTATGTACTTTTAATTCAATAGTAGGCATAGCCTGTCTGTAAGAATGTATACTGTCTTTGGAAAAATAAGGTATGGGAAAAAAGGGGGGGGGGGCAGTATTTCGGTATTTGTGCATTCCTGGGGGGGGGGGGATCATGGTATTTGGTGTGCGTGGAAACCATGCTAAATTTTTATGTTTACAAGAACTTTCCTCAGTTATTAATATAGTTTGAGTACCGTATATTAAAAAACAGTAAAATATCTTGTTCATTTGACAGTCAAAATACTATTTCATTTTCGTGCATCCTGGTTACAAATTTCTTGCAAGGTAAAAATATTATCAATTTATAGACTTATTACATGGGCTGTTAGTTTTTTTACATAACATATTTATAAACTAAAAAAAAAATGGGATTGTTGCCAACCTGCAACTGTTTGAACAGCCCTTCACAGCTCCTAAGAGTCATTTGGGAGGAGGCGCATGCAGTTTGTTTACAAAAACAGGCAGTCATGTGTTGTTTGTTTACAAATACTAGCAGTCACATGGTGCTTGTTTGCAAACAGAGTCACCTTCAATGAGAGTTCAGCTGTGGCGGGAGGATACATAGCCACCCAGATGCCATCGGCACTATTTTCCTAGAACTGTCCAATTTGAGACCACTCATATGAAATGGACAATACTTATACAACTTAGGCATTCCTTGCTAATGCCTAGTTCTTCGTCAGCTGCCTCCTTTGCGGGAGTTCCTGCTGTCTTCCAGGAAGTCCTCGGTCGTTGTTCACGTTATGCTGCCACATTCCACACACACACACATATATATATATATACACACACACACACACACACGAGAAAGCCGAGAAAGCGGTGGTTCGCTTCTAACTTTCCGCATGGCTCAGTTCGTGGACACTTTCAGCTTATTAGACCTGGAGATATAAAATCCTTCCCCGACCAGAAAATTCTCAGGCGTCGATTTCAGGGATTTCGGACCAAGTATCATCCGTGCCCATGCCAACTGGACCGCCGCAGTAGCGTTTCGAGTAAATTATACAACATTATCACAAAACTGGGGAACTACTCAAAATCGGTGGTGTTGCAAATACATGATAAGAGAAATAACATATTCCAAATGATAAATTCTAATGATACGCCCAGGACACTATACATAATTGTTGAGGTTAAATTAAAGGGGTCATGAATGAATTTGGTGGTAATCTATCTGAATTATTTTAGTAATGAAAGTGATTTTTAAATGTTTCTACACAGATTTTAATTCCGAAATTTGCGGAATGATGGTAAAAGAATTATCTGAGTAACAACAGATGCATTAGAAACAACAGTCTAAGATTCTACACTCATATGCCTGGCATGGAATCCGCAAGGTCTGCTCGGCCACATCATTAAGGTGATTAGATTCGTGATATAGGTTTGGCGTTTTATAATAATCTGTTCGTTGGAAGATACAAACAAAACAATTTAATAGTTTTTTTAACAAAGAAGTAATTTTAAAATGTTTACATTCTAGAGCTAATTGATGATTTATTCTTCTTCCGTTTTCAATGTGTACTTTGTAAAAGTGAAATTAGCTAAAATCCTTTTCTTATGTTACGAAAGTTTCGGCAATAATTCCTTTAAAGGGTACATGTAAATGTAAAAACGGTATTTTCACAAAGTAAAATGATAAGGTTATTGCCATCTGTTTGTACCTATGGGGTCAAATGGGGTCACGTTGCCGACTTGAAAGAATAAAGACAAATTCAGCGCTTTACGGTGAGAATCTATGAGATATTCTATGCACGTACCTGTTTCGCCCGTAGCACTTTCCAGTTTTTAATTCTCGAATATGCAAATTGCAATCTGGATGGATGAAATCTACGGCTTGGATGAGCGTAGCTGTACAAATATATTATGTTGCTAAACTTTCGTCCGCTGTTAGGGAAACGTTGTGTTGTAGAAACAGAAATTTACACTTGAGTACGCAAAGAGGAAACCAGACCAGCAGATATTCTAATACCACCCTAGCACAAAAATTGTAAACATAATGCACTATATTTAAGTAAACACATATTTTGTTAAAATGTTTAATTAAAAAATATTGAGATTATTTACTGAAACAATTTCTTGAAATATTAATTACACACATTACAGGTAGCCTCAACTTTTTTCCTTTGGAAAATATTTCCTGATGTATTCTCAGCATGTAAGTTAATGCATTTCAGTGTTTTCATGATTTAGTTTACTTAAACCTTTCCTACTTTTTACGATATTTTTAATTCCCACAGAAATATGTTTTGGCTTACAACACCGAGATATAAACGTACAAACACAGCAATTAGTGAGTCTCTTTTCATCTTGTACCCATATAAATGATGCCAACAAAAAATACATGAAATATCATTATATTCTCACAGTTAAAATTTTACAGGGACCTGTTTCACTCTCTCGTGTAACTATGAAATCGTTGTTTCCAAAATTTAAAGTATGTTAGCGCAACACTGTAATATTAAACATTTTAATCAAATATTATAAGCAGTAGTATTTTAATAATTTATGATAGTGTCTTCCATGGCTTGCCAGTAACGCAGCGGCATCCTGAAAAAAAACTGCCTTTCTTTGGGAACATGACAACATGATGTGTTGAAAGGGTTTCATTTACAAATTCATTAGAAATACACTGGAAACAAACTATCGTTTGTCGGAATTTTAGACTTGCTAAATGTGTGTGTTAGGAACTTAAGTCATTATCATTAAAAACAACAATTATATATTTTGTGTTAATCTTTGTCGCTTGCACGTGAACAATTTACAAATAGTTTTAGAATAAATTGGAAAACTGTGATAATGAAAATATGGTTTCTTGTGAACGCTGACCGCTACACTTTTTTTTTTCCAGCTTGGTGTGTGCTGTGAAATTTATAATAATAATAATAATATAACAACATACTTTCCACCTAACGTTTAATAACGTACCTTTTAACGATGTCCACACTCTAAATCCGATTCAGTGATATCAATCAGTGAAATAACATTCATTGAAACTAATTTGACAAGCTACTGCTAACAGGAGAACCAGGCAAATTAACTGGGAACAAGTGATCAAAAGCAGTGACGTTCTTGACATTCAGTAGGAAATCACAAATAAATCAGTGAAATTCAGCCACTACATTAAACAGTTATCTGTCATTGATTATCAGTTGCTCAGTTCTCACTGTTTTATCAGATTTGTCTCAATTCTCACTGATTCAAGTTAAGAGGGCATTTCCTTTTCTATTACAAATTAGACTGTCCTATACGTAACGATGCTTGGGTTTTCGTTGGAATAAAATTCCTTCTCAGCCTTATGGAATAGTACTATCTTCTTCCTTACATGCACCTATAATACGTCCCTTATTTCTATGAGCTAGGTTTACTCTCTGCTAATGAACTGCTGGCTTTCCACGACGAGCTTGTAAACAGAAAATGCCCCATTATGCCTTATATCCTATGAAAACTAAATGTAAGTTTTCATTATTATCTTAGTTTTATGACGAAACAGTACTTTAAAAAAAGCGTTAATAGTTGTTAGACTAGTTTGTATGATTACTTTTTTTTTTACATACTTTCACATCAAAACGCTTCAAACTGACGCTTGCCTTAGCCGTAAATAAATGTTAGGTTCCTTCTGGTAAAATGACTCCGTAAGAATAATTTTTATAAGTAAATGTTTTTCAATTAGATGGAAAATACGATAAAACCATGTTGTTCACTGTTTTGGAAAAACCATTGTGTAAACAAAAAACTCCTGGTGATCAAAATACAACGGCAATTTGCAATGCACAAAATATTTTTGCGCAAAGTTTGATTTTCCCCGAGTTTAAGAAACTCGATCAATTGCCCCTAAAACTAATTTTTATATATATTTTTATATTATATAAATATAAATTTAATTTCTTTCGTCAGTGAATGCTAATCAGGAATACAAACCGAAGCAGTAGGAATTAGGATAGTTCATTAAAAATAAATTCATTCGCGAGTTTCGGTAATTTTCGCGTGAAAATACTTTAACTTCGCAGCGTTGCCGCACAGGATCAAACCACAACCGAATGCGATTCAATTACACAGTCTCATGAAGCTCTGCCGAGATGTTTGTGTTTAATATCTCCCGGACTACTCGACGCATAAGCATGCGCGCCCTACACTCTGAAGATATTTCTGGTAAACTTCCAAAACTGTGATGCAAAATTTCTAACACACTGCGTGGAAATAATATCACACATCAAGTTGCAAATTTATTCATGTTTAGCCTCGCTTCTATACAAAGTTGGGAACTTCCCTGCGCATTTGACTGTTCCCTGAGCAAATGCAGGAGCATTAAAATGAACGTATAGGCGAAAAAATTACCATTCCCGCTTTCGCACTAAGCGCATGCACTGGTATGGAAATTTCCGAATAATTTCTTAGAGTGAAGAGTTCAAGGCCGCGGGTAAATATATCAGACGTTCTTTCAATGACCGGCGGGTTTTCTTCTTGTTTATGCTATCACTGATTTCCGTCCCTTCGCCACATTAAGCTTTTGCCTGATTTGAAAGCAGTGGAAATTTTGTATAGGGAAATACATGTTAATGAAATTCGGTTTTTAGGCGTTCTTATCAAAGATAGGTTTATACCACCAGGGACTTTTCCGAGCGGAAAAATACGTGCCTCTTTGCTATAGAAGCCTTTTATCGCTTTAAAATATAGCCTGTTTCCTGGAGAAGATCAAAAAATTTTATGATTAAATAAACAATACTAAATAACCAATTGTTGTATATGCGTCGATACAGAGTCTGAGAGTGTTATTTCTCACGCTTATATTTAAGTTTAAAATTTTGCCTAAAAGAACGAAATTTACTAACACGTTTTTCCCTATACCAAATACTCACTGCTTTCAAACGAGACAATAGCCTTATGGTGCTTCATCATGTGATGCTTTCAGGGATGGCAATCGATACAACCCCACCAAACCAGCCGTTATCTGGGGATCGACGCTTATCCCATGGGCGGAACTTACACTCCTGAACAGCCCGCGAAATCTACGATGGCGGAGGGGGGGGGGGGGAGGGGCGCCTAGACTACGGGGTTCTAAAATTTCGGATGATTATGTGTGGTTACTTTTAACACTCTGAGGATCATACTCGAGTGTAGTTCGGAAAAACCTAGTTTGAATGTTTCATTTCACTTATAAAACAAAACTGGTCCGGGTATACTTGTGTCAATTCTTTATTTCATAAGGATTTTAAATAGGAACTATAACAATATTAACAACGATATTCGTAAATGAACGGCAGATTTTTTGAATAGTTAAGGAAATAAACACGATGGGATGTACTTCCTGTTATACGTACGAAAGAACATTAGGTTGGAAAACAGTGAACTTGGCACTCTGTTGGTTGGAGTCCGGCCAATAAGGATAGACTGGTGTCATTTTGAGCAGTAGAATGTCGTTAAATGACAATAGGGACCAATAGAGCATGGTGTCCGTGCAGCGGTATGGATATAGGTAACTAACTTCGGGCTTGTCTTTTAAAGCTGGTAAAAGTGTGCCGACCTCAAAGTGTTAAATGTGCGTAGAAGCACAGGACACCACCCGCCACGGAACGAACATTTCACAAAGTGCATTACCTTCGTCGTGTTCTCACTTACGACTCCTTTGATAACCACGCATTTCCTGGCGGCGTGATTAGCTGACGATCTTACATAACTAACGCGTCCGTATTGAAACAACACACGGACTGGAACTGTTAGCACGACGGCACGTCGAGGAATATTTTGAAAAGTAGTTGTGATTTCTCAAAGAAAATTAGCGAGTCTCTTTTCATCTTGTAGCCATATAAATGAAGCCGTTTGTGTACAGTTGTATTTATTTCATACACGTATCGCTTCCCGTTTTGCTCATTAAGTTTATTCGTCGTAGCTGTAGGTAGTTGCGGAAAGACTATTTTCGTATACTAAAATTACGTGTTATTGACTTTCGAATAAAAAAAACATCCAAAGCAATTGACGGATTTATTATGCAAAAGCACTTGAAAGTTTAGTGTAAAGAGGCCCGAAATACTTTTAGTTGGGGAGCCTCCTCTTCCGTGTGCCTCTTTTTAAGTCGCTCACGTAGCTAGCGAGATAGGTGGGTCTTAATGTCGACAGCGGGGTAGTTACAGACGAGAAGTGTTGCTCGGAATGTAGCGACGTGAAGAATTAGGCTGTAGTCTCTGTAAGGAACGATTCCATCTTTTACCTGGAGTGTTCTCGGAAAGCCATGTCTAACCAAAACCACTATGGCCGTACGTGGGCTCTGACCTGTGTCCTAACGAATTCAAGTTCAATGTGCTTCCCTCCCCCCCCCCCCCCCCCCAAACACACCGTCCATCCGTCACCCTTTACAATACAATAACTTAGTTATTATATTATGTTTGTTTCTCAAGAGTAATTTTCTTTTTATCGAAAAACAGTAGTTCCATTTTGCCGTGCATGTATCACACGTTTACAAACCACTTATTTCCAACAACAAAAAACTTACAAACATGGTATACATTGAGACATTAATAACAAATTCCCCAGAGACACAAAGGATGGAACTGAAAAGCAGCTTGAGAACTGTAGAATTAGAGGTTGGTATTTGTAGGTAAACATTCGCTTACGTCCTTAAGTTCCCACAAAGAGTATTTAACTTGTTTGCATGAATACCTGCAAAATTATTTAGACTTAGGAATTTCATGCGCTGTATTTTTTTCTCCTGATGACTCGTGTTTAAGGTGTGAACAGTGGTCCATATTACGTAAAACTTGTTTGAGAGAGAAATGGCGTACACGAAATTTTTGCTAGTTGAGAAACAATTTCTTTTCTAAAACATTTTGGATCCATTCAGGCTTACACAATTAAACATATTGCAGTGCCCTCTTCAAAAGTTCTCTTGTGAAACCATACGGAAACATCCGCTGGTTATCGAGGTACGACTAGCTATTCTCAGTTCGAAACGAATAAAGTTGATATTTTAAATTAAGTTCACTGTTAACATCTATAAAGCTTTCAAATTTTCCCTTCTGATTGATGCAGCGTCAAGAATCACAAAGATGTTCTCCAGTTTTACTGCAGTATTTCCAAACCACCGTTATTATACTAATTTTGGCATCATGATAGCATTGCTTGTTTATCACATACCAATTCCTGCCTTCAAGTTATTAAGCGCTTTACCTAGTGACATGTTTGTGTGAATAAGATACACTCTTCCAAGATCGACGCTGGCCGGTTTATGTAATGTGGTATCACCTTTGCTGAAATGGCCTGCAATGTTTCCGCTGTGCAGTATACAACGACTACATTTTAAGTGGTAACCCTAAGATTTATTGGTGAAACGTCCGTAGTTTAGTGTAGTTGTTTATACTTGTTTAGACCTTTTCATCGATATATTGGACGATTCCGAAAAATTATTTCTACATGGGTGATACCTTAAATGTATAATTCCTTAGTGTTATTAAGTATGTATAAAGTTCGTAAATATGAATATGAAGTGGAGAAATGTTAATGCAAAACTCCTTTTGTGTAAAAACGCGAATTTCGACGTCTTGGAAGGAAGATTAGGCGCTAGGTATATAGGCCCTTTAAGACTAATTTACATTAAATTTAACGTGGAGCTCGTCACGTAAATTTGTATTGTATTTGTGTTCAGGTATAGACCCCATAGAAATGTATTCGCAGTGAATTAAGAGCGAATTTAAGTTCAACTTCCCACACTAGACGTTGACCCGCCTTTGACATAACGCAATTCATTTCTACTCCTGCCATCTTCCGTCTAGATTTTGTATCGTATTATGCCGCGATTAATGATTTGAAAAACTACGAAATTAAAGAAAATCATCGGATGCAAATTGGCGTTAATTTAGGTGAGGCATGAAGTTATTACTGACACAAGGCTGCAGATGTATTGAACTGCGTAACAACGGTGCATATGTTAGTTCAGTTGCGAATATAGGCCTACACATGTACACAATAACCTTTCTTCAGCTCTCCGATAGAGCGTATTTTGTAGCACAGATGTACAAATCATAAAATACGGAATTTTTTAACTGCAGTGTGAACACAACTGCGACACCATAACAAAATTTTTTTCTACTTGGAGCTATTTTCCGTGTCTGAGGCAGAGAAGCGCGAGGGCGATATTGGCTACACTGCCACTTGCATCAAGTGCACCATCGCCTTTAAGCGCATGGCTCTTAACTATGGCGTGCAGTGTTCTCGTCATGCTGCGTGTACCTATTGTCACATTTTTCTCAAGGCCAGTGGGATTAACCCCTTAATGTTCACATTGATTTTTGTGTTAAGGTGTTGCAAAATAGGGATTTTTTGGTGTCAACAGTACATACGAATGTCTTATAACAACTGAGAGTCTGTATCCAATGGAAAGATTTTCAGTAGATCCATGGCAAAAGAAGCAACCAATGATCAAATGTTTTTTTGTCTACAGCAGTTAATGGCATTTTCCAGTGAAATGCGATGTCCGTATTGGTGTTAATATCTGGACTTGCACATCACCGACCTTGATTTTAACTATTCTGCAACGTCTTTCCCGTCAGCGAATATACTCGGGATAATATGTTAAAGGGTTAACCAGGTTCCCTAAGGGATGGAGGTCTTCATTAAATAAAAGAGTTAATTTCAACTTCCTCACTCACTAAAAATAACTACAAGGAAAATACTCTCCACTCAATATCTCCCAATTACTTGCCATAACTTGATATTACCAATTAGTAAATCCAATCAATACATTTTCCAATCGCCTCAAACAAATTAATGTAATCAACAATCTAAATTCGAATCAGTGGGAAACCACTGATTCGCAGTGAAATTCCACTACTCTAATCAGTGAAAATGGCTCCATTTAGGATCAGTGTAAAACCACTAATTGTTTCAGTGAGAAAATTTCACTGATTGAATAGTGACGTGAACAGTTTCACTGATTGAATAAGTGACGGTCGACTACAGTAGCGAATTAAATATTGCTTTTATTGAATGCAGGCGAAGAATTACGTGAAATAAACATTTTACAATAGTTTACTATTTATATTGTGCAATTTAACATAATTTAAAAAAATGAAAATACTTTCGCAGGTGGTTGGAATTGAACTCGATTGCCCTCCGTTTAGGCCGTTGCCTTACCATCTGAGCTACCACGCCGTTGACGTAATAGGGGGAAAATATATGTCTTATAATTCCGCTGCAAATCGTGTACTTTGAAGTTTTATGCTCATACTTTTCGTGTTTGGTTTGATTGGTACCGTTAGGATTGTTAAAACGAATAATGAGTGCACTCTCTTTACCACATTAAATACAGTTTGAATCTTCAAACAGAGAGCTGTGACGAATACATGGAATGGAAATGAAAACAAGACATAAAAACGGAATGAAATGCTGTGTGTTCATATTATACATTTTAGCAAGTATTTTGTATTAGTTTTATTTGTTTATTCGTTATTACTTCGCTTGATTCGCGTTGTTTAGCGGCCGTTTTTAAACGATGTGCGACGGCCATTTTTTCACGCAGTTTCACTGATACATCAGGCAAAAGTAATTTGAGACGGAGCAACTTGCTCAGATGTTTCACTGGTCCATCAGTCAAATAATGAACCACTGGGAAAACAGTGGAAAATATGACTGACGAATCAGTGGGAAACGTCACTGAATCAATCAGTGAAGAAAATATGGCATTTTTTCACTGTTTCATCAGTTAAATTCCTTGAAGTGACTGTTATATCAGTCAGATACGTTTGACAGATTGAAACAGTGAAATTCTCACTGATTCAGATTTATAGTGAAGTAACTAAAATCTGTCCCAATTAAGAATGTAGCAAAGGCGATTCAACTATCTTATAAATTATATGCACATATTTGACAGTTCCAATATTTATAATAAAGTACGGATCACATGTTCGTACAGTCCCACCTTAGTTCAGCTCACATTCCACCAGTCCAGAATGTTCTAGAAATCTCTGAGCGTCCTCATGCACAATGACCCTCTACTCGTTGGGTATCCTCTTGCCCGTTCACACCACAAACACCTCGTCCAGCGTTGGCTCGCAATCTTCCGTCGTCGCCATCCTCTTCGCCGATGCCCCTCGTTGCACCAGCATTAGCCTAATTTCCGCACTTCAGCCAGATGGCTACCGCAAAGACTGCCGACCCTTCAGCTGTGACCGTGTAATGTTTTTGGTAGAAAGTCTGTAGTAAAGATTCAGTGCAGAGCCATTAAGTATTTTTGTACCACCATGAAGTGCATTTGTTGAAAAAAGCCATTTTTAACTATACTGGAGTACTCTGGAATGGTGTTTCTATTGTACGTGACATCTTGAAAGCACTCAACACAGGCCTCGTATGAAGTATGTGTTCTTTTTATAGCATACTAGACTCATGTTTAATAGTTTTACTAAAGAAAGGCATGGTTCAGGGTACTGCACAACGTATTTCAAGAACCAGGCAGGCTGGCCCCTTAACTCCGATGTTAATCTGCCTCTAATGCATGTTCTGAATGGCGAGAGCTTGCTCGCAGTGTAAGTGACGATCTTTTAACTCTGGAGGCCTCACGCACGCGGGCGTATGTGTAGAGGGTATCGAGAAACTCGTTGCCAAGATCAGCAACATCACAGTGCGGGTACATCTCCGTCAGAGGAAGTTACTCCGTCTCGGCGAGTTCGAATTCAACAGGCAGCGTGCGAATCGAATCGCTCCGCGCAGATGCGTGAGACGGCTTGTTGAATTCGCCTAGGGAGAACACGCATTGATGACGCTAAACGCGTTGTTCGCTCCGAGCTATCTCGCTCCGGAGAAAGTACAAGAGAGCCTCCGACAAAGGTGTATTTTGTCTGCAAGGGAAGGATCCTTCGCTTTGTACTGGATTCAAGTGGAATGTCATCACGGTTGCGTGCACGAGTAAGGCGCCACTTGTTTGTAGCATCTTTGACTTCTTCTTCTCTTAGCCTAAACGTATAGGATTTCCAGACAAACGTGTAGCTAATACCAAGTAATAATTCACAAAATGTGATCTCAAAATCAACGTAGGTACGCGAGAGTTCAGCACATATATATATATATATATATATATATATATGCGTGTGTGTGTGTATATATGCGTGTGTGTTTATATATGTGCATGTTTGTATGTGCATGTGTTTGTTACTGTATCCAGTTATACCGGACATTATTATGACTGGCACACTGGTTTAACCTTACGTGATATTTCAATGACACTTGATATTGCAGTAAGTGATTGAATAACGTCGAAAATAAATTCAAATTCCTAAAACGGTGTACCTCTTGTCAAAGAGAGCCTGTTGCATTCGTATCTGCTGTCCTCTTTGTGTGATCTGTGCACAGAACTTATATATATATATATATATATCTGCCGTGTCCATCTGTGCTTTCTTCGGTCTGTTTATACATTTGTTCTGGCCATTGTGTTCGTCTGTGTTTTCTTCGTTGTCGTGTGTTTATACATCTGTTATAACCAGTTATAACCTGTTCGTCTTTGTTTTTTCGTTGTCGTCTGCTTATAACTGTTATAGCAATTGTGTTACTTTGTCTTTTCTTCCTTTTGTCGTCTGTGTATCCACCTGTTCTAGCCATTGTGTTCGTCTGTGTTGTCTTCGTTTTGTGGTCAGTGTATACAACTGTTCTATCTGTTGTGCCCGTGTGTGTTGTCTTCCTTGTCATATGTCTATATACATGTTATAGCCAGCATCTTTGTCTGTTTTGTCTTTGATGTATTGTCTGTGTATACATCTGGTAGAGTCATTGTCTCCATCTGGGTTGTCTGCATTGTTTCGTTCAGTTATTTCTATATAAACTATTCTGTGTTTTTGATTACTCACTCTGATAGTCTTTTTTTTTTTGTGATTAGTGACTAAGCTCATTCTGTGGAATTATTCTTATTGTTACCGTTATGATAAAAAAATTTAATTCCAGAACAGGTATTTTACAGGGTAGATAATGGCATAACTACTTTTATTTCGAAAGAAATACACTGCAGGAGGAGATAAGAGGCCCCCACGTTGTCGAAGCTAAAAATTTATGTAAGGTGGCGTGAGGAGGAAATTGGAAATAATTTACTTGGATCTAATAATTTTTGTCGCTACTTACAGCGTGAATGCTGGCCAGGGATTTGACGCTTACCTTGCTCCATAGGACAGCATTCACATTGTTATTGGCAACAAAAAATGATAAGATCCAAGGAGGCTATTTTCTATTTCATCCTCATGCTGTCTTACATAAATTTTTGGCTTCGACAATGCGGGCCACTTATCTCCTCCTGCATTACATAGTAATTTTAGGCACCCAGAATGGGGCAGTCTGCAATATGGCACGTGACTCGGCCAACCTAACCAGAAAATAAAAAAATTACCTATCAAGCCGATGACCCACCTGCCTGACGGGAAAAAATACGGCTAGAAAACCTAAAACTGCATACTTAAACGATGCCTTCAACCATGGCGCCAATCATGTGACGGCTACATCATATAGTACGCATTATGTCGTGCTCTACCATGGAAACTAAACAACAAATTCCGTATGCAAAACGGCCCACTTACGAATAACTTTGTGAACTTTGTGATAGAAAACAGAAATACTCACACACATAACTACACTAAAAAAAATGTTTTCCGAGCTTAAAACACCTGCAATTAATAATGTAGATCATATCTGGAGTAAATGAAATGTATCTACCACAAATAAATAACAAATTAAACATATAAATATTACGTTAACTCATGCATTGCAAAAGTAAAATGAGATAGCTGTGACAGGAATAAATAGGAGTTAGTTGAGGCGTTACAGATTGCAGCGTCAAATTTAACGAGATATGAAATCAGAAACGCTCAATTCTATAGAAAATGTAATGCCATTAAACTCCAGTATCCTTTCTTGAAAAAAAAAAACAATTACAACTTCACACATCAAATATCTACTGATATGCAAAACATGTCTGTAAATATATACATAATTATCAATTAATACCTTGTGGCAGATAAAATATATCATGTCAATTCAATTTTAAAAATATTAGATTTGCACAGATCAAAATAAAAACAATGGGTAATAAATAAATCTTGAAGGAAATGAATACGATGAAAGAAGTACATAGTAGAAGCACGTCGTGCTTTAAAAAAATTGAGACAGTTTTTTCCATCTCGTGGGTTCGGGAAGTTTGACTCTCGGCTTTTCTCTTCGGTCTCTTCCGACGATGTTTGTCTCTGTCCTTCGTTCGAGCCACCAGCATGGCAGCACACAGCGAACCGTTACAAGCACGCCAGTCAGTTGTCGAGCGGACTTCGATCAGGTCAGATCTGCGTCTGTAGCTAAAGGAGTCTTCTGTAGGTAAAGTTATCACACAAGAGATAACTGCATCGACGAACTGTGTTACACCTGGATATACATATGCTAACACGTTCGCTGCATATCATTATTAATCTCGCACTGCCTGCAGTTCAGTTTTTACGTAGATGGCGTTTGGCTGTCGAAGGTTCGATGATCTTCCGGCATTGCCATTTTGGATATGTATTTTGTGAACCGAGTGTTCAAACTAGCGTGTGTTAAGTGTTGTGTTTGCACGAATTCTTGAAAATCCAGTTTAAAAGTATTCAAGAAATAAGTACCAAGTACTGACTGTGATGTCTTTGATCACATGCAAATACACTTTCTTCTCGTGGTCATTTATAATTATAATTGTTTCCTACACAGCAATGGCACTTTAGTTTAAAATTCAAATACGAGATACACTGCTAGATACTGGCTCACACGTATACTTATATAATATCATAACTATATATCAGAGCACAACAATACCAAAAAGAGGAAAATAATAAATACAAAAAAAAACATCAACTTTTCACCAACCCATAGGTGAATAAATGAAAATAAACTACGAAATAACAAGTCATATCCAATAGCTTCAACAATGCAAGAATTAAGAAGACACTTGAAAATATTCCGAACGTATGTAAAACAATATCTATCACCGACAAATACAGTAGAAACATATCGATAAATGACAGTCAAATTCATTCAGCACCGCCTAAATTGGATTAACTCAGAAGACTGTATC
Source organism: Dryococelus australis (assembly GCA_029891345.1). NCBI lineage: Eukaryota > Metazoa > Arthropoda > Insecta > Phasmatodea > Phasmatidae > Dryococelus > Dryococelus australis. The sequence goes on along the minus strand of CM057000.1, from coordinate 118,502,569 downwards.
ACAGCAGCTGTTTCCAAGAATAATCAACTACAGGAACCACTGTCCATACACTTTATACTTAAACTGTTTATGTGTTTTTAGAAAGAACATAGTTGCTTTGTGCCAGATCAAGGAATTCCCCTTTCTCTTCTTATGTTTCAACTAAATTCCGTATGAGCTTTTGAGAGGACGAGGATACCTGTAAGTACTCACTCATCGTCTTGGCGAAGTGAGAGTAGGCAGGTAACCATACTTCGGGCAGTGTCCCTTGTAGGTCCACGCTAGGGCAAATAGGAATTATTCTTCACCATGTAGGCCATTTGCGCTTCTTTTTCAGAATACTATAACGTGTTGCAGTTCAGGTCGTACAGTAGCAGTATCCTGACGACACGTGTGCTACAAACTCGTTCCTTCAAGGCCATCACAGCGTGTTTACTCATATTACCTGATGCTCAACATCATAAACGATTTGTGGTGTGGTAATCATTGGGTTGTGGCAAGCCAATTATCTGCAAACTCTTCAGCTACCCTCGTGCCATAAAAATAAAAGGCTTCCTAAATAACGACTTCATTTAAAAACTGTGTACCATTAACTTCCTGAAAGGTTGTAATGTATCGTGCTCGCCACGCAAATAAATTATCTGCACAAAAATTGACTTTAATGCAACGTAGTGAGCTGTATCCTGTAAGCTCGTAGCGCTGTGATGTTAAACTTTCCTACTACTTCTCCAATTGTGAGTTTTTCAGCTCATAGCATTTTCCCTCCATGAGGGTAGATACCATATAGAGCCCTTCAAAAACGTTAGTAATTTCTTGGTAATATGGTCCTAATGTTTGCTTATGTTCACCGCTCGTATAAGCACAAGTTGTCCTTGCTGAAACTTGTGCAACTTACAGAACTTTTTGTTTTTGCGTCGTCATTCCGCTGTGATTATTACGCTACTTTTCTTGTAGATCTTCTTCCGGTATATTCTTTTCTTCTGTGGTTGTGGGCTATGATGGTAACTTGGTGAGGTCTAATACTGCCGATTGTTGACTTTAATTAAACAGGGAACCTATTTACTGGATCTATCCAGTTATTAGTTGGCAGTGTAGGGAAGAATACAAGTACGCATACTTGTGGATCCAAGGGTTCTTATTTCGCAAAATAATCTTGCATAGGCGGAGCTACGTAGTCGTTACCTTGATTAACTTGTACTAATGGGTGTTGACATTGACTTCACCTAGCATTGGGTAGTTAGGCTCTGGCCTCTGTTTACCAGGTGAATTTGGCCTTCGGTGAAAATTATTATTGTTTTCTCCGGTGTTTCTCTGTTGGCACGGGCCTTTCGAAACATGCTGTGGCGGCGGCTGGAATTCTCGACGTCGGCTATCTCTATGATCGCTCTCGCCTCCTGGGCGATACTCTTCGTAGTCGGTGTCGGGATCTTTAGCATCACGGTATTTTCTTCCCGTGTTGCATTTTCTGGTGTAATAATATTTACCGCCTCGGTAATATTATTTACCGATCTTGGTCCTGATAGGGTTGAAAATATTGCAACTGATATGCATTTACTCTTTGACCCTGTTCATGCCTAGGCGCGTGTGCGAAATTCTCAGTTTTGCTGGCCTGGAAACAAAGGCGGGTTTCATTCCTGCACGCCCTTGTCTCTCTGCTTCCCGGTTGGTTTGCGTCCTTTGGAGGCTCTCGAACTGGTCAAATGCCATGGTAGCGATAGGGTAGCAGGTGTAGCACTATGGCAATAAATTCCTCATCACTTATATGGGGTATCGTGTGGCGGGACTTTTTATACACTTTGGGTAAGTGTGCTTCCAGGCAACTCCCTTTGTCTGGGGGAAATCTTTCCGCATGTAACTGAGACCTCGAATTTTCCTGGATTTTCTTGTTCCAGAAGCGTTTGATGAACCTGTTTTTGAACTAAGGGTATTTGGTTATTGCGCTTCCCACCAATAGTATGGTGGGAAGACAGCGGAGAATGTCAATGCCCGGCAGCCCAAATAAGCTGACATACTCTTCGAACCTGAGTAGGAAATTAGTGGGTTCCTCCAGCCGTTCCTTCAACGCATGTATTTGTTTTTGTGTTGCAGTGTGTTCTTTCCGATCACGTATTTGTTCTTGGCTTTTCCTAACCTGATTATATGCATGTTCCTTCAGGTCGTGTATTATCTGTCCCTGGATTTGCATAATGTATATGTGCTCGGTTTCCCCTCATATTTTGTATAAGCTGCTAAATTATGTCAGGGGTAAAATTTTCTTGACTCATTGTAGTTGAAGCAGTTTGCTCTGCCTCTGAGGATGTGTTTCCTACATCCGACGATGTCTGCTCTGGTTGTGTTTTTTCTATGTTTCGCGTGTTCCCTTCCCCTGCCAAAATGGTAATCTGTGTAATTACCTGCATCTCTTTTACATATTCCAATATTCAGTTCTTAGTGGAATGACTATTGCTCCTATTCAGGGCCCCACGTATGGCGCCAATTAAATGTGCAATATTGTTTGAAACAACATTGTTATTAATAAATAACATATATTGACTATTAAACCCAGATATCAAAATAATATTGCATTAGAAATATGAAGTGGATGTATGAGTTTATCACTGTGTGAAACCTACCTCATAGTGAAGTTACGAAATTTTCGTTTTCTATATGTAGTATATTTTCAGACATTCCCGGAAGTACAAGTTTTTCGTAGTCGAATAGTTAAATTAATTTTTGTTACAAGGGCGTAAAAATCTACAAGCAACCAAAAATGGAGTTACGAGATTTTCCAATGATGGTAACTTTATGTCAATCGCTTATTTTATTGACAACCGCCAACACTGGCTGGTTCTTTTTTTTTTTTTTTTTTTTTTTTTTTCGTGTCCCAGTTTCATATCAATTTGTGCGTCATCTGTGATGTGCAACAATATGTTGCAACGACGTATGTCCAAATGAATGTTTCCGTTTGTAAATTATCTTTTAACTGTTTCTTAAGAAACGATACGCGCATTTGTGCCTTTCAATGGTCAAGTTGCTGGTTTGGTTGTGTGTGGCTCAACGTCCCGTCGACAGCGCGGGCGTTAAGATTCAGAGCAAACGGTAGAGGTCAAGACACATGGCTACTGAATAATATTTCCCCTTTAGGTTGTGGAATTTGATGTACGGGCGCAAACAGTTTTCGAAATTTCCTCGTGGTATTTCCAAGTTGCTATTTGTTGTGATGGACGCCTATGTAGTTCGAGTATCCCGGATGATTGAGGGGATGACTTTTGTTTTCTCCCGCTTGATTATTCCACAACTTCGGCAGCTCGTTTCTCTCGTGCCTTTCATTTGTCGCATCGGTCAGAGATGACAGGTTTGTGGTAACTATTTACACTGACCCTCCATCGCGTGGGAAATGACAAGCAGCATTTTAATTTCGTTACACCGGTTTCAGGAGAGAGTTAGGCCTTTAATTCCGCTTTGCAAGTACGCTTATAGTTAGTAAATAATGAGGACCCTTTGGCGTGTAGGTATTTCATATGATGAAGCGCTTAATTCCACACTACTCTACTCATCCTCAGGTTACCATTTTAATTGATTGAATTCGCAGGACTCTGTGTACATTTCTATATTCACAGGTTACAATACAAAGGATAATTAAAATATTTTGGTGTTTACCATGATTAAAGGCCTTTCACGATAAAGTGAGTATTTTTGAAACCAACCTTAGAAAAAAGTCACTGCCCCTACCTGCGTATGTTTAACGGGCGCACTGAGTGACATGAGCCCAGTACATTCGTAACGATGGAATAGGAAGTAGTTCCGTACCTTAACGTCGAATTAAAAGTGTTAGGCAACCATTTCTGATAACTTAAATTATTTATTTCGCTTACCGTGTTTTTTAATGCATCAAAGCTTACAAATTAACAGATTTATTAAATATTTACTATTTTTTTTTTATATCTTCACAGTTTCACTTGGCCGACTCATGAATAAAGTGACGAGGCCCATGCCAGTGTTAATCTTACATAATACGGACGAATAGATAACATGCGTACAGGTAGACCTTCAGCGGGGCTTTTAATAGTGATAATTTTACCGCGAATAGCCTATAACAAGTTTTTTTTCTGTACAAAGCCGTAGGAATTAAATTCCAGGCCATATTTTTTTTAATTTTCTAAATTAGTATTATTATGTTGAGTCTAGCCGCTGTAAATGGTGTATTTTTAGTTAATAATAAGCCACAGGTAGTTCGCGCCAGTAACTACACAAGGGCGAATTGCAAATTCGCGTATCTTCTCCAGAGAGAGTTTTGTATTTAAATTGTTATGGACATTTACCGGTCTCTTGCTCTTTGTTTCTTTTCCTGTGTGTATGAAACCTGGGGCCCGTTTCACAAAACTTCAAGTTTACACGTACTTGTGAATGCCGTTTCACAGACAGCACTAGTATCTACAAGGACTTGTAATTTGTGTTTCCTGAAAAGTTTCGGTACACTAGTAATCACTAGCTCTTTTTTACACGTGTGTTTATTTTACAAGTAAACGAAGTCCCGAAATCAATTGAAAATAAATTGACTGCACTGAACAAGGTCAGAGAAGCTAAAGATGTCTTGTTTGGTACTTTTTCAGATAATTTAACGAAGACCGATAAATTATAGAAATGGGAAAATATTCCAGGCAGTGCGATGGCTTTCAGCCTTATATTTCGGGAAAGAAATGTAACCTACAAAGAAATGCATTTTAGTCGCATTTTTAAGGGGTGAGGGGGAATTGGCAAGAGTTAAAAAAAAAATTACTATTTTGCTACAACACTACAATCTTCTATATCACATGCACCAAACAATAAAATAACTATAGTAATTTTCGTTGATATGAGTGAGACACACATTTATGTCGAAGTTTTTAATTTTCTCTTGCATCGTACTTTTGTCTGACGATACTGAGAAGGTTTTATCATTAATATTAACTGGAAATATAATAAATAATATAATTGTAACCGGGTTTTATAAGCTGTTAGTGAGGCCATTATTTCCACACAAATAAACAAACTCCGCATTCACTCTTAACCTAAATGTCCTTCGATTCCTCTGATACCCCAGTTCATCATTCTTCTTTAACCTTCTTCTGATTCGCTATTTAACATATATGTTTCTGATTTATAAAAAAGGCATTTTGAGAAATTCGATTTATATAGAATTAGACCCGAAACAAGCCATTATTAATGACTTGTAGAAATTTCTACCCATCTGTTCATTCTTGTGCAAAATGATATATTTGACGAGTGATTATGGCAGGCTTGCAGATTCGTGAAACCGATCTACTTGTAACTCTTGTAGGTTTGTGAGAAACAAAATTTTTACTTCTCACGAGTTACAAGTCTTTTTCACTTGTAACTTGTCGACTTGTAGCTTTGTGAAACTGGCCCCCCTGGAATGCTGTACGAGAATGCGGTGCGCTACGTACGTACATTACTACGTAACTTTCAGAATTACTGACTTCGGACAACCATTCGTTGTTATTTTTCCTTGTGCAACGATATGTCAGAAATGCATATCGTGAGATTTCTTAAACGCCAACAACGCTAAATTTAAAATTTTACTTGTAATAAATGTTATGACGGGCGAATATTTGTCTTACAGACGACGTGACAGCTGTACCGTAACTTTTTTTTTTCAACTGCAGTGACAGAGTATTGCATAGCGTAATTATGGTTAATTTACGGTAAATTCACATTTTTTTAAAGCCCTGCTGAAGTTATATTGTATTATATAGGGCTTTTTAACGTCCCCCCAGTTTATGCTTGAAAGCTTAGCAGAGGACGGCTTACTGACTCCTTACGTAAATTAACACCCATGCCTTACCCAGGATTCGAACCCAGAACCTCCCGCACTCTGCTGATGTTATACTTTTATATACCGATTACGTATACTTCCGCTACATAGCTAAGTTAAACTAATGCAATTATAAATATATTTAACGAGTTACAATGAAATATGTTCCCGGCAGTGCTAATGTAAATATTTTAATAAGAAACGTTAGGTTTATAAATAACATAAGAATTCACAGTTAAATCTTATAATTCATGTAAACAGTTTCTGTTAACCGTTGCCAAAACAGTATTACTGACACTGTTTTTTTTTTATCCATATTGATTACAATATAACTATAGGCTGTTCACTGTAAAATGAGCACCTTTGGAAGCCCTGCTTAATATCTACTTGTATTCATATTGTGTATTCTTCCGCCTTATGTAAATTTAACATTGTCATGGGCTTCGTAATTTTATTTATGCGTCGGTGAAGGGAAACTGTGAAATTATTAGAAAAGTAAATATTTAAAAAATCTGCTCATTTTTACACTTCCCTGCATTAAAAAACACAGAAAGCGAAAGAAATAATTTAAGTTATCAGAAATGGTTGCCTAGCACTTTTAATGCGACTTTATACGTAACTACTTCCCATCCATCGTTACCAGCTTAACTGGGCGCATGTCACTCAGTGCACCCGTCAGGTAGGGGCAGTGACTTTTTCTGAGGTTGATTTCAAAAGTATTCACTTTATCGTGAACAGCCTTTACGTTTATTTAATGACTGTTCATAAGTATAAACTTTAATAACAATAAACAGTGTCTGTGGCATATGATTCATTTGAGAAGCTGGCACATTTGTTACATCGAGATGATTTTGCAAACGTTTATTTCAAAATGTGTGAAGTTCCCGAATGAACCGCGACAGCGCCTGTGCTCTTTCAGGAAGGGCAGTCACTATATTCACTGCGTGACTGCCTTGCCGGCGAGCCAGCAGTAAAGTGGTTTCTTTGATCTTAGCTGGAGAGGGACGTGACTGAGGGAAGTTGCAGAAGCACGCCGGCTGCCGCAGAAGTGGTTATTGGCCCCTCTCGTCGGGGACTCGTCGCGGAGGAAGCACAGCCAGAGTGCCCGGTAGCGATGGAGGGTCCTCGGGACTTCAAAGCGAGTGATTTTCGGTTTCCGGCGCACGCCTGTGTCGGCGATCGGTTGGCGAAGAGAGATTGGATTGAAATCGTTCCCCGCCGGGCATTCCGATAGAGTCACTTTACACCCTCGGAGACGGGGCCATCACCTCCCCCCCCCCCCCTTAACCACCTCCCCCCCCCCCCCCCCCGCTCACAGCCCTTTTCTTCAAAGGATTGTCCTCGTCTGTGACTAGTCCTGTTCGCCATGTTGGGACACACAAAAAACTGGAAACCTAACATGTCAAAATTAAAATTGAAACGGTTTTATAGCCTGTATGTACAGGATAAACCGAGAACTTTCGAAAGCCTTCTTAGGATCTAAATGTACGTGCACGTTGTGTATTCTTCCGCTGTGTGTACAATCGACATTGCCACGAATCTCGTCGACCCATTCGTACGTGGGTCAAGTGAAATTGTGAAGTTATTAGAAAAAGTGCGTATTTTAATACATTCGCCATTTTTCTTTATCTAGTAGGCGATTAAAAAACATAACAAACAAAAAATATTATTTCAGTATTCGCATATGTTTACATGACACTTTTAATTCAACGTTAATACATGGAACTACTTCCTCGCCGTCGTTACCAACTGGGTGCATGTCATTACGTGTGCTCGTCAAAACACGTGCAAGAAAGGCAGTGACATTTCTGAATGGTTTACTTAAAAAATGCTCGCTTTACCGTGAACAGCGTTTATAAGAGCATGTTGACATTTAGCCTGGAAGTTGAGCTTTATAAGTAGTTTTTTGTTTAAAAACTTTAACGTTTTTAAGTGCATTTAAAACATGAACCTGCCTCGACATTTTCAGTATTTTGGGTGTCACACTGTGGCGATGGACGAAAATGCAGCTTCAAGGGCGTCATAGCACATCTCCTGTATTCCTACATCCATGCCCTTCAGTCGTGAGAGTCGCGTATCGCACTCTCCTTTTTTTTATTACTGTATTTGTTAGCCATTCCAATGAAATACTGGCTCATTTATTTATTGTTCAAAATTATATTTTGTCATATTTATTTATTAATCTTAAATCTATTACAGTAAACCTAACTAAATTGGATAATTTTCTACTTATTATTTGGGCATGGCTTTTGTCATTAATGTGTACATTTGTTTAGGAAGGTTAATGTATCTTTATTTACATTCTTTGTATATTTCTAAATCTTTCCCTCTTACGTTTGCTGGGATTCTTTCCCTTCGGTTAGTTGGGGGGAAAAGAGGAGTACCCCAAGTTAAAAAAAAAAACCATTAGAATATTCTTCGTCGTAGGATCTTCTTATTCTTCTTCGGCGTCTTCACTGGAGCTCGAGGGATCTAGTAGATGGCGGTGGTAGTTTCCGCTGAGATGTGCAGTGGAGAATGGCGTTCTTCGGAGTCTTGGAATGTATCGCACTCTCCTTCCAGCTATTTGCAAACCTCGGCGCGGAGCCACCATCATCGTTGTCTTTCGTCGAGGCCATTGTTTTGTAAACGCTCCTTCATATCTTCGCTGGACTTTCTTTGATGGCTTACTGGGAGCCGAGAACTTCGCAGTAGCGGAACGGATACTTTAAAAATTATTGTTCGGTCGCTATAGAATATTTTTAAGGGCCCCGCTTGCCTGCATTTTTTTTTTGCGCGTTTGAGGCCTCAAGTCTCACTCATATGCTATTCACGGTAAAGTGAAAACTTTTGAAATCCCTCTCATTTGGAATAATAGTCAACAAATGAAATTTATTTTGCCATACGACGTTAACTTCCGAGTGCAGTTAAGTATACACACTGTGTTTATTCCTTACATGGAAATATTTGAATTTAGTTAAAAGATAAAAAATGGATGAATGGAAAAAGTAGGTAGGGCTTACTTTACCGTGAACAGCCTGTACCTCATCGCCTATACGCGCAATGCGATGAACTGGCGTGCAGTCTATCAACCAGAGACTCAGCTGAACGTGGCTCTAAGTGGCAACCCCATATTCTTATGACACACTTATTTAAATTGAAGTATAATGCGAATCTGAAGACAACCCTGAAGTTTCTCTACATAGTCCATTTACGGTACCTCCGATCTTTCCTGAAGCCCTTGCTAAAGTGAGAGAAGAGATTTGGGCGGCTCTTCACGTCGAGGTCTCGAGAGCCGATGAGGATGAAGCGAGGTGAATATGGAGAAGCACCGGAATGAAAGGGCGGGGGGAACAGGAGATCGCCGAGAAAACCCGCCAACCAGCACGATTCCCACTTGTGAAAATCCGGGAGTGACGCGACCGAGGATTGAACCCGGTTCGTCATGATGGGAGGCGAGCAGGCTAACCGCTCAGACTCCGCGGCCCCAAGTCCTGCTAGAGTTCTACTTCCAAGATATTCCTCCGCCTCATGCAAGCGTAGCTGCACTGAGCCTAAAAAAATTACACCTAAAGGACAGCGCACCGCAATCGTGTGAACTCACTTTAATAATATTCTCCGAAGAACTATTTCTTTTTAAGTTTTGCCAGCACGTCTGTTTGCTCACTGTCTTCGTTTATATATATTATAAATAAAATATTATCAATTATGCATAAAATATATAAAATTATTAGATTTTTTTAAAAATCAGGTACCTTTATTCTAACACAAGAATAAAACTCTAGTGATGCATACCATTACGAAATAACCAAACACGTCATTAATGGGTTTATTTTCCAAATGTTAGATTCGAAAAGTATGAACAAACTGTGAATAGACTAAAGAAATTTTTGCAGCTATGACTGTTTCGGAAAGCAGAGTTTTAAGCGTTTTTCACACCCAAACAAACAATTCTTAGAGATGAACTCATAACTAGAAACCTGTCTTTGGGCACAAAACGTTTATTAAACACGTTCTTTGTATATACAGCACTACAAAATACCCAACCATGTTTTACTTCTTCTATACCAAACATTTGCAACACACTTCATCGAAGCGAAGAATTAGAATATTTTACCAAAAATATTTTTGGTTGTACCAAATATAAGAAAGAACAAAACCCTTCCCGCTGTCTCTAACTGCTTGGGTTACTAAGAAATACATTACTAGGCGTTTGAGGTGTCGGTACAGTGCCGTGTCCTAGTATCCGAGCCTGGTATTTGAATGGTAACAAATGGGTGCGGATGCGACGATCCTTGAGTTCTACGTAGCCTCTCCCGCCTAGGCGACCCAGGTCTCCGAGAGTGATGCTTCGGCACACGGCAACCCTGGGTTTGAGCAATTCGGGCTACGCCGTGGACTTCCCTGTCTATCCTGCACTTCGCATACGGGGAATGGGGTATCCGGCCATCAGGCCGGATACCCCATTCTAATCGGACTCCCAAGGCTAATCGGCTCCCAAGGCTGTTGGGCCACAGGACCCAAAATTCCAAATTCCTATGTGAATAAATGCAGTGTGGAGGTAATGGACCTGTGGAGTCATCCACTAGTGCCATGAAAATTTCAGATAGTATCACGGGCTATCGTAGCGGCTCCATCCGAGGTTATCTCAGGTGTCCGATCTATTGAAGTTGTACTCGTGGTAGCAGTGGTCACAAGCTGAAGGAGGCCAAGAGGGTACTCTCCCCTGAGAAGGGTCGACCCAGCGAGCGGCGACACTGTTCTGGAGAGACAGTAGAGGTTGAGTAGTATCTCGGCTGTACCACGTGTTCTTCTGGATGTGAGGGTCCCATATGGAAGTGGAAGGAGAGCTGACAGCGCATGACAGAATCATTTCGGAGCTTGGAGCTGGTCAGCTGGGATGTCAGGTGAATGCACCTTCCTCGCTGATTGAGCCTATCTCAATCCTTGTCCGTAGGGGGAGTCGTAGACCTGTTGTTATACTGCTTTAGGAGGTCGGGTACAGCCATTTGGCGAGTATTCCCCCAAAATTTCGACCGGGAAGCGGCTATACCGTACTGTCAATAGATTTGTCTATCAAGTGTCAATAGATTTGTCTATCAACCAAATATGTGCTAATCATTGGCTCAATTCTGACGCTTTGTTGTGACGATGATACGTACATTGGTTTTGAAACTAGTAGGTTTATTGCGAAAACGGTCTTATTGTCATTGCCACTGTTACTTAATATTTCCTGTTAGTTAAAAAAAAAAAATTATTTTTTTTCAATTTCCATTTTTATTGCGACACATAAGCAAAATTTGTGAATATTAAATATTCTTCACGAGCATTGCCTTTTCGAAATAGTCCGTGTTTCTTTGACGAATATGCACAAAAGCAAAATTAAGGGATTTTTTTTTCCCAGAAATTAGTAATCCTTTCTACTATATAAATGGGAAAGTGTGTTTGTGTGTTTGTTTGTCCTTCTTTCACGTCAAAACGGAGCAACGGATCGACGGGATTTTTGCACAGATATAGTTGGAGGGTCGGAGAGTGTCATACGCTACTTTTTTATCCGATAAATATATCTCAATTCCATAAAAAAAAAAATTATTATTTTATTTAATTCTTTCATGAAAATTCTTATTGTGCTTTTACTGCTTACAAAAAAGCATTGTAAAATAAAAAGTTCCATCATTTCTCCTTTCTTTTTTGTCTATGGGCTGTCTTCCATTCCTTCCCGAGGACCTCAGTAGCTCAGTGGGTAGAGAACCCAATAGTGGGGTCGCAGAAACTAAGCGGGTACAGAACCTAATAGTGGGGCCGTAGTAAGCCAGTGGGTAGAGAACCCAATAGTGGGGCGGTCCCCACTATTGGGTGACTGCCGCAGTCCTAAATGTCATACGAACGAAGTGGCATGGGTCATCTAGTAATATATAGAAATGTGCAATGTCTAGTTATTGTGAGTATAAGATAACTACAAGACACGAAATTCGTGAAAGAGCAGAATAAATTGAAGTGTAAGTTGGTAGCATATTAATGATAGTTGAAGTGTCGTACTGAAGTCTTAGTAAATAATGAGAATCATTGTATAAAGAGAATACAGTGTGCTATTTCATAGCAAAAATTTCAGCTTAAGTAATCGTGATATAAAATGTCCAAACCTGATTGATCGACCACAACGAGGATTCGTAAAACTATGAATCCTTACCATAATGTGGACCTCCCATGCACGCAGGCTTTCGTGCTATGTAAGTAGAATGTATCTTTATAAAACATCTAACGGCAAGGAGCAATTTTATAAAAAAAGACATTGAGGAATTCAACACATAAACTTCTGGATACATAGGTGAATAAAAATAATTACTGTCGCATGAAAATATCAAGAATGTTTAGGTATGAATTCATTATCATTAAGTTCGTTTCTACGCAAGTTTAGCGCACACGACTACGATGTTGTATGATATATTTACAGAAGTTTACATGCAACACAAATAAGTGAATAATAACTTGTTTACAGAAGAGACACGCTAGATTTTCACTGTTTACATTCACAGATATGAATTGTTTCCGCACACAAATTCCTCAAATATGGTAGTAGCTATTTACTGTCACAAGACAAATTATTTTTAATCCTGTTTGTAGGTTGGGGAAAGTAGCAAATTTGCAGTTATGTTTTCACTATGAACCTTAACGAGAGGAACCCTTTGAAATTATAATTTTTTTATAAACTATATTTAAGAAAATTATTTAAATCTGGAACCAAAATATTATATTTGTAACAACTTTATTACTTTGCGTAAATAATTTGCTTAGTCAGCCATACATTTCGCCGTTTTTCTTGATCGTATATTGTTTATGTGCGCCCAGGTTTCAATACATTTTCCGTTTTATACTCATATCTTGGGGTATCCAATTATTTATATGTAATAATGCCACGAAATCTATATTGTTTCTTCAGTCGGTTTTAATTTCGTCTGGCATTTCGTTTCAGTTTACTTTGCCCCTCGTTTCTTGTATTTACTATTCCCCGGTAATCCTGTGCTTTTTAAGTCCTGCATGATGCTTAAAAACATGTAAAAGGTAATCCCCAAAAGCGACAAAATAATTAGATCACTGCCTGGAGAGATGGAGTAATTATTGCTTCAAGTAATATGGCGTTATTAAATTCGTTTACAGAATTTGCACTATAAAAAATTTCCCGTTATCTAAGCATACCGAGAAACTATATAAATACCATCGCTGTTTAAATATATATTTTCATGAGTAGTCCGACTAGCGTAATGTTCTAAAAATATACGCTACAAACTGAGCAGTTCTCTCAAATAATTTCTCACATTCAAACGAAATCTTCAGTGTAAAATATCGTTGATAGTCGACAACGGATACCCAATAACCACGGCGTAAATTTTCGGTTGTAAGTGCGAGATAGTGTGGTATTGGTGCCTTTAGTGCACTGTTAGAAATGATTTTCGTGAAATAACGGGAAAAAAAACTGGTAAATATTACACACAAAGTAGCGCCGAAAAATAAGGGTGGGGAAAACAGGAGATCCCCGAGAATACCCCGATGACCTGCGGCATCGTCCGGCACGATTTCCACTTGCGAAAATCCGAAGTGATCCGGCCGGGGATTGGGCACGGTTCGCCTTGGTGGGAGGCGAGCAGTCTAACCGCTCAGCCACCGCAACCTCTAAAATTACGGACACTACGGTTTCTTCAATAACGGAATTCCCGAGAAAACACGGCAACTCTCCTAAATTTACTAATGAATTCTTGCATTTGCGTTTTATGTGGGTCAACAAAAAAATTGTTTTCTTAGTGTGGGTATTTTACAGCGAGTAAAAAATTATCTAAATAAATCGAAATATATTGTAATGGAATGGAATTTGAACACGCATCACAATTACGTCAGACTAAAAATCATAACAAATTTCGCTTCCACGCTGTTATAAGAATAGAAAGCAGAACAAGTCATGTAACCTTGGTTTCATCCGTTCCCGAAATTTGAAGCTATAGGTGTTTCTATTAAATGGCATATCATTAACTGTCGTGAACAGAAAGGATTCAATAGTAATATAATTTAATGTTTGTTTTGATACTTTTGTATTGAAAGAAGACAGGCACATTTAGTTAAAATAATTATAAACCAAAGATGAGGTAGACCGAGCTCTCGCTGGCTTCGCACAACTAGTCTTCGCGTCCTCACACTGAACTGCTTTTCTGCCAACACGACTGGCATAAACGGCATGGATTGGATTTGAGGTTAGAATACTGTAAACAAGCATGTCCATCATTGTTGACCCTGTGGCATTCACGGTTGTATTGCTTTGGGGTAGGTCAATTTTGGATACATACGTAGAAGACGAATATTCGATATACCTCATTTTTAGTCACCGAAAATCATAAAGGTAGTAATAGCAAGAGATATCATGCTATGGCGTTATTGAAGCTGCATTTTCGTACATCGCCACAGCGTGGCGCCCAATACATTGAAAATGTTGATGCAGGTTTTTGTGTTTAATGCATGTAAGATATGGAAATTTATAAACAAACTATTTGATCCCGGCGAACGTTGTTCCGCCTCTTTCACGTTCTATTTTGCCTTCTCAATGCGCCCTCTCTCTCTCTCTATTACGTCTGGTACGTCGACTGATGTTTGACCGTGGTATCGCTGGCATTTTTCTCTTTCAGATCAACAAATATTTCCCGCAAATATCAGCAAAATCGGACCATAAATATAGAATTTAGACTCCAGCGCCACCCATCGGAACCTAATCTACCGAATGCAAAGCACAATAAAACACTTTATTTTAGTTAAACAAACATTCCCTTCAAGTATAAGCAAAATCGGCCCATAAATATAGAAGTTAGACTCCAGCGCCATCTATTGGAATGAAATATAACTGAAGACCTTACTCGTCAGCTCAATAACATATGGTGTAAATATGGTCTCAATTGGTCCAGTAATTTGTCAGTGATGATGCGGTTTAGTCACGCGCAATGGATTTTATGTATAATGAAGGTAACACCTAATGAAGCTAAAAGTTCAGGCTAGATATCAAGATGCTCTGACACAACAGTTTCATTTTAATTTTGACAGGTTAGGTTTCCAATGTTTTGGGTGTCTGTCACAACATAGCGGACAGCCTTCGTCAATTTTTTAATGCGCATTCACAGACAAGTTCTTGATGAAAACGATGGATCTTCCAAAGCACTCGTACCGCATAGATTGTCAGTTCTTCTACGAATCCGTAACAATGTGGAATACGGAGAGTTTTCTCATTATGTATGAATGGAGTTACTTTTGGTTTTTGTTCATATGAAGCCCGTTCTCGTATGTTAACTGCACATTTACTGAGAAAATTCTGGGAATACATGGGAACTGTTAACGGTGCTTAACGTCTGAACGTCATTTTTCTGGAATAGCTAAATGTGAGCTAATTAATCTCATTATTTTATAATTTTACGACATACCATTTAAATGTCGACATTACTAATAAGTATTCTTCCCTAAAATAAAATAAAAAATAAAGATTTCTTATTTTTTGCATCATAGCATGTCAAAACCACAATTTTAGTATTTTGGGGACATACAAATAAAATTAAGGAACTCGTTTACAGAATCTTTAACAAGGGTGGCTGAAAAGCCACGTATTAATCCACTTTAAAATAGGCTTAGTAAAAGTTATTATTTTTTTTTTTTTACAAAATATCATCGACTGTTACAAATCAAAAATATTTTAAAAATTGATAAAACGTTTCGTAGCGCGATTTCTTGAATTAACTGACAGTGTCAAATTTCAACGTGAATTATCTCAATTTTGTAATAGAGTTAGTTTTTACTATTCCTTCATCCCAGAAACATTGTAATTGCGATTTTGACAAGCCATTGTATAAAAAATATATTATATAACCGTTTTTCATGCAAGGAAACAATGTCAGTAACGCCTGCAAGTTCAAAAAAATTTCGTTCAAATATAAAACAACGTTCTTTTTT
The DNA here is from genome assembly GCA_029891345.1 of Dryococelus australis. Classification (NCBI taxonomy): domain Eukaryota; kingdom Metazoa; phylum Arthropoda; class Insecta; order Phasmatodea; family Phasmatidae; genus Dryococelus; species Dryococelus australis. Next base: position 118,486,839 of record CM057000.1, on the reverse strand, counting down.
TTTCTGCCATCAGCGCCCTTATGTCCTTCCACAATCCGCAAATCTCGCCATCATTCACCGATGCTTGAGGCCCATTATAATAAGGCGCGTGTCCCCGTGGTCATTACGTAGGCGTGGCATTGTTCTCGGCAATTGAACCCCGGGGCGTACTTCGTGGCGGCCATTTCAAGGCGCTCCCGTTCTCTCTCTCTCTATCTCTCTTTCTCTCTCTCTCTCTCACACTTCCTTCATTTATAGTGCGTCCCAACCGGTTGTTTATCAACATAAACAGATGAACAGATTCTCTGTGAAAGTACGCTATCTGCACTTCGCGTAGCATGACGTAAAATTTGCTTAACCCTTTCAGACACATTTTAATTAACGGTTTCAGAAGTTTCAAACAAAAAATAATATGATACGTGCTGTACTTGAGTCGACACAGCACTTGTTTCGTTGTCACAGCCAATGAGTTGTGAGCTGTATGTTCGGCTACAGTAATAAGAACCAATTATGACCTAAACCAGTGAGATTGTTCACGAATCATTAACCCACGGGTAAGATCATTGGTCATTGAGCTTCTCAGTGCAGGCCAAAAATTACACACACGTGCGTAATGTACGCAATTGTGTACTCTGGGCCTGAGTGGGTTAGATTTAGAAAATACGTATATGTATGTAAACTTGTATAAAAAAAATAAACCAAGGTCCACTGTCGCCGTGCATGCCAAGGAGAACCCATGTGGTGAGGAGGACGAACTGGAGATGTGCCAAGTGGAACTCTGACATGGCTCAGATTGTGAGTACCAAGCCGATACTCCAATATTTTGGGACCATTTAATATCCGAGAACATAAATCATCTTTAAACCTGCGATTTTAATACAATTTTTTTTATATATATTTCCCTTGCCACTATTATCAGCTCATGAGCTAAGTATGTTGCATTTTGAACAACGTAAAATCGCCGTGAAATTTAATATTTTCTACCTGAAACAAAAGTTTTCTCTTGACGATTCGTGCCTTATAAAATATTTCCATCCTTTTACAAGCCCCAGAGTATTCGAATGTTTTAATTCATGCACAAGAGGTCGTCTTATATCTCAGTGGGTGGAAGTTCGCATGTAATCTAAATTATTTGACGTTATTCTTTGTGTTATCTTTTATTTGTTAAATTGTTAATTTAATTTATTTATTTATTATTAGATTTTCTTTTTTTAGGTATTTTATTTTTATCTAACCATTTGGATTATTTTGTTGAGAATGAACTTTTTATGATTGACGGCATTTAATTAATAATAACTTTATTATTTGACTGAATATAACAGTGAACTGTAAGGTGTAGTGTGTTATTCAGCATTTTGCCAATCAAAATTATTCTAACAAGATATCCTTTTTAAATCTAAAATACTCCTATTAGTATAGCCCTACGGATTCTGCTATTTACTTTAAGTTTAGGCTTAAGATATTTCACGCAGCAGTCAATTGATTCTCAGCATAATACTGCATACATCCAAAAAACTTATAATTCGCCAAGATACCGTCCAAAATAAATGGGGAAAAAACTACAAAAATTTTAATCCTATAAGTCAACCTTAAAGGAAATGAAACTATACAGAGTTGATTATTTTTTATTTAAGTCTCATACAACAGTGCTTTATTATGACAGTTACGTATTGTCAGATACCAGAACACACACAGCGTGAACGATTTGGCTTTCAAAGAAATATGGTGTACACTAACGGTGCTGTTCATTTCCAGGTACGTAGGTAAATGGGTAATTGGGTTTAACGTCTAGTTAACAGCAAGGTCATTACAGATGGAGAGTAAGTTGCTCAGGAAGAAATATTGGGTAAGGAATGGGAAGGAATCAGCCATGGTCTTTGTTATGGACCCAACGCAGCATGCACCTGGGGTGCTCTCGAGAAACCATGGAAAACCGAAATCAGGATGGCTGGACCGGAAATCGAACTTGTGTCTTTCCGAATGAGTGTCCAGTGGGTTACCACTGAGCCACCCCGCTCATCGGTGTGTTCTTTTTCGGATGCCGAAGTATTTTTCTCGTCAGTTTGTCAACTCCATCTTCACACCAGAGAGCATGATAAATTATTATATCTCCAAATAACATGTTTGTCGGTAGGTATAGCCTAGGCTGTTCACGGTAAACTGAGCACTTTTGAAAGCCCTGCTCAAGATCTACTAGTATGAACGGTGTGTATTATTCCGCGTTATGTAAAATTAACACTGCTATAGGCCTCAGCACTTTATTCATGCGTCGGTCAAGTAAAACTGTGAAATTATTAGAAAAGTAAATAATTTACAAATTTACTAATTTTTATACTTAAGATGCATTTAAAAAGAAACATAAATCAAAAGAAATAATTTAAGTTATTAAGTTGCCACAAATGGTTACCTAACACTTATAGTTCGACGTTAGACATGGAACTACTCTACCTCCATCGTTACCAACCTTACTGGGCACATGTCATTCTGTGCGCCCGTTAAAATATATTCAGGTATAGGCCGTTCACGGTAAATTGAGCACTTTTGAATCCCTAGTTACTCTTTTCTTTCAGCCAATTTATATCCTTCCACCACTTGTTAATGTAAATCCCACCATGTGAGTAATAAACACTTTGTAAACGTTCACCATACCCAAAACCAAAAGTCCAAGACAGCGAGGTCATTGTAGCCGGAATAAGTTGCTCACAGAAGTAGGAGTGGAGAAGCTATCGTCCATGACCTGTTGTAAGTAAACTTTCCAGAATTCACCTTGAGTGATTTCGGAGAAAACACCGAAAACCATTGAAAACCGAGTTCAAGACAAGAATGCCGGACTGTGTATCTAACCATTGTCCTCCCGAACGCGAATCCGGAAGTTCACAAATGCGCCAACTTGCTTAGTCACATTATTGTAACTTATCCAAATGTTACGTCTTCCTTTCCTGAGGCACGTGTCCTTGTGACTCATAAGATAAAACGTATCTGGTTATATCGCGAATAAAAATTTGCTGAGAAGAAAGTTATTTATTAAATACTGATTCCTTGACTGCCGAATGCGAGCAGCTGAACAAACAACTATATTTAAATCAAGTGTCCGCATTTTTTTTAAGTGGGACGAAATTAATACTTGCTGCGTGTGATCAAACGTGTAGTTTCGTTCCTTGTGTAATATTGTTAAAGTTATCTTAATTTTGTTTTATTGACTTTACCTAGGCTATGGCAGATCGTAATGAGTTGCGTGAAATATTCTGAAGTTTCGTATCGAGGTAATCCACTAGTTTTTTATGTCATGGGGTAATCGTCCCCCCAAGTACACTGCGCGCAAGATATATGAAAGTTTTGGTTACTTCACAAGGCTACGAATCGGTTAAATGTCGAAGGATACTAAAAGTCATGTACAGTATAATACAAGAGTTACAAGACATGCATCTTCCAGTTCACCAGTTCCGTCCTGCTTATCGCGGCCTTTGTTCAAAGACAATTATAATGGTCTTCAAGCTACCAGACATCCTGAGCTCAGTGTACAGTGGGACATAATTGACTCCTTGCGCTCGGGTATACTAATAGGCTACACTACCATACCGTCAGCCAGGCTCGATGATGAGCTCTTCACAATATCAGCAGCAGGTCACTGTAGCAATAATTTTAATTCCAGAGACTGCAAAAATTAAGAACTACGATGTGGAAAAGAAATGTTCTTTCGTGGCTTTAGAAGTATGTATAGGCACACGAACTGTATCTTCACAGCGAGTGAGTCCCGTAATTAAATCAAACCGCTGCGCCTGAAGGCACTCCCTGCGAAGAAGTGGAAAGCGGAAATGAAACAAGCGTCGAGGGCTCGATGGAAAAGCGAAGTCGTTGAAATGTCCCTGAACGCAAATTGCTCTTCCAGATGTGATATTTTGCCCCTTCAGTATTTGGCAATTATGCAGCGTGTGATTTATACTCTCCGTTTTCTTTTAAAAAATTGTATCATCGCACTGGCCAATTTTCTGAGGGAAATTCGGAATGCAAATCGATTGGGCAACTAAATTGATATACGTTACGCTACATCGATGACGTTTATAAAGGTTTTTTTTACTAATAGAGGCTCTAAGAGAGGGCACAGAAAAAATAATTGTATGTAACTTTTTCATAAAGTATGCCTATGCCTACATACCGACAGAAATGTTTTATTAATACTTCAATAGAAAGTAATAACACTTTATATCCAGAATGCTAACCTGTTGTCAAGAACATTTCAAGTATCTTTATTTAAAATAAATCCAGTCATGTGGTTAAATAGTCAGCAAGCATGACGTAAACCAAAGATTCCCGACTCGATGTAAGTTCAGATCGGCTAATTTATAAGACGTGGTAAATTTATTTTTGGGGTCCAGAACTGCACAGAGCAAAATCAAAATTCATCACAGTCATCTTGTCTGATCCACCATGAATATGCTGAGGGTGCGTATACTACGACGTTTCGAAGGACCAGATTGTCACTTATAAAACAGTCGTTATCATTAAAACTTAATAATAGAAAAGCAGTAGTTTTTTTTTTTTTTTTAACGAGGTGTCGTAGCTGCTATAAAATCACTACCACCCAAAAGTCCCAAGCATATACCCAACATGTTAATTAAGGATATTTAACTATGGATATTTGGGTACTGGTATATTAAATCTCTTTCAACATAGGTATTGATGTTTTGCCAACACATGTTTGTTCGTCCATAAGAAACTAATATATATCATTTTTTCTCGAATGAATAAAAATACGTTGGCAAACACATCGATACCTATATTAAGATATATTCAGGGTGCCAGTATCCGAGTAGCGATTGTTAAACATCCTTGTTACTAGACTAATAATTTCTGCATATGATATATAGCGTGTATCAAAAATATTCATCCGATTTCACAAGGGTTTTACTTTCATATGCATTGTCGTAAAATTTGTGGGTGGATTTTTAAATACGTAGACGAATACAAAGTTTTAATTGACCTTTTTACGTATGTTCAATTTTCCCTACACGTCATACGTCTAACCGGTAGTCAAACTCATCTCATGCTCGTGCGAGCATGTCAGATGTTGCCGCAGCCACTGCTGTTGCTATGCGGGGTCTCAGTTCGCCCACAGTGGTTTTAAGGGGAAGCACGTAGACCGGGTATTTTATAAACCTCCACAAGGAAAATCACATACGCTTAAGTCAAGTGACCTTGAAGGCCAGTGGTACAATGTGCGATCAGTAAACCCCCTTACACCCGGTCCATCGTTCAGGAAGGCCATTGTTGAGAAATTCTCTGAAATGCAGGTACCAGTGTGGTGATGCTCCATCCTGTTGAAATATGAGATTATCGGAAAGTTCTTGTAATTGTGGAAACAGCCAGATCTCCAACATATCCAGATATGTCATTCCCGTAACGGTGTTTCCCGCAAAAAAAGAATGGAACGTACTTCTGCTCTCTGGAAACAGCGCAAAACTCATTCAGCTTTGGAGAGTCTCTCTCATGCATGACTGTGGTATCTGGCCGCTGTGTTCCCCATATTCGTACGTTGAGCGGTGCTTTTTTCCACTTCAATGGAACGTGGCCTCATTGGTAATCATCAAACGTGAACGAGAGTTTTCATTGTCCTTATCAATGCCCAGAATGAATTCACAAAACTCAAGACGTCGTTGTTTATCATAATCACGAAGGACTTGTAGCACTTGAATCGTGTGTGGTTCGCAAAACAATCGTCGCCCGCAAAACACGCCAGACGTTAATATGGGAGATGGCCAGCTCTCGGCTGCCACGACGAGTGGACTTATGTGGACTCCGTACAAAACTCAATCGGATGCGTTCTACTCCTTGTTCAGGCATACGAGGGTGACCTGTGAACTTCCCCTTACATAATCACCCGGTCTCTTGAAACTGCTCGTGCCAACGTCGGATGCTCTGCGCAGTAGGAGGTGCAGTGCCATTCAATTATACCCACTTGATTGCCAAAAGATCAAAGAATAAGTTACGTTGAGTGATGACAGCGAAGCATCTCGCGTGGGGGGAAGGGGGGGGGGGGGTGCAATTTTGCCAATAAGGCCCGGTTCCAAATAAGGCCCATATTTGAGTTAACTAGGATAACAAAGACATTAACACCACACTAGTCATGTTCTAGACAGCTCCTGGCATCTAGTGGCCGGCGCAAACACTACTTGAAGGGAAGCGAACGGTTCCGCACATTCATTGCAGTAGGGACATGGAATAGTGTTGTAGTGGCTGCGATTACTAATTTCGACGAATTGTGAAAAACGTCTGCACGTTAAGGTATTGTAACTTTCACGAACATGCTATATGTTAATTTTAAACACATCATTTACAGAATATGTTAGTATGCTTATATATTCTGAATACTGCGTGTGTATTAAACTGTGAATGTGTGTGTTTACAACAAGCTCCAAAGAAGGCCCTGTGCAGAAGAACCAAATAAGGCCCATGTGCCTTATTTGGAACATAAGTTTTCTGAAACTGTTACCTCATTGTTGCACCATTAAAGCTTTTTGTAGCGCACTGAAACGTTTATGGAATAACGGAAATATATATATCTGACATTCGGACATCCATTAATGACTCACATTGACCATAGTCAAATTTTCAGGAGGAAATATTCGGCTAGCAGAGGTAGGCATGCCAATGATAGGTAAAGTAATTCAACGTTCAGTGTACACATTTTGTAAACAATACGATATCGCCAACCCTTTCGATAAATCAAGTAGACTGGCTGGAAGTAAGTGGTTGAAACTGTTTTTAAAGCGTCATCCAAATATATCCCAGCGAAAGGCTCAGAGTATGAATCCTGGTAGGGCTGCAAAGCTTAGTAAGTTTATCGTGGGCGATTATTTTAATAAACTGAAGGTAGTAATGACCCGTTTATGTATTTTTGACAAACCCCAGCTAATCTACAACATTGACGAGAAAGGCTGTAAGCTCGCCCTCTACAAACAACAAAATGTGTATGCCAGAAAAGGAGACAAAAGGGTACATCATGCAGCATCTGAACATGGCGAGAATGTGTCCATTGTCTCGTGTGGGAACGCACTGGATCAGGTCATAGCACCAATGATTCTCTTCAAAGGGAAGCGATTGTATCCTGAATGGAAAGACAACCTTTTACCTGCAACAGAGGTTGAGATGACTGAAAATTGATCGATAACAACAGCAACTTTCATTACATTGATTCGCCATTTTGCATTAAGTAACGTGTTGCTTATCTTTGATGGCGCAGCATCGCATTTGGACGCAGGCATTGTAGAAGCTGCCGATGCCTATGGTATTACCAAGCAACACAACACAAAATCTGCAGCCTTTCAACAAATCCGTGTTTCTTCCTTATGAATATTTCTGTGATGAAGAAGTGTTAATGTATTGGTCAAGGCAGACAGACATTCAAAATCGCACAAATTACTTTTGGTAAAATATTTAGTAGAGTTTGGTCAAAAACTGCTACGCCTGCTAATGTGTCAACTGGATATTCTACAAGTGGGATTTACTCATTCGATCCTACTGCTATCCACGAAAGTGCTTATACTCCCTCAGAACTCGCCAGAATAGAAAACACAGATGAAACACCTCAAGGATCGCAGCCTGCAGTCCCCGTTTTCCCATAACAGAGTAAGCGTAGTCAATTATAAGCGAAAAATGGAAAGAGAGCTTCCAAACAAAGGAATTCAGAAGACTCATGGTCGGCAACAAGTGATTCCGTCTCTCTTTATGGCGAATCAAGTGACTCTTCTCTTGAATCCTGCGATGATGGCACAGAACTTAATCAATCGTCAAAGACACCCTTCGCACCCCTGAGGTGATGAAACAGACGAACGTAAATCGAAGAAAGGCCATTAACTACGAAGCTGTTGAGGTAACCAAGAAATTGTTCGAAAACAAAACGACGAATAGTATGGTTAACTTCCCTGATCATAATGCAGACAGCAAGAATGATGATAATGCTCCAGCAGGTTCAAAAAAGAAACACTCTTGAGTCTACTATGGAAAAACACCTTGAGGCTGGACCGAGTGACACGAAAAAGAAGAGAAAAGAATCATGGTTCTTTTTCATACGCACAGAAGATAGGGTTGCTGATATGAGAATGTGTGTAAAGTTTAACCGGTATGTTCACGAAGATTGTGTGGGACTTACTGCTAAGGACAAAACACCAAATTTCATTTGCCCAGTTTGTGCTTGTTAGGTTAGTTAGTTTCAGAGACATGAATACATGTACATTTTCAATTGTCACTAATGTTTAATAATACCGGTTTGTGATTTCAGTGCAAAATCTCTGAAAGGTATGCAGCACTTGAATGTGTGAACTCCAGGGATGTTTAAATATAACAACAGTGTTTCTAAAATGTAACACTGCAATTCAGATTATGGAGATATGGGTTATTACCATTGTACTTTGTTAACATATAGGTATTTCGATTACACTTAATCTCTGGTTGAATTCAGTTTGCATTTCATTTACACATGGGCCTTATTTGGGACTAGTTGTGTTGTGGACCTTATTCGGAACAGCGGTTCCTAATGAGGCCCTGTCACATATTTTTTTAAAATTATTAATACTTACTAATTGCTGACTTTCAGTAATTCTGAGCATTGCTTTTCGAAACTGCACACCTCAAAGGGCGTTACTACCTATTAGCCGTGATTTTTTCTCTATCGGTAAAATTAAAATACATCTTTGCAATAAAGTGGGCCTTATTTTAACTAGGAGAAGCTACGACGCTCGTTTGAAATTCAATTGACAGCTCTCGTCAAGATCAATCTGTTGCGTGTATAAAACATTTGTGTGGCATGGTTATGGTGAAATTGCATGAGTTTAATGTAAAAATTAAGAAAACTTAACACAATGTCGGCCTATACTCGTCAAAACGTCAAGTCGAAATACAGAAATCGTATACGGTTGGAAAGAGCATCTCAACAACAATCCAGTGATACCCATGAAACCCCATATGATCGAGTGAAGCAGTGCCGGGAACGTAAAAGAAAATCAAGGCGTCGTAGCGCGTCAACGTAGAGGTTTCCCGCAAAACAAACGGTCCTGTACCCAGCACAGCCATACCCCATTTTTTCTTGGAGCTTTGTAATCGCCATCCCGACGCATACTGAACGAACGCGTTAGCAGCACCAGCTGTAACGCCACCAGGGCGACACCTACCGGCAAACAAGTGAACCGACGACGTGCAACATGCATCAAGAAAAACTTTACGTTTCGATGAGTATTTTACAATTTTCCGTGAGGCCCTATCTTCATTCATGTAAAAGTTATAGCCTTCTGAAATCGGATGATTCTTTTAGTTACATGCTGTAGGTCACATGGCATATGATTTAGCTGGCAAAATTAATTAGGAGCATAGAATCTTCGGCTCCCATATTCCGAAATGTTCGAATTTACGATGCTGTATATTAAAAACTATAATCATTTGACTAAATGACGTTCGCGATAAAGTGAGCACTTTTTAAATACACCTTAGAAACAGTCACTGCCCTGCCTGCATATGTTTTAACGCGGGCTCAATGAGTGGCATGCGTCCAGTAAAGTTGGTAACGGTGGAGGCGAACTAGTTCCATATTCAAACGTCGAATAAGAAGCCTTAGGTAACTATTTGTGAAAACTTGATTATTTCTTTCGCTATTTTTTTTTTTAATGCATCGATATGTAAAAATAAGCAGATTCGTGAAGTATTTATTTTCCTAATAATTTCACAGTTTCACTTGACTGACGCGTGGCGCGTGAATAAAGTGATGACTCTCATAGCAATGTTAATTTTACATATGGCGGAAGAATACACAAAGTGCATACAAGTAGATCTTTAGCAGGGATTTCAAAATTACTCAGTTTACGGTGAATAGCCTATACAAACATTTACACTTATGTGGTCCTCATTTAGATCGCTTTCAGATAATGGAATAACAATTTATTTTGAAATATGGCCTTAATACACTTAGGAAAATACGAATGGTTAACAGTCGTCAAAGCGGTAAACGTGTATCGTTCAAAAGTGTTTGATCTATTAAGTTACGAGGAAAACGTCAAACGCTACGGCTTTGAATCGGAATTGTTCTGAAACGTCTGTGTACGCTTTGTCGAGATTGCACGGCATCTGACTGAACCCGAAGCGCACACGAAGCCATCAAAAAAAAAAATGCCTACGTGGAACAAAGCGCCCTCGCGAATGCTCGCCAATGGGGCGCTAAGTCCACAGTCCACAAACAATTACGATCTCCGCTGTACATGCTAACGAGCGACCTCGAAACTAATTTGTGAGTTGGCATTGTGTGCAGTTGCGCGCATGCCGCCAGCACGTGAACCTCTGTGTCAGAAACGGCTGATGTTCGGGATGACACTTGCTGTTGCCAACTGCGAAATAGTAAAGACTGTTCACGGCAAAGTCACCTTCGAAAGAGGAAACACTGCCCCCAGTCTATATGCAGGATGATTCTCAATTAGACCCACGAACTTCGGGAGGTGATTCTTCACGAAAAAGGAAAACATATGTGACAATTTATACCTAAACCGAATATTAAGAGAGGTATAAGCCCTTTAAAAAAAACGAGATTTTAAGCCTTATTTGTGCAGAATATTGGCTCTTACGTTGAAGGTCCCGATAACATACAACAATGTTCCGAGAGTTGTCATTGTATTTTACTTCTTTACCGATATTTTGCACAAATACGGTTTAAAACCTCGTTTTTTTAAGAGCCCTTACCTCCCTTAATATTCGGTTTTGGTAGAACGTGTCACATATGTTTTCCTTTTGCTTTTCCATGAAGAATCACCTCCTGAAGTTTGTCGGTCTAATTGCGAATCATACTTCATAAGCTACAGTACACGCTGGTTCGCAGGCTGCTAGGCAGCGAATTCACACAAATATTAGTTAGAATCTACGAAGTATTGAGAGCATTGCCGTACAAGGCAGGCCTGGACAGTAGCTTGAAAAGCTGACGCACCCTGTTTGATCCATTTAGTTCATGAACCCAAACACAGAGCGCTGCTGCTAAAGTTTGACGTGGCATGCATAAGGAGGGGAATCACGATTTTTTTTTTGTTTAGAATGGAAAATGACGTTCATATCTCTATGGTGTTATCACTATACCAGCAATGCTAACAACACTAGTATAGTACAGCGCTTTTGCGGCCACTTCGTGAACTAAATGCGTAACTAAGGCCGTCAACACGCTTGCATTGTTAGATAGGCGAGTCTCCGGACCTGTCTCCTGCAGCCGTGATTCTTAGAGGAGCATGTAAATGGTTACTGTAGTGAGTGACTTTTTATTTCATACATACTGGAAAACGAATATGAACGTTCTTAAAATATTTCAATTTCCTAAAAATGCCACGGTTTAATTTGGATGACGCATTAATAACGTCAGGCAGCACACGGCAATGTTATCTTTACATATATCGGAAGGATGAGATTTAGAGGTATTTTACTTGTTTCGCTGACAACTAGCTGGAACCATGCTTGCTCGCATGTACGATAGCATATATTCAGTTATAGGCTGTTCACGGTAAAGTGAGCACTTTCTAAGGCCCTTCAAAATGTATTTAACTACTAATTAATATATTTAGTGGCTGCTCCATGCGTTGAATTTTGGGTTTGGTGAAATATATAGGTTTTGTTTATCAGTAACGTGGCGTTGTTTATATTAATAAATGGTAAAAATAGAGAAATATACTCATAGCAAAAAAAATACCAGGCCTTTAAAAAGTGCTCACTTTAACGTGAACAGCCTATATCGGGCAGTGTTTTTTTTTCAATGCGGATATTTAGGCGGGTATTCCAGTTTGGTACAGCTCAAGTCATACCCAGGCCTCATCAGTATTCCAGAAAGTTATAATGCCAGGTAAGGCCATAGTTAAGCCACGGCCGAAGCCTTAGTCGTAGGGCTCCGGTTTTGGAGATTTATCCTTGGCGCAAAGGAAACCTACGCAACGCAGAACGCATATCGCTTTGCCGGAGCCGATAGCGTGATGAATATCCATTAACAATATGGCGCGTCCAGACCGTTATACGTCAGGTTGTTATTATTTATCTAAAAATTAGGATACCTGCACAGTTTTGTTGTTACGCAAATAAAGTGTTAAAAACAGCAAGAATACTGTGTAATATATAGGACATATTTAAAAAACTTCAGTAGTATAGAAATGCCGGTTCGAGCACAACCCCCCAGTTATCAGAAAAACAACGGTAAATTAAATGCTCGAGCCATCGGAAAAACCATCAGAAAAAAATTACTCTTGATTTTCTGATCCAAAGCATAAAATACCGATTCGGGCACAACCGCAAAAAAGTGGCTCAACATATTTCCGTTTGATCAGATCGTAGTCTTTAGAAAAAAAAGTTGCGTTTGAGTGCATCTGCAAAAATACGCGTAAAAAGTTGTGTTTGGGTGCAGTTGCAAAGAAAAGTGGTTTAAAAAATTTGAAAACGTAAAAAAAAAATATAATATTTAATATCATAAAAATGGATCAGTTGCTAAATGTATTAAACGGGACGATATAATTGCGATTATTTGATAATAAGGATTTTCTATTGTTAATAATAAATCTCTCAGAGTTTATTCAACAAAACCCACAAGTCCCGTTCGAAAGGTATTTTACGGTTCTCTCTTTTTATTTGAAGAACTTACAGTGCAAAAGAAAATAGCATAACGTGTATGCAAATTTTTTGTAATCCCGCCTGCTACAACGATAAAACCATATCTTCAGTTGTTGATTGCTGACGCTGGCTGTTAGGAGTACCTTCTACCCCGTATGAAACTCAAAATTACGTTATAAATATTTTGTGTTTTTAACTATTTGCGTGAGTTACAAAGTAGTATTTCTAATATTTCGACGTTTCAGTGGAGGCTTAGTCCAGCGTGTGTCCTATCGATTGCAAAATCGACGTGCGTGCGTACAATATGGTGTTGACCCATGGAGTAGCGTTTGGTTTCATACGTGACAGCGAAAACTGTGGTAACAATGTTTACATCTTTAAACCGTGACTAACTGTTTCGACTGTAGTAATTTTTTTAAAGGTTCACGTATGCATGTGTATATATCAACTTTATAACTTTTTCCTGCAGGTTTGAAACACAATGAATTAATTTGCCTTGGAGTATCTGTGATTTGAACATTTCCTACTGCTAAACCATAAAAAAAAAAAAAAAATCAATTTCAGCCAGTAAAATTCATTAAATAATACTATAATAAAACTGACGTATGGAGTACAAATTGTTTGAAATTTCTGGGAATATTTAATGCTGCACATATTTCAGTACAGATATTTTCGTGAAACACAGGAGTGGGTACAAAACTTTTAATGCCGGGTCCAAAAATAAGATTACGTGTTCGGTTCCCATGCAACATACAGCATAAATGACAAGACTACACTATTGTTCAGTATTTTCACATTGGGGTTATGATCTTGATCGACGAGCTGTTTTATCCTTGACTCCTGCTTCAACAATAAAATTGAATACAATACAGCTCTGATTTGCAGGACCGCAAAATACTGTAGATTTATTTATTAGTATGAACATATGAAAATCAAATTTCAATTTTGCTGTTGAAATTCATGTGCGCCATTTAAAATTAATGTATATAATTTCCACATTAGAAACACGAAACATACCATATATGTTCCGTAAGTTGTCATGCAATAAAGAACGAAATAAATATATCACGTCAGACAAATATAGTAGTTAATTTTTATTATTTTATGAACAGTTATTTAAAGTCTGTAATAATTGCCAGCGCTTCAGATAACGTAATAAATAAACCATGCAGGTAATTATTTTTGCAAAAAGTTATTGTAAATTAACACTTCCGTGTCACTTTCATTTGTTTGTAGCCTCGTACGAGGCGACGAATAACAAACCGCGGCATAACCGATACCATCTCAGGACATAGATAAAACACGTTGAAAAATACGTTGCGCGAGTTAAGGATCAGTCATGGCTTTTCAATAGCCTGAGATGGTAGCACGTGCGTAATGGCCAACTGAACGTTCTGGAATACCGGCCTAAAAGTGCTTATTTTCCCGTGACCAGTCTATATAGGCTGTTCGCGGTAAATTTAGCACTTTTTAAGGCCCTCCCAACAGGCATTAGCCACTAATAAATACATCTTATTGCAGCCTCAGGAATTAAAGTTTAAGGGAGGTGAGATGTAGACCCCTATACACTGTGTTTATTGGTCACAGTGCAATGTTTATATTAAAAAGCAGCAATAAAATGGAAATTGGATGAAAGGAAAAATGTATAAGGGCCTTAAAAAGTGCTCACTTTACCGTGAACAGCCTATACCAGGCTTCCTGGGGGCAACCCGTAAGCTTCCAATTAACGTCTACTTGCGCATCAACTTGAGTTCATCAACTTGAAGGAATAAAGCATTGGCTGATACTTTGGGGAAATACTCGGGTTGAGTTGAGAGGTTTGGAAGGGTCTTAACAATGAGGTCTTGAGAGCCGATGAAGGAGAAATGAGGTTGGAGTAATCTACTTTCGCAAGTAGATACTCGAGATGTCAAGCTCTGCCCCACGATTCTTCGGTACACGCGATTCTTCAAGGAAGGAAACGTCATGGTATGTTTAACTGAAGACTTGCAAAGTAAAAAAGCGAAAAATCACAAAGGAAATGTAAAAATGAAAGGAAATTGAAAACGTCCCCAGGCGACGATGCAGTCTGCGAGGCAACATTTATGACGGATACCTGAGTATGTGTGTGTGTGTGTTTGTATGTACACACGCCTACACACAACACGGTTTCCGCATGTGTTAAAGACACACGTCTGCTACAAATGGTGTTACTGGTTCGAACATGAGTTTTTTTTTTTGTCTGTCAATTCTTGTATCGAACCTTAAGACCAAATAAAGACGCAGAGCGTGTATCAAACTACTTAAATACGCCTTAAAATAAAATAAAAAAAGTAACTAAATGAATGTCCTGGGAGGCGTTTAAGCGTTGTAACGTCTTCCTTGTGCATATAGGCGAAATGAGGTTCCCTGTATATGCCTTAAGGAAGAAGTTGAATAACACTCCTTCCAGCACTGCAGTCGAGTTTACAAAATGCCGAACTGATTAGAAAATAGCACAGATACTACTTAAATTGTCAGAAGTTAATTTATAGCGCTGTAAAATATTAGTATTTTACAGGTGTTTAAGCAAGTAAATATTGGTCAATGTTTTTTTTAAATCATAATTAAGCACATTTAATCATGGGTGCTTTATAAAGTGCACTTTGAAAGGAAACCTTCATCAATCTTAAAAATTACTCTGGACTAATATTCAGAAATATTCTTAACAATATTAGTCCATTTTAGCTATGGAAATTATCATTTTTGTTATTGAAATGAATATAAATAAAATCGATTATTAGAATTTTTTTAAAGAAGTGCCAATATTTTTCTTATATACAACCATTGTGTTTATTATATTTTTGGTGGGTTTGACGAAGTTTTTCCTACACCGTAACTTTTCTATAACATCAAAATGAAAAAAAATAATAATAACAGTAATTTAAAAATACTGTTATAAACAATTTTAAATATCCTATTTGAAAAAAAAAATATTTTATTTCATCTACATAACTTAAACCGCGTTTTCACTGGCCGAGTGAGCGAGGAAATTGCTGTGAACGAATGATCGCTCGTTCAGGCTAGAAATATTAACAACTGTTTTCACTGAGCGAGCGAGCGAGCACCAGTGTAAAACAAGAGTTACTGGGTCTGGGGCGGGGAAACATCCCGAAATGGACGACACTGACGCATTAATTTTTGCTAGTGCTGCGTTGGTAGTAACTGGTTTACTGTTGGAAAAGCAACGGAAGAGAAGAAGAATATGGGCATCGAATTTAAAAAAAAAATAAGAGGACTACGCAAAATGCAGCAGCCTTTCTTGACGAGTTGAGTTCACAACCTGAGGATGGTCGCTGCCACAACTTTTGTAGAGTCAACGCCGACGATTTTGAGCATCTTCCAACATTCATACAAGATAAAATCAAAAAGGACGACACTTAACTGTCGCGAAGCAATACCGCCTCGTCAAAAATTAGTGGTAACATTAGGGGTATGTTGCAACTGGCGACTCATATGCAAGTTTAATATTCATGTTCAGAATTTCAAAAAACAGCGATATCCAAGATAATACCGGAAGTAAGCCAAGCTCTGATATCATCTTTACGGGAGTATATTAAGGTAAGACAAATAAACTGAAAACTTTGTACAACAATTTATTTCAAATTAAATTGTTAATAGAACAAATATTGCTAAACAATTCAGTGTAATGACATAAGTGAAATATAAAGGCTTTTAATACAAAGTATGCAAGAGTCATATGTAAAACTTATGGAAATCGTCAAAATTAACAAACACCAACGCACATTTAAGACAAAGCGTATTTAAACCAATGCCAGACGTCATTGTATTTTTTTTTCTGTTGATGATAGACGTATCTCAGTTCATGACATCATGACATCTGTGTTGACATGAGGATCACAACTGTATATATATATATAAGAAACAAGTGGGGTTGACGAATATGGCGATGCGGATTGTAGCGAAATAATGGAACGACTGCTGATGTTTGAATCTGTAGTTGTGTAAGAGGGTGACAAAAGTGGTTGTACTTGCATTTCCGGCTGTATGACTTGTTCAAGACAATGTAAATCGTGGGGCGAAAATGTTGGAATGGAATATGATCGTGGTCAAGATCCAAGAGTGTTGTACTTGCCCATATCAACATTAAACAATATATTACCTATTTCATGCTCAACGACACTTTTGACATGATCGCTATATGTGCTATGTTTGGCCGCTACACGTTCGCCAAAAATATCACTTGCGTCGCGCTCCTTTCTTTTTGAAAGTGATGATATGACTTGCACAGCTGCTTGAATTCTTGGGCCCTCTGCCACTCTCTTTTTCGGTGCTTGTACTGATGTAGACGTTCCTCGTGTAGACTCTGTATACACAGTAGATACATTATGTGAGTTTGGGGCATATTAATGTTCTAAAGTATCGACCAAGTTCGCCATGGTATTAGATTCACTAGTCTGGAAAAAATTACAAGAATGTTTAATTGAAGTAGTATATATATACACACATTAAGTAAGTTACTGTTTCAACATTTTGATTTCTACGGGGACCATCTTAAAATCATGTGACGCTCCGATGGAGGGGGGGGGGGGGAGTATTACTTCACTACTCAGTACATGGTAGAAAAGGGGATCTTTTCTTTCCGTCAAGTAATATTACCAATACCCCCGTAAGCAGCATTTACAGCTTACGTTCTGTTTTCTGTGTGATTACGTGTGATTATAATAGCCGTCCGCACACAGAAATGCTGTACATCCGACTCTCACCCTAACCTCAAAACAATATAAGTCGCTCTTTAGTCAGCAACTGGCGACACATGTCTGCGGTAAAGTAATACTTTAAAATGTTGCTTTAAAAATCAATTGTCTTACAGTAGTTTTACATGCATTGGGAGTTATAGAAGATGTAAAGTATTGAATGACGCTTGACAAACATAAGGCAGTGGAGAGGGGTTTCTTTCGTTGCCTATATCCACAACACAGTTACTACACGTACAATAAAAATGGGGGGGGGGGGGGGGGGGGTGTAACTAGATAATTTTTACGTCACTTGGCTTTAGGATGACGCCGAAGTAATAGAACATGCTAATTATGTGTTGAACTTCCGTAGCGTTTTGGTTTCTTTATTTTACAGATACTCCAGGCACACGAGGAATGGTTATCTACCTCTGAAGAATTTTTAAACAAATGGGGATTCCCCCATTGTTTATGGGCGTTGGACGGTAAACATTGTATTATTCAGGCCTCTATAAACAGTGGTAGTGACTATTTTAATTATAAGAACAATTTCAGTATAGTTATGATGGCTATTGCAGGCGCAAATTATAATTTCATATATGTAGATGTTTGAAACCAAGGACGCATATCAGATGGTGGGGTTTTTCAGGAAAACTTAACTTTACAATAAGTTACAGAATGGTGATTTAAATATGCCCCCTGATGATGTTTTGCCCGGTATTGATGAAAAATGTGCCGTACGTTTTCCTTGCCGACGATGCCTTCCCCTTACAAAGAAACATAATGAGACCGTATCCAGGTACACATGAGAAAAATAATACAAAGAGAATATATAATTAGAGGCTTTGCAGACTAAGGCGTGTAATAGAAAAAACGTTTGGGATAATGGCATCGGTTTTTAGAGTTCTTCGAAAGCCTATGCTTTTGCGACCGCAAAATGCTACGCTAGTTATTATGACGTGTGTGTACCTGCACAATTTCTTAAGGAAAATATCACTTTCGTATGCACCTCATGAAATATTGGATACAGTTGAAGGATTACACTCAGTTGACAGAACTGTAGGGATTGAAGGTGAAATTACATCCTTTATTTCTTTCAGACCTATTGCTAGGAGAGCATCAAATTTTGCAGAAAACGTATGACATATTTTTACTCAGTATGTTGATTATGTACACAAACTGCCTTGGCAAGAATTGGTGAATTGAAATACGCATGCTTTTTTTAATGCCTGTTAAACATAAGCATAAAAAGTGCACTGTAATTAAGTGCATTAGAACTGCTTATTTGTGCTTATATTTGTAAATAACTCGCTACAGTAATAATATCAGCCCTGAAATAATGTGTACACGTATGTTACAGCATAAAAATAATGTGTGTTGTTCTCACTGCAGATGTTAATATGGAGTTCGTTAGACAACAATGTAATTCCAAAGTATTAAAGTATTTTGAACCATTTTTACGAGTTTGTTTTCAATTTGGCTAACTATAATGAACAATGTGTCTTTAAAAGTCACCTTTATATAGTGTGTACTTTGTGTTTAACATAAATTTTGGTAGTGACATGTCTTATACCATGCACATGTTATTCTCAAAATAATTGAACTACTTAGTTGTTATATGTGTATCAGTCTACTTACGTTCATTGTATCACCCTTTCCTCTTCCTTTGTACTTGTCCATCAAAAACAGCAAACTTTTATATGCAAATCATTTGCTGTTGTAGCTTTCTTCAGCTCCTGCGCCCGATTTTTGACTCTGTGATTTCTGCCGTTCTCGTCTGAATGACGCCATTAGAGATTCCCTTTTCTTTCTTGCTTCAATGGCGGTACAGCCAACAGTGATGCTTACTGCTGTCCAAGCATCATTTTTCACAGCATTCTTCTTGTATTCGGGATGCTGAGGATCCCACAAGCATGGTGAACATCTGTACATTTCACTTAATTCAATGGTTTTCTCCTGTGACCACTCCATATCAAACACCGAATTCGCGAAAAGATCCGACTAGCTCGAGCACTGTTTACACCGAGCGAACACGCCAATTGACTATTCGCTCGTTTGCAGAAGCCGTTTACACTGACTGAAACGTCCCGAGCGAACGTTTGCTCGCCCTATCTGCCGGAGCACCCCCGAATATCAACTTTCGCTCGTTTTGGTGTCGTGTTTACAATGGCCGAGCGAATGAACATTCGCTCGCTCGGCAATGCTCACTCGCCCAGTGAAAACGCGCCTTTAGGGGAATGCTCGAGAGCATTCTGCGAATGATCGTGCACTTTTGTGTACGGCAAACGTTCCCCAGTGTTCCCGTGGTGAAGGAGAAACGTAGACATAAACAACGACGTTTTTGGGTTTCTGAATTCCTAAAAAGAAAGGACAGGTATGGAGGTTCTGACTTATTAACTGAATTCAAAATTGAAGACACATGAAGATTTAGAAATATTTGTCGTGTGTCAAGTGAAGACTTCGAGTACCTAGTACAGTTAATTGGGCCTGTCAGCGGAAGTATTATGTATGTTTGGAGACAACGAGATCTGGGATAGGAGTAGAAGCCAGCCGGCCGCCATATTGTGAAGTCGCCCCTCCGCTATGTTGGATGCATATGACCTTGACCTTGGCCCTGTGACCTTGAATCACCTTGAAAACCAAAACTCGAGAAAAATGCATGAAAGTCAGCAAGCATGTTACGTTGCTGACTACTACCACCATATTGGGTGCAGGTAACCTGGACTTTGATCCCGTGACCTTGAAAACAAAAACTAGAGAAAAAATTCCAAAAAATTCAGCTAGCATATTATGTTACTGACTATTACTACCATCTTGGGTGTCGGTAGCCTTTGATATTAACCCTTGAACTTAAACCCAAAAAAAATTTTAAAAAAATAATTCAGATATATGCATCTCAATGCATGCAACTTGTTGAAGGATACAGTCTTTTATGCATCTCGCTATTAACACTCATGTTGTCCTTGTACAAAAATATCGTAACATTTATTACACCGGCGCACTGTGCACGGAGGGTTATGTACGTAACTACACTTTTGAGGACATGTACCGAAGTCACAAGAGACCTTCTTGCAGTAAACCTGTTACCGAGGTACTGATGAGAAATGTACTTCACCTTTACAGGCCTTTGTATGTTTAAGTAAACTCTGTCGCTACGGCTGAACTGCTTAACAGCAGGTGCTGTCACACAAATATGACACACGACAGGGATTCTTGGCACAACTAAAGCACTCATATCGTCGTACATTATGGTCGAAAATAAATGTCTTATTAAAAAAGTGACGCTGATGGTAATGTAGTGTTACATGCAAGGACTCGGACGGACTTGTTGGAGATGTAGATGCTGGAGCTAAAGAAGCAGGTAACGTCGGCAATTGTGTTCTAGGAACCTCGGCTGAAAATTTCGATGGCTTCATTGAAGATTTCGTAGGCGTTAAACAGCTGAAGAAGTTGATGGTACAATACCAGTCTGAAACGAAGATACTTCACTGGTTAAAGTAGAGGCTGATAGTAATGTAGCCTTCACAGCTGAAGAAGTCGATGGTACAAAACCAGTCTGAAACGAAGGTACTTCACTGGTTAAAGTAGAGGCTGATAGTAATGTAGCCTTCACAGCTGAAGAAGTCGATGGTACAAAACCAGTCTGAAACGAAGGTACTTCACTGGTTAAAGTAGAGGCTGATAGTAATGTAGCCTTCACATCTGAAGAAGTTGATGGTACAAAACCAGTCTGAAACGAAGGTACTTCACTGGTTAAAGTAGAGGCTGATAGTAATGTAGCCTTCACAGCTGAAGAAGTTGATGGTACAAAACCAGTCTGAAACGAAGGTACTTCACTGGTTAAAGTAGAGGCTGATAGTAATGTAGCCTTCACAGCTGAAGAAGTCGATGGTACAAAACCAGTCTGAAACGAAGGTACTTCACTGGTTAAAGTAGAGGCTGATAGTAATGTAGCCTTCACAGCTGAAGAAGTTGATGGTACAAAACCAGTCTGAAACGAAGGTACTTCACTGGTTAAAGTAGAGGCTGACAGTAATGTATCCTTCACAGCTGAAGAAGTCGATGGCGCTGGTGAAACAGGAGCCACCTCATTCGAACAAGAAATCGATGGCGAGAAACCATTAGCGGGCAATTTCCACTCCAATTTAACGTAACTAGTCATGGATTTCCTGGCGTAGAAGCTAGCCGAGACGATCCACCTTTCACGGCAGTCATTGTCAAACTAAGCCTCTCAGCTGACCTCGCTGCTGATTATATTATACGTGTGTGTAAGCCCTGTGATGTCGTATGGGCGTTGAACCAATCGTATTACACCATTAATACATTGTGCGAACACCGACCAGCCAATCAC
The DNA here is from genome assembly GCA_029891345.1 of Dryococelus australis. NCBI lineage: Eukaryota > Metazoa > Arthropoda > Insecta > Phasmatodea > Phasmatidae > Dryococelus > Dryococelus australis. Next base: position 118,465,182 of record CM057000.1, on the reverse strand, counting down.
GAAGTTGGCACGTGATTGCAGCTGGCCAATCACGTGAGTTAGAAGTGGAGGCGGAGGAGTCATTTTGGAATCATTTTAGAGTCATTAGGAGTCATTATGAGTCATTTCGGAAGGTGGAGTGAATGTTGGGTGGAGCGAGTCATTACGCATCATTTTAGAGTCAAGAGTCATTGAGTATTTTTGAAGTCATTTTGGAGTCAGTCGGCAGGAGCAAGTCGGTAAATTGTAATATTTAGGGCTCTTTGTGTTGGTGTGTGTAGGACGCAAGTTAAAATAAATTCCTCCCACTAAAAAATATACCTCCAAAAGCAGAGAGGTGAACATCTTACTTAATAATCTCGCTTTAAAAAGTACATGTCCAGGTCCCTCGGTATATGTCATTGTTTCCTAGGTAAACTGTATTTACACTTTGAAACAAAAGTGCCTAGAAATACAGCAGGCTCCAACCACGCTTCGCCACTGGTCGATGCGCAACTTGGACTGTGTATTGAGAAATGCAGCACCACTGCAGGCAAACGCCATGCTTCCCAATTGATCGTCGCGCGAAAAGGACTCTTCGGACAGACCGCCCTCTCATAACGACGGACATTTTGAACATAGGTAAAAACTCGATCGCAGAATCGGCATTGACGACAACCAGGCAGCGGTGATGCAGGTCGCGGCTCCACGATCGTTGAGGTCAAAGGTAAGCCTTCGTATTCGAAATTCATTTTCGTGGCATATGGAGAGAACACTTTAAAATAGATGTTCATCTCGCGATGTCGGAACGTCAACTGTCATTTTTCTATATATATATATGTGATTCTTTTAGCAATAAAGAACCTAGCTTGTGCCCAAAAAAGGCCTTCCAGCATACAATTTATATGTAAAAATGATACGAGAGCAATCTGAGAAAACCCAAATACTCGTTCGCCTCAGAGAAAAACACACAGGTACCATCATTTATATATGTACGAGCTTTTAACGCTGCTTCGCGCGCGGTCCCACTATTGGGTTCTCTACCCACTGAGCTACTGCGACCCCACTATTTGGTTCTCTACCCACTGAGCTACTGCGGCCCCTACTATAGGGTTCTCTACCCACTGAGCTACTGCGGCCCCCACTTTTTGGTTCTCTACCTACTGAGCTACTGCGGCCCCAATTTTTGTGTTCTCTACCCACTGAGCTACTGCGGCCCCATTATTGGGTTCTCTAGCCACTGGGCTACTGTGACCCCACTATCGGGTTCTCTACCCACTGAGCTACTGCGACCCCACTAATTGGTTCTCTACCCACTGAGCTACTGCGGCCCCTACTATAGGGTTCTCTACCCACTGAGCTACTGCGTCCCCACTATCGGGTTCTATACCCACTGAGCTACTGCGGCCCCCACTTTTTGGTTCTCTACCTACTGGGCTACTGCGGCCCCAATTTTTGTGTTCTCTACCCACTGAGCTACTGCAGCCCCATTATTGGGTTCTCTAGCCACTGGGCTACTGTGGCCCCACTATTTGGTTCTCTACCCACTGAGCTACTGCGACCCCACTATTTGGTTCTCTACCCACTGAGCTACTGCGGCCCCTACTATAGGGTTCTCTACCCACTGAGCTACTGCGTCCCCACGATCGGGTTCTCTACCCACTGAGCTATTGTGGCCCCACTATCGGGTTCTCTACCCACTAAGCTACTACGCCCCGAATATTTGGTTCTCTATCGACTGAGATACTGCGACCCCACTATTTGGTTCTCTACCCACTGGGTTACTACGGCCCCACTTTTGTTTTCTCTACCTACTGATCTACTGCGGCCCCACTGTTTGGTTCTCTACCTATTGAGTTACTGTGGCCCCACTGTTGTGTTCTCTATCCACTGAGCTACTGTGGCTCCACTATTATGTTCTGTACCCACTGAACTACTGCAGCCTCACTATGATGTTCTCTACCTATTGAGTTACTGTGGCCCCACTGTTGTGTTCTCTACCCACTATGTTACTGTGGCCCCACTATTGGGTTCTCTAGCCACTGGGCTACTGCGGCTCTTGGGAAGGAATGTAATACAGCCCATAGACAAAAAATAAATGAGAAGTGACGGAATTTTTTTAACATTGCTTTTTTTATGCAGTAATCATAAGAAAAGATTAATATAGTACCTATGTACATTCCTAATAATAATATTTTTGAACCGTTTGAGATATTTTCCCTGGATACAACGTAGTCTATGTCACTCTCTGGACCTCCAACTATATCTGTACAAAAATCACGTCGATCCGTTTCTCCATTTTGACGTGAAAGAAGGACAAACAAACACACTTTCGCAATTATATAGTAGTAATGAAATAAGATAGGAATATACATAATTATGTATAGAAGAAATGTATTATATAGGAATATACATAATTATGTATAGAATAATAAATATTTATATCAGTTATGATTATACATTATTATGTATAGAATAAATTTTGTGCTTGCATGTTTTCTTCATCCACTTGAGAATCATATTTCCTCGCAATCCCGAGCCAGGCATCGCACTTCACATTTTTCGTGCGATACCCGGCACATTCTGGGTTTCACAATTCCTCTTTTACGTAGCAACATTCTATTAACTCAACAATATCATCTTGCGACCAGTCACACGACGGCTTTCTGGTCGCACTTGCGCTGGGCACTTCCATACTCAGCACGTCCACTTGACTGTCGTTCGCCGAATGCTCGCGAAAACTTCCGCGCCGAGATTGTCCGAGCACACGAGTCCCTTCGACGTGCCGACTCGGAGCGGGTAGCGTTCGTTGTGATCGTGCGTGGTCGGTTCACCGTCCACGCCACGCGAGCAGTGACGCGGTGATATCTCGACAATCATTCGCCGAACGTCCGCGAGCGCCGTGTGGACGGGCCTTGATATGCATAACCAAAAATAATACTTATCTGATAATCTTGGTTGGTATGTGTGCTACTTTAGAACGAGTTCGGCATGCTGCGCAGTCGGGTTCGGTGCTGTAAACTAAAACTGCGGTGCTTCAACCTTAAGAGTGGGGTGGACCCACGTGGGAACCCCGCGTCCAAAGTCAAGAAGCGAGGGAGCGATACGGGCGACACTAACACGCACGCCTAAGGCCTCATCGCTCCTACGCGCAAGGCGTGCAGTGTTTCCGTCGTAACGCTGTACTGTGCAAATTATATCTGTAACATCGGGGTTTTATTGCACGCGATGAAAGATCACATATTAAACTGCGCCTGTACATTTGTATTTTTCTCTTGGTGCTTAGGGAAATTGCATAGGCAAGCTTTTAAAAATCCGATATTTGACCATTTTCGAGAATTTTTTTCTCCGAGAATACACTTAATATGTTCAAAGTAAAAACATAGAGGCATATATAATTTTTCTCTTTTTTCTTTTTTTTTTCCCGACAAAACGTAGTATTTACAAAACATATATTCACCGAGATACGCGAATACGCGCAAACAACGATTTCACAAAAAATGTTCCCGTTCACACTCCTCTTAAGGGGCCGCGGTGGCTGAGCGTTTAGCACGCTCGCCCTCCACCAGAGCGAACCGGGCTCAATCCCCGGCCGGGCCACCGGGCCTTCGCAAGTGGGAACTGTGCCGGACGATTCCGCTGGTCAGCGGGTCTTCTCGGGGAGCTCCCGTCCCCCCTCCCCCAACCCCGGCCCCAATCACCGTCATCAGATATCAAGACCTCGCTGTTGACAGCCGCCCAAATCTATTTAACCACACTGAATCGCTCTTTTAAAATGCGATATTTGACCATTTTCACGGATTTTTTTCTCCAAGAATATGCTTCATGTGAAAAAAGTAAAAAAAAAAAAAAAAAAATAGGATGGTAGATAATAATTTTTTATCTTTCTAACAAAAAGTCGTATTTGTTAAACATTTATTTCCCGAAATATGCGTAGTCGCGCAAACAACTATTTCACAAAAAAAAATGTGGGGTCCCCTCCCCACCCTTCAGGTTGAGCGTGGGAAATCTCTGAAGGCAGCCATGTTTGCAGTGCCGTCCTGGAGATAACTTCGGCAACAAACAATGCACAAGGTCGAGCCCGAGCAAATACTAAACTACGCCGAGTGCTGGACCAGGACCGTGGGTCTCAGCTCCTGCCACGAGAGGAGCTGAGACGGGCGCCTCGAAGCGGTGGCTAATTTCGCCTGCCACGTGCACGGGGCCCCCGCGTCCCAAGGCAGGCGCGAGGGATGCGGAATTGGGTTGCTCGACCCGGGCGCGTATTCGCTTTCCAAGCGTCGCAAGGGCGGAGGAAAAACTATCCTGCAATACCGTCGTGGACCGTCCCCAGTGGTGACATCAAAAGACGCTTCGCGTGCTGGGGTATGTACCCTCGGATAACTTTGCCGTCCTCGGGACTCGCTTTTCGCACGTCCTCTGCACCCATTCCCCAACAGCATTGCAAGCTTGGAACAAGGTTGCTGCAAGCCTGTCTAGCAAGTGTCCAAGCTTGAATCAAGCTTCCGAATCTCCACAGAACAAGCCTGCAGCAAGGTTGTTGCAAGCTTACAGTATTATTACGAATTGCATATAATGGCAGCCTTGCAGAAAGAAGGTTAATAATACAAGTTTGACGCGAGTTTGCAAAGCCGAAGTCAAGTGAAATGCAAGCTTGCGGAGAGCTTGCACGCTGTCTGGGTTGCGACTGGGCTATAATCCGTTCACGGGTGTGCGGGAGTCGCATAGCCCGACAAACACAGGACGACATGACAAAAACAGCAACCACGACACAACATTTATATTTTCACAGTGATTGGCTCGAATTTACAGCCCGACAGTTTACTGACGCGACGCGAAGAGTGTAATTTTTCGGAGCCGTTTAGAAGGAACTGATTAACTACGCTAGTTTCAAAGGCGGTGGGCAGACAGGCAATTTGGGATACATGGCGGTGACAAAGTGTTATCTCTAATGCACACAAAGGAAAAATTATTATGTTTAAGAGTTAAGTATGGCAATATATATATATATTTTTTTTAGGAGTATTTGCCATTGCAGAGAAAGCTTTCCATACAATTTCATTTTGCAAGGTTGTGCACTCTGTGTGTCGTGCCGTACGACACGACGAAAATAGAAATAATTTCTAATCCAAAATGCTGGTCGGACGATAGAATTTGTCGGACTTACGTAAGATATATCTTGTATTTCTTTGGCTGTTTAGTTTTAAGTGTCGTGTTGGGGCTGTCGTGTCGTGCTTGTCAGAGCTATGTGACTCCGGCATTACTTCACACTTTTTCTGTAGCCCTACTAAAGTTCTACTTCAAGAATAGTCCTCCGCGTCGTGCAAACCAAGCTCGACTAAGTCTAAAAAATTACACCAAAGGACAATGCACCGAATTCGTGCGCTCTCAGTTGTAATAATACTTTTCACGAGAACTATTTTCTCGCTGTTTTTATTCGTAATTATTAGAAATTTAATATTTTAATTTATGAATAAAATTTAGGTGAAACTTCCATTTAACGAAAAATAATACACTTTCATGTTAACAGAGGTATAAAACGCTAGTGATGCATAGCATATTTAGGAAATTTGCCAAACACGTTGTACATGGGGTGAAATTTCAAATTTTCGATTCAAACATATTGCAGAAACCGTGACTAGAGACTATTGACATTATGTGCTCAAAACTGTCACGAGAGACCACATGTAGACACACACATCTGTGATACTGGCAAGACGGTGACAAACAATCGTAACCATCGGCTATCTCGCGCAGGGTGCGCGGAATTGAGAAGGAGGACATCTGAAAGTACAAGCTGACAATTCTTTATGCCAACTGAGAGGGGAAAATAATTCTTACTAGTTCAATGACGTCGGTAGTGAGAAAGCGAGTAAGATTTCAAAGGCGATCGTATCTGTAGACTTGCGTTGCACATGACAGTTACAACATTTAAAGTAACCGGGCGAGTAAATAATTGTGCTATGAGTTTTATAATCGATAATATTGTAAATACTGTGTTTCTAAACTCAGGGAAATATATACAAAATGTTGAACGCTTTTGAAAGAGGGGCTAAACGTATAGTTACAATCAGGTTACAAAAGAAAAAAATGTTGAATTGTCTTTTTTTTTAATTACAAATTACGGAATCTTTCATTGGGGATTTTAATGATGTACTGATGCCACGTGCAACATCCTTCCCAGACTTAGCCGCGGGTGGAATTTATGTAAGTGAAGTGCAGACTCGATGAAGCGCTAAGGGTGACGAAAGCGAGTGAATGTGGCGCGGTATCGCCTCTAGCGCACAGCACTGAACTGGCTTGACGTCTCCTCGCTCTACGGCTTGCAATTTGGGAACTTCAAAGCCGCCCAAGAGCCTATCCTCCCTCCCCCTTTTTTTCCTCTACATTTTGAGGATATTTTGTGTTCTTGTGACTTACTTCAATGGTAAATTCGTACGAATATCGGATTATTAGAAAAATTTCCTTTCATATTGTTAAATTTTGAATGTAAATATGACAGTTTTCATTCATACGAATTTCGCAATGCTATCTGACACAGAGATACAATTTATTTTAAATTCGATAGCTAACCAGCGGTTAGTATTTAACTTATCATAATGTTTAAATTTAATTTCGGACAAATAACTTTACAAATTTCCAAGAATAATGTTTGATTAGTTTGATGATAGGAATGATTAAATTGATCTATGGCGTAAAGTATTACTTTTGTTCAATAAAAAAATTCGTATAAAGAAATTTTTATATTTAAATTTAAAAAATAATTTAATGTCATTGCATAATTTTACTGATTTTTTATTTTGCAATAGGGAATAAATACAAATTATGCTTTAAAAACGAAGAAATTAATGTTGGACTCCTGAACGCCTACAAACCTGATATTAAACTGGTGGGATGTTTGTATAAACTTAGTTCTTTCAGTAGTTTTTGTTCGTTTTCCGTGTTTCCTGTCAGTATGTTTTCAGGTACAACAGTCTGAAGAAGTATCCTGTCAGTATGTTTTCAGGTGCAACAGTCTGAAGAAGTATCCTGTCAGTATGTTTTCAGGTACAGCAGTCTGAAGAAGTATCCTGTCAGTATGTTTTCAGGTACAACAGTCTGAAGAAGTATCCTGTCAGTTTGTTTTCAGGTACAACAGTCTGAAGAAGTATCCTGTCAGTATGTTTTCAGGTACAGCAGTCTGAAGAAGTATCCTGTCAGTATGTTTCCAGGTACAACAGTCTGAAGAAGCAGTCTTTAGCAATGTCGGACGACCTCGATATTATCTATTCAGTACATCTCGTCTTGCAAGCGAAGTTTTTGTTTTACGTTCACTTGCAGAAACATGTTTGGCACATGTTTGGTAGTTTCATTCATAGGAAAAGCACGGGTTTCAAACACACTACAACGGAGATTTGACGCTTAATATATGAGCACCTTTGCTGACATAATAGGTTTTATTTGTGTAACTAACCGAAACGAGTCAACCTATAGGCTATTCAAGGTAAAATGAGCACTTTTGAAAGCCCTGCTTAAGCTCTACTTGCATGTACGTTGTGTATTCTTCCGCCTTATGTAAGATTAACACTGTCATGGGCCTCATAACTTAATTCATCCGTCGGTCAAGTGAATCCGTGATATTATAAGAAAAGTAAATTTTTACAAATCTACTAATATTTACTCTTCTATTTATTAAAAAAAAAAAAACAGAATGCGAAACAAATAATCTAAGTTATTAGAAATGGTTACCTAACACTTTTTATTCGACGTTTATATACGGAACTACTTGCCATCCATCGTTTCCAACTTTACTGGGCGCATGTCACTCAGTGCGCCAGTTAAAATATTTGGAGGTCACTTTTTTCTAAGGTTGATTTCAAAAGTGCTCACTTTATCGTGAACAGGCCTTACCGGGAACATGTTTTTTTTTTTGGTTGAAATTTGTAGGTTTTTTGCGGAAATCTAGTATTCACTGGCGAATCACGCTGTTCTGCAGTAAGTTTCCGATCAACCAATGAATACCTATGGGAGCTGCATGCGACACTTTCTAGGTGCACTCGCAACTTCAAGTGTGGATCTACATTTAAAACATGACTGAGTGTCTAGACCGCCATTGCCAGCCACTGGCTATCGTTGTTGATTTTTGTTTTGGCGCTACCCAATCTACACTGCTTACACAATGTTATCCCTATACCCCGCTGGGATCCGAAGAGTGAACTTGCCAGCTTATTCAGCTGACATGAACTGCGTGGAGAAAGTGTACTCCTTCCTAAAACGAGCGATTTCGAACCGTGCTCAACCACCAATGACCACACAGGCCTAAAAACAGCCGCAATTGGGAATGGGTCAATTTGCCCCAGGAAATTATTAATGATTTTTTTTGGCATGCCTCGTCGGATACAATAGTGTCCCAGGAATCGTGGATGTCCTAAAGATTATTGACGTTTATCAATGCATCTGAGAAGACCTTTGTTTTCATACTGAAACATATTAGATTCCTTTGTGTACGTTGTTTTTCAGTTTATGCCTTTTATTTCTTCATACTGGAATGATGTGAACGAGTATTATGTTGTTTGCCACTGCATGTGCTATTAGGAGGTCCAACGTGAAATGTAAACTACTCTTATTCAGTATAACATCCTGGTTCCTGATATACTGTAAAAAATTTTTGCGAGCAGTATATGTCAATATTACAACTCCGACTGTCAACGAAAACCTCGGCCTTCAGAAGTCGGTGTTCTGCCGGTGTTATATTAACACAATTGCATTGCCGCTTTCGAGTGAATTAAGTAGTTGTATACACTAGGAATCAATTTATATATTAACCATGACAAAACAGACACATATTTACACTAGCCAGACATGAAGTATTCTCCCGTATAGGAAAATACGAATTTAATTTGCAATATCGTGTATGAAAAATGTTTCCCTTGTTTTCAGCGATTATGTGTTAGCATATTTCTACAAGGTATACAAAAGCCAAAAAATAATAATAATAAATAAAGCCATTTTCCTACAAATTCCTCCCAGGCTCCTGTTCCTTGTGAAAGGGTTTCCCACGCCTGCATTTTCACATGTCGGAAAAGCGGTGGACATTGCCGATGGTGGGTGAAGTTTCTAAGATCCTACGATTTCCCCAACAGAAATATTGTATTTAATACGTTAGACCCTATGATCGTAGTAAGATGACTGGGTACGAAACAGGAGAACAGAAGACGTATAGGAGAATAGCGGCGTAGCCGAAAACAGCATCTTCAGGCTGCGTCAGTGAAAATGTTCGTGGTTGATGTCCCCTGAAAATTTAAGAGATTAATAGAATAATTTTCCACCAATACAATCGTATGATCATCCCTTGAAATCGCGCAGATAAACGAAAAGTTTTCTCGCCAATTCAGTGCTTCGCGCTTAAAGACGATAGGACGCATGGCGCGAGTACTATTTTCACGTCTGTCGCTTACTTTCTCGTGTGCCGAAAGCACTGAAAATACCTCCACTGATGTGGGCACTTTAATGCTGCGCTTCAAATAACGACAGGCATTTACGGTCCCCACTCGAGAAAGCGCGTCTTCTACCACCGCTATAAGTGAGCATACAGAACATCGCTTATGTTCATTTTACTATTCTTTAGTCGTATTTTCTCCTGCTGATTCAATACAAAAAGCTCACAGGTTGACTCTAAATTCTAAAACATATGAACAAATTTTTTATGAAATTGCGCTGTGAGTGCTTCTCTTAAGATGTAAAATTTACTGAAATGCAGAGCCTTTGGGAGATGCCAGGCCTAGTCAGCTGGTCTAAATTAAGTCTATGTGTCGACAGTTGACAGTTTGTCGCAACAACTGTTTATCTTCTTGGCGTAACAACAGTTGAGCGACAAAACTGTCGTGTCGTCGGTGTACGAAATGTCGCTCAACTGTGTTATGAAATGTAAATGGCTTGTGTTTTGTCCCTTGTGGCTTGTGGGAAAATGTGTCGGCGTAAAAAGTGTCAATTTTAAATTCATCCTAGTTAGAGTGTGAAGCTCACACTTGGAATGTTTAATGTGTGTGTGTTTTTTTAACGATATAGGTATTATCGTGACAAGCTTTACTCATGCTATAGAATTATTGTTCTAGTATTATTGAATTTTTGGCCCTAGTTGGTCACTCATTTTCTCGCCGGGAAACAAATTATAGAAGAAGTTGCCTGGTTTAGTTATATGAAGTAGAACTAAGTGCTTTGTAGGGAAACAAAAAATATGTTTGTCAAAACAAATGTACTTTCTTCGTTGGCATGCAGGCTGTACACGCCTTAAAATTTTCTGCTATCACAGTTCTCTTGAAAAGCACGATCTCAAAGCTTTCCATGCGTTCTGGATCTCCTTTCGTGAATAAAAATTTATTTATTATTTTTGGCATTTTATAATGTTACATTCACTTTTTTTTTTATGATACTTTTCAACGGGAATGATCATGCAGGCTGTCTCACATGAGGAGGCTACTACTTGGGTCTGACAACTGTACAGACTATCGGGGGCCACGGTGGCTGAGCGTTTAGAATGCTTGCTTCCCACCAAGGCGAACTGGGTTCAATCCTTGGTCGGGTCGCTCCGGATTTTTGCAAGTGGGAAACTTGCCGGATGATTCCGCTGGTCGGCGGATTTTCTCGAGGATCTCCCGTCTCCCCTGCACTTGCAGTTCAGCACTACTCCATTACCACCTCCCTCATTTCACCCTCATCGGCTCTCAAGACCTCGTTGTTAGGAGACGCCTAAATCTATCAACTCAACTGTAAAGACTATTGCGTGATGTTTTGTTACCACTTTATCTCTCTCACAAAACAGAAGCTGATTGTATTAAAATTTCCAGCAAATTCCATGAGCGAACAAACTTTTCAATTGTAATTGGTATTTTGGACAGGAATCACACCCGGATTGGCCTACCTAGTATATGTGTAAGTAGCTGCTTCATTGAGAAAGGACACTGCACTGTAGATAAATGAAATATCCTGCTAAGTAATTCCTGGCATCCAAAACTGAGGGAGTTTCTCGCACTTTGCACGGGTTAATAAATACGTTTATAGAGGTTCAGAAGATGACTCGTACAAAGTATCATTAAAATAATACCATCTTTGCTGCGCTCAGAACTGTGTAACGAGCAGCAGGCATTGATACGATCTAATAATTTTTACTTTAAATTCAAATCCCTCATCTGCAACCAAAACAAAATACACACACAGACCATTTTCGTAATTGCGCAACATTCTAGCTTGTGAGATATGTAGAGTATTATCTGCTAGTCTTTTTACCATCGTAGAGCTATCAAAAATAGTCGTTTCGCTTAATATTCCTTAACTTCTAATATCAACGTAAACAAAATTACAGTTGGAATCAACACAGGCCGTCAAAACAAATACTTTGCAACCCATGTGAATTGCCCATAAATTTACCGTCACAAATTTCTATTATACTCTGTCCGTACAGATATGTTGACTTTCGTCATTCATTGGATCTTGCCAACTGAGTTACTATTCTACTCGCCTTCGAATGTCGTCATCCCATAACTTCATCGGAAACGCAGAACCATCAGCAGACGTCAATGCGCTCGTAAAACAAGGTTCGCTGATATGGCTCTCAGGCCATGTCTACGCCTCAGACAATCATATATGGACACACTGTTAAATATCGCTTCCCCCGTAGCTCGTGCACACGCACAATGCAATGACTACCCATTACTAGCTTCAACATCCTGTTTACAGGGCTATCCTGACTCCGGGTACCATCTTTGTGCAATAATTCGTTATGAAGATTAGTTATAAAACATAATACGACCTTCGACCTAACATGGCGTAGTTATTAATGGAGACACAACCCCTTGAAAATTGGGGTTTAAAATTAGTTATTTGCAGACCTCCCGTGGCGCAGTCGGTTAGTGCGCCACCTGTCTGGGGTGTGGGAGGCTCTGAGTTCGAATCCTAGGCAAGGCATGGGCGTTAGTTTAAGTTAGATTGTAAGTTAGTTTGTAATTCGTCTCCTGATAAGCCTTCGGGTATAAAACCGGAGGAAGTTTAGAAGTCATTCTCAATCCAATCCAATTAGTTATACGCAGTAAGTCACAAACTGTTGTTGTCTTTCCATAAAACTATTAGCCTGGGCGTGTTACACAAAGCCAACATTTTGAGTTATTTAATGTAAATACTAGATAACGTTATAAAATCGGTAAACACCCATCGACACAACTTGGCAACCCCTGGTGTCCTAATGACAGGCAATGATATTTCCCGCGATGTGTCTACAAATAATAGATAAATAATCCGGCTAACAACATCCCAGTTTTCAAGAACGTGTCTGTCTCTTAATGCACACATTATGTCATAGGTAATATTGTCGCTTCTACTTCATTTTTCGCACAGAAAATGTTTGTTATGAAGTGATCAGGCATTAGATGGAAGACCTGCCTGATCACACCTTCAAACATTGAACCAGGGCACGAGCGCGATTGCAGTAAAACCTTACGAAATTCAGTTGCAGTGCACTGGCTGGTAAACGGGGCCAGAAATAGTAAACAACGCGCCCGATATAGACCAACGTAACACTGAGCACGACGTATTTTGTCGTCGGGCCATTGGAACGAGAAGACTACTGAAGATGGGTATGTCCGGCCGTCGTTAACCGCCTCCTAGAATCAGCCTCCGGCAACATGCACAAGGTTGGGACTTTCCTATTAGACTGCAATAGTAGTGGCATGAGGTAATAAACCTTAACATAATTAATTAGCACCTTGTTATTCCATTTAAGCTCCTCCGATCAATAGTCTCGTAAGTAGTTATTGTATAGGCCTAATCCTTATGTTCAATAAAGCCCATCTTATACTGTTGTGCACTACCTAACCATGACTCATTATTAAGCACGCCCATAGCCCCTTACAGGTATTAAATCACTTTCGGTAAATTCATAACAACGTGCCGGGAGTTCCTAAACGCTGATAATTGGGCATGGACATCTCACCTGTACAATACCGTTACGCGGTTCCCGTGGCCGACTTTTGGCAGCTAATTGGTCCCAGCTCGTAAGTCGTGCTGGCGGATCAAGCGCTTCAAAGTAGATGCAACCGGATTAAACTCGCACGTGTTAGCTGTGCGATTCTGGCTCTGCTGGAATGCCAGTGCAAGACGAATTTGCTGTGGCCACTCTCGAGATACTCAAAAATAATATCACTTGAAATTAATGGAAATAGCTATTCGGCAATTTTCTGTTATGGATATTGAGTTTCAAAAATAAAATCGTTAATTTATTGTACAGTCTGAAATAAACTTACGTTCTACGTGCCGTTTACTTTAGAAGAATAGTCAATTAAGCGGTATTCACAATTGAGTGCCGCGATGCGGCGCTTCGCGTCGCTCGCCGCCAGTGATGAGCGTTATTCGCGTCTTCACAATAGAGCTATGTTCTGACGCCGGTCGCCAGCGACAAAAACCGTGCTGCCATCTGTTAGCCTGCAAGGAAATGCTAAAAACGAACGAAATGCAGTGAATTTGTTTGCCATTTTGTTAGCAAAATTACTATTTTGTAATGATACACACTTTTCTTTAATGAAAGTATTATAATTCGAAATTATGTAGAACAATAACGATTCTTCAGGCATCGGAAAAGAAAACGAGATAGCTAGATTTGTTATAAATCTGCACTCCAATTAGTATTTCTGCAAACCGTTTCTTATTTATATTACCATTGTTCTTTGTCTCAGCTCCTCGAAAGTTTATTTATTATGAAGTACGGAAATGTTATTCTTCTTATTCCCCGACGCCGCTGACGAGCGTCAAAACCAATGTTCGCCGCTCGTGCAACATCCTCGACACTCGACGCTAGGCTCTGATTGGCTGGTGCTCGACGTGACGCAGCACGACGCGTCGTTCTATCGTGAATACAGCTTTACAATTTGTTATAGTCCACTCACGCTTACTTCCAACTCAAGTTCTACTTTAAGGATATTCCTCCACCTTCTACAAACGAAACACAACTGATTCTAGAAAATCGCACCAAAGGGCAACGCACAGCATTCGTGCGCAGTTGCTTAAATAGCATTTTACATAAGAACTATTTCTTACTAGGCATTGCCAACACACTATTTTCTCCCTGTTTTTATTCATATTACATGTAAAATAAATATTATAATTGATTGGTAAAAATATAAGTAAAGGTTCGCTATAACAAAACTGAAGGTACCTTTACGTTCACAAACGTAAACCAAAAGCTACTAGTATCTAATGAGCCTACTTTCCTCTACAAGGGTGCAGATAAATTTTAGTAAAGTTCTTGAAAGCTTAGATGTTAGTACCAAGACAATTAAAATACACGAGTGAATTACCCGGGATTCGAATTCGGAAAAAAAAATTCGTAAAATTAAGCTTGCTGGCAATCAACTGCATCACGATGGTAGGATTCGGAGCATCAACTTTGGATGTTATCAGGGTAATGTTTTAAATGACGGGGTTCACTTACCTGAAATATTTACTCGGTCATCAATTTGAAAAAAAAAATTGTTTGAGCCCACTAAAACACTTAAGTTTACATGTCCTACCATAACACTCTTTGTGTGAAAAATTTGATGGAAATCGGTTTATTGGTCTTCGAAATATGACATAAAACGTTATTTTCTTAAATGGGGCTATCTTACAAAATTGCTTCAAACGAGGGTCTGTTCACTCTGTATGTAATAGATAATGTCAGCATAGAAAGTTTGACTGAAATTGTTAAATTGTTAAATAGATATGCGAAACATATAAAAATGTTTGTGTGTTTGCCATGGAGGGCAAAGTGTTTATATGTAAGCACATTCCATTATTGTCATAGATACAATTTACAAATTAAATTTAAATATATTACATAGTTTCGTCGATATAGCACACCAAGCTAAAATATGAACTATACATATTCACATATTAAAGGAGAATTAGAATACCTGTAGATTGGCAACAAACATATACTCTGACATTTCTTAACTATAAGAATGAAATGTCGTTCTTATTTATTTCACCACTGTAAGTCCCACGAGTCTGAAAAGACTAGTTATTGGAACAAAAGAAAAAGTTTTTTTTTTACGTTACAAACAAATATTTAAGTATGTAAGTATTTAAGATACTTACATACTTAAATTTGCCGAAGAAGTTGTTAAGATGTAGGCTATATTAATTTATACGTTTTAAGTAGGCAAGTCTCTTAAATACTTACGTACTTGAAACATATAAATTAATATAGCCAACATCATTAAATATTCTTCGCCAAATTTGAAAGAAATCCTGAAAGTACAACTTTAGCAGGGCTTCAAAAAATTTTGAAGTAACACTGAATGGACTATAGACGAGGCTTTCCTGTACATCTTTATATGAAAGTAGCTGTTTAGCCCATCGCTAGCCCACATCACATGTCGCTATACTGGGCGGCGCTCCAAAACGTTACTCTCCAAGTAAACTCATCTCTTTAGCTGTCCCAAAACACTTTTGAGTATACGGTGTTCACGGTAAAGCGACCACTTTTGAAGCCCTAGTTACTTTTTCTTTCGGCCATTTTTTATCCTCAAACCACTTTTTAAAATAAATATTCCTATGCAATTAATACACACAGTGTGTGTATTCCATGGCGCTCGGAATTTTTAACGCTGAAATAAAATATATGTATTAACTATTATTCCAAATGAGAGAGCTTTCAGAAGTGCTCACTTCACCGTGAATGACCTATAACTGTCCAAAAACTGTAATTACTCTGAGCATCTCGCCAGGGTAAAACATTTTTGCAAGCACTATTTGAGCGAGTAACGAAGGTTAAACTGAAAATGGTGGGAATTTTAATAGATTCAAACAAACTGAAAGGAAGTGCGTTCTAGTTACAGACACACGCTGGAAAAGTAGGAATGACAAGTGATAAAATTCGTATTTTTTATTTGGGAGTTTAATTTTTCAAGTTTGTATTTATAGACGTATTCGTTATGATTAATGTATTCTAATTAAAAATATTTATGTACATAATGTATATTAATAATTTTTTTGAAAAGAAAGAAATTGGTTTAAAGTGATAAATTTTTTTTGGGAATTCGCGTTGGTTGATTAATCTGTATGTATTTGTAAACACCGTTTGATATTAACATCATGCCCGTTCCAAAACCACATTTAAGGTCAATGTTTTAAAACGCCGCCCTGGGAGCTTATTCTAAGTTATTAGTTTCATTTCATCTCGACAAAAATATTCCTGATTACTCGAATTCTCGTTTACTAACGAAAGGAGCTATCCTGAGCGCATTCTAGTGTTCGTTTGACGTCACTGTGTTCATTAAGAAACTCGAAACGAAAACGAAGTTGTTGCAGAATTTTTTTAAAAAAGCTCGGCTGGTGTGTGTAACATTGATTTTTGGGACTGTGAAAGAAGTGAATGCTGAAGTTATGTGCCTTCGTGCATTACAGGAACATAAAAATACATTTCAGAAAAAAAATATTTCAAAACCACAAATTAACCTTTCTGTCTTAATATGTGTATTATGTATGCAGCAGTATAGGCTAGCTATTGTGAGGAAATATTACAGTTGTTTATAACGAAATAAAAGAACAAACACTGAGGCCATGTCCGAATTGAGAAGTTCGACAAGTTCGTTATTATGTAAATTCGTTATTTGGTAGGTATCAATTCGGACGTTGTCGACAGTCACTTGTTTAGCAATCACGGCGACGTATTATTACATTAACAGTGAAAGAAAAATAATTTTGTCTAAATTTAATACTTAGAACGGACGTAATATTTCTACAATCATCACTGGAATGCTACGAACACGTTGATAAATAACAAAATAGTAAATTACGCAATAATCACTTTTTAAAAATTTTTTTGTGGAATATATAAACAAAGCACGACTCTTATTTGCTTTTTAAAACATGCCTAGTGTATTGCATGAAAAGTTATTTGTTTTAAAAATAATTTTTATTTAAGTATTCGAAAGTGTGTTTTTAAAGTAAAAACAAACATGGCACTGATTTTGTCATTTTGTATTTTTGCTAACATCCGTTAGATACAAAATACGAAATGCCAAATTACCAATTACGTCCGTGATATTTTTTGTCAACAAAATCTACCAATTAGGATACGGCCTCATTTATTCGAAAAATTTGCTTTGAACAATGTAGTTCGTAAATCCATTGATACGTAACGCAAAGCTGTAAATAATGCTTTGCGATTTACAATACAATTACTTTCTCTTCAAAATATTTGAGTAAAAGTTCATATATTGATATTAATACAATCGACAAGAAACACGACAGCGTCTAGTTTGTTGTCGATCGCTGAGGTTATTTTATAAACTTGGTATTATAATTAACGGAGGAAACTGCTTGATCATAAATAGCTTGCAATCATACGGCAAAATGGTCTTTGAGAAAAAAAATCTTCGGGCATGTAACAACCAAAGTTCCATCAGCTCTCTCTTATCGGCGTACCTGCGAGTCTATTTCAACTCAGAGCATATTGTAACAATGCCTTTCCTCGCCCGAGGGTTGACTACTCCTTCCTAACTGCCTCCACTACTTTCTCCTCGTAATACTTGGATACTGTGGAATGGGGATTGCTCGGAGAAGTGTAGGTATTAGCTATTGAACTAATAAACCAAGAATCCGTCAAACACGATACTTTCACTCTAAATCTGAATCAGTTAGAATTTCACTGTTTCAATCAGTCAAAAGTATCTAACTGATATAACAGTCACTTCAATGAATTTAACTGATGAACCAGTGAAAATATGCCATATTTCCTTCCCTAATTGATTCAGTGACGCTTCACACTGTTTCATCAGTCATTTTTTCCACTGTTTTCCCCAGTGGTTTATTTTTTGACTGAGGGACCAGTGAAACATCTGAGCAACTTGCTCCGTCTCTAATTATTTTTGACTGATATATAATTGAAACTGCGTGTAAAAACAGCCGCAGAACATCGTTTAGAGATGGCAGCTAAACAACGCGTATCAAGTGAAGTAATAACGAATAAACTAATAAAACCAATATAAAATATTTTTTTTTATGTACTTCATCTTTCAAAACGCCATTTTACGAGGTAACATGAACACACAGCCTTTCATTCCGTTTTTACGTCTTACATTTCGTTTCCATGTACAGTAATCGCCACAGTGCTCTGTTTGAAAGTTTAAACTTGCATATAACGGGGTGAGGAGAGTTCACTCTTACATATTATTCATTTTAACAATCCTAACGGTGCCACTCAAACCAAAAGCGAAAAGTAAGAGCATACAATTTCGAACTACACAATTTCACAGCAAAATTATAAGATACGTATTTTCCTCCCAAAATTCCAACTTAGCGTGGTAGCGGTAACCTGCCAAATTTCTACTTATTTTAATTACGGCAAATGGCACAATACAAATAGTAAACTATCATAAATACGTTCATTTCACGCAGTTATTTGCCTACATTTGATAAAAGCAATATCTAATTCTCCACTGCAGTCTGCCGTCACTTTAAATAAGCGACGGCAATTGTTTCGCGTCACTAATTCAATCAGTGAAATTTTTTCATTGAAACAATCATTGGTTTTTCACTGATTCTAAGTGGAGCCATTTTCACTGATAAGGGTAGTTGAATTTTACTGTGAATAAATGGAAAACCACTGATTCGAATTTAGAGTGTTTATTATAACGTTAATTACACAATTAAGAACACGATAGTTACATTATCTGAACAGGATAACCCATTGAGTCTTTTAACAAGCTTACGCGAGGTTTGTATTTATTGATAATAATACCTGAGTCGAGATAGGTCTGCCTAACCTTGCCAGCAAATATTAACGCTTAGGTGACTTGGGTAAAGGGGTATCGAGATATAGTCTTGCGCTTAACTGCCAAGCGGATTTATGCTCACCAACGAGAATACTGCGGAATGGCCCAGAGCTCCTCCAGGCCTCGGCGTTGTGTTGCCTTCATCTTCGTCGGCGGCTCCCACAATTATACGTCGGAATGCTTCAATCGTTCTCGTGCGTCAGGGGAGCCGGAAAAGGTGTGAAAAAAGGGGGGGGGGAGGCTTACGCTTTGCGCTCAACTTATATAGTCTCGTGCGAGTGGGTCTCGAGGATTTGTTGATAAAATAACATAGCGACTCGCTCTGCCGCTATATCTCATCGTACCTTAGGTTAACTTGTGCGCGGCCCCAGTAGTGGCCGCTACAATACGAAATTAAAGTATATTCGTGTGTTAATAGTACGATGTCGTCAGCAAATTTGACACATTTGACGATCGAAATATGCTTTTACCTAGAATATTTTATTTATTTAATACTGTAACAGCTATTTTTAAATTAAAGAAGTAAACTTTAAAATTGTTCACTTCAACCAAAATACTAATTTAAATAGTTTCTCCAGCTAGCTTCTTATTTCTACTGTTAGCTGCTACACAGTTATTATAAATATCCTTATTCATATATATATATATGTATATATATGTATATATATGTATGTATATATATATACATATATATATATATATCAGTTCAAAACATGTGATTCTTTAGGATTCAAATTTAATGTAAGATTATATATCATTAAATAAAAATAATAATACTGTAATTTTGAAAGATCAAGAAATATTACAGTATAAGCAAATGACTTGAATTAAATAGTCTTATAAAGTTTGTTTTTCTTTTAATAAAATGATTAAATTCAAAAGATATTTACTGACTATAAATTATATGCTCTTCTGATTAATATTTTGGATGGATCAAAATTTCAAATTTCTACAAAATATAGGGTCAATGCTAATGATGAAAATCCTGCATCTAGTAACCCTAACTTTCATCTATTAAATTATCAGTAGCGGAGCGAACAACACTATTGCAAGCACCACTTCAATAATATTAGCTCAACTTCGTCGCTGATCCAATTTTAGCGCTAATAAGCTTGCAGAGAATTTATCTGACGCTGTAACTTCAGGAATGGTAAACGATGTACACCTTCTCTCGCCGACTTGATGGAACCTCATGAAGTACGTCGTCGCTGCTCTCCGGTGTGGAGGCGTCGTGCTTCGTCGTCGATCTGCCGTAGAATGAACCCGATTGTACAGCAGCTCACTATTTGACTCTGGAGTTGAGATCTGACCTCCTCGAAGAGATGGGACTTCTCGCCGTCAGGAATCTCTTCTTTAACGTCTTGAATATCGTTCAATACTATGCAGAGCCTTTTTCCAAATTTATCTGCTAACTAAATTATTTTGCAAATTTCACATATTTATAAGCATCTTCTTCTTATAGAAATAACACGTTTTGTTGAATAATTATAATCTTCCTTTTCAAAATAATTTCAATTTTATCCAACGAAATGTCTCCTCAATATTCTTGCAGAACTTTCTTTAGACGAACCTTTTTTTCCTTCTTTTCTATATCTTATTCCAAAAAAACTTTTTTTTTAAACAGTCATGTTATTTGCACCTATCAACCAGTGTTTATTAACTTTTTTTTCCAAAAAATACCTGCGAGCAAGGTGTATGCTCAGCCAGAGACAAATACACCAACAAAACATTAAATAATCTCCAAAGAATAGTTGAATACTTTAAAGACCTATCTGAATATCTGTAAAGTTATGCTGACTTGTACATCGTGTAAAAAATGGTTAGGCTACGCAAATTAAGATTAAATCATCAATTAAAACAGAGCAAGGAAAAAACAGATTTTACAGTACTAATGTACAAAACACGCCAAAAGCCAACAAAATACTTCAAGGGCTTTACTGCTTTGGTTTTTTAATGTTTTCAATCTTAATTATTCATAATTTACGAACAAAGTCTCATAAAACAGTTAAAATTCATGTGCGTAGTGTTGCCACCCTGCATTCGCTAGCGAAAACCCGAACATTGCCGAAGTCTCGGTGGAATCTCGGAGGGCTGTAACGAATTATTACGTAGATTACGAAATTGCCTTTCTCGAAGATTTTATTCGTTTCGAGAGCTTTCGAAATTAACAAAAAACGAAAAATTAAGGCAGATTCCCATCCGGCATCTTGGATTTTTAGAAATTTCTTTTTCCGTACTGTGGAAATACAGTCTTGTATCAGGTTTTTTGGAACGACAGAGCACAGAGCATTGCCTAGTGCATTGTCTGAGGTCAGTAATTCTTGATTAATGTTGATTTAGTCGACCTTTAATCGTTCGCAAGAAATAATCTTGCGTTTCGCCTCGACAGTTACCAGCTAAAAATTAATAAATGTAGCGAAGCTGCAGCAGTTCGGTAAAGTTTGGCAAGTCTTTATTAGGATATGCCATGCGGGA
The DNA here is from genome assembly GCA_029891345.1 of Dryococelus australis. NCBI lineage: Eukaryota > Metazoa > Arthropoda > Insecta > Phasmatodea > Phasmatidae > Dryococelus > Dryococelus australis. The sequence continues at coordinate 118,443,964 of CM057000.1, read as the reverse complement.
AATTTAAATACTCCTTCTGAAACAAAAGCATTGGCGAAATAAATCTATAAATTCAAGATGGCGGGTGGGAATCCGCCATCTTGAATTTATATAGCTTAGAATAAGCCCCCTGGACGTCGAAGTTCCAGGAAAGGACTCGAAGCTGCTAGGAATTCGCCCTAGTTCCCCAGCCACCGAAACCGGAAGTATTGTTACGTATTCGCCTAGTCTGGCCACTTCCCCGACACCTGCCCGCCCAGACCTCATTCCCTCGCCTCGGTTAATCAGCGGTGTCTTCCCGTTCCTCCCCCGCGATGTAATGGTCCACGCCGCTGAACACATACTCGCGCTCGTCTTATGCGAAATAACCGAGGACAACCCGCGTGGCCTGAGCAAACCCGCCGACATCGGGACCCGCAAGCCGCAAGATTGCGTTCTATTAAGTTACATTCGCGCGGAAAGTTTTACCATAACCCCGGCAGAAAGACGCGAGAGGCCAACAACAACTTATCCATAACACAAGGGAATTCCCAAGTTAGTGACACTTACAATTGCAATATTTGTTACAATTGGTTTTACAAAATACTAAATTTAGTGTAGCAATACAGATAAAGTTTGTTCACAATAAAGTGAGCACTTTTAAAATCAACCTTAGAAACATTTCACTGTTCCTACCTGCATATTATAAAGGTGCACTGGGTGACATGTGCTCAGTAAAGTTGGCAACGATGGGGGGGGGGGGGGCGGTACAGTTCCATGTTTTAACGACGAATTAAAAAGGTTGGGTTACCATTTGTGAGAGATACATTTATTTATTTTTCTTTTCCGGTTTTTCTTAATGATTAAAAGTGTAAGAATTAGCGTATTTGTAACAAGACACTGGTTTAAAAAATTACTAGGTGAACTACCCGGTGTTACCCACATATAATTTTGTCTTCGAATAATTTATAAATTTCGAACTTAAAAAATAGGTACTTATAAAAAATATATTTGGCGTTGGTAAATATCGGTAAAAATATGTTGGTTTGAAATATCGATATTTGGGAGGCTCTTAAAAGCGAGATCTTGAGAGCTTATTAGGGTGATTTAAGTGAATATGGAGTGACACCGGAATGAAAGGGGGGAGCGGACGGGAGATCCCCGAGAAAACCCGACGACCAACGGCATCGTCCGGTACGATTCCCACTTGCAAGAATCTGGTGACTCAGCCGGGGATTGAGCCCGGTTCGCCTGGGTGGGACGCGAGCGTGCTAATTGCTCAGCCACCGTGTTCCCAGAAGAAAATGTTATTAGAAATGTCATTGATATGTTTTCAACATCGCTACTCGCTAGGGTCTGGCATCAAACCTTGCATCATAGAGGTGAGATGCCACTGATTGTTTCGCAACTATTCGTGGGTCCGTTTTGAGGAATGAGCGAACGCATGAAAGATGAATGGATGAAAGCACTACGAAACGAACGTTTGAATGAAAGAACAAATGGACGAACCAACGAATGAACCACATCACACTAACCACCTCCACTTCGCGGCTACTTTGGTGGCACGCTATGAGTCGCCGACCCAAAATGACATCCACTATTCAGTCATGCTACGAATAATGCCATTACTGCGTCACCAGTAATCTACTTGAACGCACCTACCTATTCAAGCAGCGTCACACTAATGTTATTTCACACTTGCTCCGCCTTGTACGTGCTTCGCAGTCTATCGTCTATTCGCTGTCGCTTCACACTTTTGAAATCAATTCCTTGGAAATTCACCTCGTGTATGACGTGTTTGGTTGTTTCCAAAATATGTCATTCGTTTCTTTCTTCTCTTAACATTAAGAAGAATGGTGCATGAAAGATGTAGGGCCTACATTTACCCGATTTTCTATATAAGTCGTTTTCCAATGGGTTTAAAGAAATTCTTTGCCCAACAAGACGCAAATAATAATTTTCAACGCCTTTTTATGTTGTTAGATTTTTACTGCCTTCGTTATCCAGGAGCAATGATGGTATAAAAGAAAGAATTTTTTAAACTTCAATCAGAGCTCCAAGAATAACGAACGCAGAGAATTTTTAACCATGTGATAAGGTGCTCAAAATTGTTATTTACGTCTTGTCAAACCAAACATTTTGAAAACTCCTCTTTAAAACAAACTGTGACAGTAATTATATAAATATAAGTTTTTTTTTTTTGTGCACCATTCCCCCCAAAGTCCCTTATTTTGGTTAAATTGAACTTTCACTTATTTTTCATCTATAAAATCTAAAATTAATTTATAAAAAATATTAATATATCACAGATAAATTAGGTGTGTTGCCAATGCCTAGTAAGAAATGGTTTTTATGCGAAATATCATTAAACTTAATGCGCACGAATGCGGTGCGTTGTCCCTTTGGTGTTATTCCATAGATGCATTAAGCTTTGTTTATGTGAGGAATATCCTAAAAGCAGAACTTCAGCAAGGCTTCAGAAAAGTTGGAAGTAACTGTGAATGGACTTTATCCAGAAGCTTTCATACCCACTAACCGTTTGAATACTTTCCATAACTTCTGACACTTCAAAACAGAAATTCTCCTCTTCCAGGACATTGAGTGACATGAGGACATCTCGTCTTCATATCTTCGTGAGTGATGTTACGATTGCCACGGAACGAATGAATCAACGCATGAACAAACGAATAAATGAATGAATGGCATGAACTAACTGTTGCCCAGAACTAATGAAATGCTCTTTCCGAAAACACACATAATGTTGGGGAACTAATTGAAAACCGCTTACCTATCAATTATATCTTAAATTATATTTTATTGACTCTCACAAGTGTCTATGCGTTATCCAGTAATCTAGTTTTGAAACTGGTGGTTAAACGCCAGAGTGGTTGCTGGTTTTCATCCCCCCCCCCCTTTTTTTTTAGGTGCGTTTTGTTTCATGCCGTGCCCTCATAAAGACCTTAAATACATGTTTTAAAATAGTGGTACAATGTCAACAATAATAGTAAATCGGTGGTTTATTGCCAATTTAATTATTGCAATGGTGTACTACATTACATACTTTCCCAAAAACAAATCATTATTATTTTCTACTTATACGGCACACTCGTATTTTATATTCTTTCATTTATCTCTATACACTATAAAAGTTAATGCCAGTACAATTTGCTAACGTAGTATCTAAAACCAGTTTCAACACGTCGTTGCATCTAACACATCTAGAATTTGGTTTTCTTACAAGTATACCTTTAATCATCACATGAGTGATATAAAATTTCTCTTATAAAATAAGCTATCTCCTTGTCTGTTTTGATGTACCACTCCGTGAAAAAGTGTCATAAAGGACGTCGAACATTCACCGCAATCATTAATCCGCAGTGCTTCACACAATCGTTTTATCCTTAAGAACACGTATCTAGCTTTCGAAAGAGCTTAGCTGATTTCCTAAATCTGGGTTGCCTCTTTTACGGTATAAGTTTAAGCTACAGCAAAGTTATATCACATGTATATTACCTTAGTTCTATAAAGTTCGCTTGTTCTGTTGTAATAAATTAAGAATATAGTTTCTAAAAAAATTTAACGTGTTAGAATTAAGTAGTCTAAGCCGATGTTTTTTCTTTTCTCGTAAGTGACGCAAACATATTTAAGTTGGTATCTATGCTCGTTAAACTAAAACAAACATTTTGCCCAAAAGACACTAGTGCGTAATTTGTCAAATGAATTTTCTGTAATTAATATATTTTATTGTTATTTTTCAGTGCTTTGTACGTTATTCTGCACTGAAACATATTGTTACGTTCTGCAGCTGGCGCCGACTCTGCTGACCCGCGCCGTAATCGGATACCAACCTCGCCCTCCCCTCTTCCTGGAACGATGCGCTCGTGGCTGGATACTCCCTTCTGGGAATCCCGTGAATGCCGACAGCGGCGAGACTTGCTGGCGTCACAGACCTCCTCTGGCCTGCTAGAGTTTCCGATGCGTTTAGCGACGACGCAAGAATGTTCTGGTGAGACTGGCTGGCGCCTCAGCCCTCCGCGATGCATCACGCGAGTTGGGGAAGATTCTAGGTGGACACTATATATACTGCCTCACTATATATACTTTGATGGAGGCCGTCTGGCCGAGTGTGCGCGAGTGAAGTGAAGTATGGACGACGACTGGAGATTGCGGGATAACGGCGAGTGAGGTGTTCGTGGCTTGAATGGACGAGAGGGTGTGAAACCGACGATTGAAGCCTGCTGTGCGTGAGAGCGCTTGGAGGATTCTAGAACATTGCGACTGGCGAGAAATTTTCTACTGAACTGAGGTGGGACTGAACGGAAGTGTAATACCGATTATATTGTAAATATTTGAACTGTCAAATATGGACGCATAAATTATAAGCTAATTTAATAGGTTGATATACTGTATATTGGGACTGATCTTTAATTATTTAATTTAATTTATTTCTTTGTCGTAATCATAAATTTTATTAATTGGTGTCAATTGTGAACTTTAAGTGATTTCTATTTATTGTCAGAAATTGAGTTCAAAGAATTTTGCTGTAGTTATTGCAAATAAAATAAGGAAATTATAATTACGTATTTTATTTGATTAAGACCTCCATCCTTTGGTACAGCCCAATAAATTTCTAGAGGGAGAAATTGTAACAATATTTTTATATTTAGTAGTACCGACACAAGTCCTATAGGATTGATAAATAAATAATAGAAGACTTTTCTGACTAGCCAGCGAAAATAATATTTAAGATATTTAACAGACTAATATTTTATTTAAAAGCCCTCTTTGTGTTTACGGTAAGAGTGTGTAAACTGTTTCTTTTCACATTGGAACTCTGGTTAATTAGATTTGTTTCGACTACGTTGGAGAATTTGTGACTTTCTGACGTTTAATTATAAATGTTCAGGTCAGTAACTCTACGCCTTTAATAAATATCATATTTTAATTAACTTTAATGTTTGCTCTTGTACAGAACGACAAGAGTTAGTAAATGTCACCTTTGTGTGTTCATTCCATTATATTAATTTAATAACTTGCAAAATTCTGGGTATCATTTAATGGACGCAATAGGGGCCTGTTTTATCGGTGGCCGTGTTGGAAATATTTTCGCCAGTGTCCGATCAAGATGCGTAAATCGTAGAAACGTATATTTTTTTATTTTGTCCCTTACATGACAAAAACTAACACATAACATAAATAATTGTTTAAAATAAAAGTGTTATACATTATTTGGTGATTTAAGTAAAACAATTGTAGTTAAAAGCACATAATCAATTTCTACTTTTCGTCTAACTTACAGGCACGCAAGCACACACACGTGTGCATTAGAAGCATAATATACGACACCAGAGATCAACCTGTATTTGACATATTCTTGTTCAGACCATGCGAAATTTCCAACTGTTAGATAAAAAAGTAATTTTGAGGAAAAAAAAACTGGAGATCTTTTTACAATGTCAAAAAATTTGAAATTGCATAAGTAAAATGAGACAAAATTTAATACAGTGTATAGCTACAAGAACTGTAATCTATTAAATAAAAATTAAAATGATGTACTTTCAAATATTAACGAATATTGAAATGTAACGAATAATTATTTAAAAAGTTTTTTCCTATTATGGACAGAGACAATATTCACAACCAGCCCAGCAAACACAACTTATCGGCAAATTGTCGGGCCGGGACTGGCACTGTCGACAATTGTCGTTTATATGCCAGAATAAAGTCATCTGACAACGGCGTGACGTCTTTTTATGAGACAGAGTGCTAGCCATCACGATATAGATAAAGGAACGGTGTATTATGTAGGATATCAGATGGATATCGCCGAAATTATGTCGGGATGATATGTCAGATCAAACATGTTACCAGCATCATAAAAACATTTCTGGGCCGATTCCGATAGAGCATCTTTGTGTTGTCGGTAAGATAGCAAATATCTTATTGATTCTGGCCCAGTACCATTTTCGATACAAGGCTCTTTATGAAAAAAAAATATATATATATATGTCGTCTTTTTGCCGACAAACTTATGGGAAATGTGAATGTGCTAGAAGTTAGTTATCTGTCAGTAGAATTGTGACTTTCTTGAGACAGTGTGTTAGCCATTAGGATAAAGACAACAGCCCACTGTATTATTTAGGATAACGCATGGATATCACTGAAAGTATGTCGGCATAATATCTCACAGCCAACCTGTCGCCAATACCTCAAGTAGTATTCTGTGCCGATTTCCATACAGTACCTTTGGCTTTTCGGTAAGCTGGCCGACATTTGATTTATTCCGGCCCACTAAAGTTTTCGAGACAAGGTTCTTTATCACAATAAAGATATTTATCTAATGTATCTTCTCATCCCATTGGAGCTTGTATCTTTGTACTTGCGCTGTTTTCCCGCAAACGTCCGGACCACTTACTTGCGCGTGGCAAAAACTTCCTTCCCCCGAAAGTCGTTTGTGCCCTTGTTGCACGATCCTCTCGTGGCTCGTAACAAACGGCGGGTTCTTCTTTGCCAAACAGCGCCTCATACAGAAGTTTCATTTCTGAAATGCGTGTTTTGTACTTCAGTTGAATGCCGTTTCCGTTTGAGTCTCTGCCTGATTTATTGTTCTTCCTACGTTTAGTACTGATGTGTTTCGTACGATTGATGCGTACGTTTTTCCGTGTCTTGTGTGAAGCATCTGAAGTCACTTCATCGCTTGGCAAACAATCTTCAGACTTCACATGCACTGCGCGGTTGATTGATGTGTCCAGTGTTTCAGACTCTGAAATTTGAGTGGATTGAGAGAGTTCTGGCTTTGATTCTACACCTTCAACTTTGCTTTCACGGTCTTCGCGTTCAAGTGTGATTTCTGTTACTGATGTTTGCAAATTTTGTTCCAAATTCGCAGCGAGGTTCTTTGCTTCTAGCTCAGCTGAATTCTGATCCTTGGAAACGCTTGAACGTACTGAAACGATTTTCTCCTCTGTAGTATCAAGCGCGTGCGTGATGCCATCTCTGTTACGGCAGTCTGTAACTCATTAACTAAGTGTTGTGTACTTTCTTCCTTCGCCTGCAAAGCGATTACATTATATGAGAACTCCGTCAATAATTCCCACATCTGATTGTGCAAGAACAACATTAAGCGAAGCAAAGTTAGTTTTCTGGACATCCGATTGACTGATGACATTAGCCTTAAGTGAATGAAAACTACTAGTTCGTTTCTCAAGTTTATTAAATACTTTGTGTTGGCTCCTTGGATACACCCTTCAAGCTATTCATATCAGACCTAAGGCTTTATATTGCATGCATATACTTTTCCTGCACTCAATAGGGTACTGTTACTGGGTACTCCATTTACATTTGCAACAGGAACATTCTAAATAATGTTTCCCGTAATCCTACTTGGTACAAAACTTTAGTTTGCCTTAGTATTCTCCTCTCCTGGAAAGCTCCCCCCTAAATGTAAATGTTCCCAACATGCTAAGTGTGGTTGAATTGTCGTCAGTCATTTCGTTCGCGTATACTTCGCGCAATAATTCAGGGAAATTATAATAAGGTAAGGCTCACATGCGGGAAAATTGTTCACCGCGCCGTCTTATTTGTAGGTCAACACGTTGAGCGCCAATCTTTGTAAGAAAAAAACTTTTGCTTTCTGTACACTGTGTAATGTGTGTAAATCACTAATAATATAATTTTGTAGTGCGAAAAGGAAGAGAGTTTTAAATGAGTAACTACAGGTATTTCTGGTGTGCGTGAGATATTTAGCAGGATATCTACTACGTCGCTTGCTTTCTCTTTGCTCGTGGCGTCTAGCTGGACTGCAGTGACGCCAGGCGCTTTGGCTTCCCTTCGTTTTACGTACTTTAATTATATGTAATTTAAAGACAAGAGTAATCATTAATGGATTCTGAATTACGTGAAGACACATTTACCATTTTGAATTTAGACATAGACCAAACATAACATTTCATGCCCTTATTATGAAATAAAACACTCATACATAAAATTACCCTTGAGAATAAAATATTAAATATACTTCCAAATACTACACAAAAAATAAGCCATTCATTTGTGAGTGAGGAAACCAGTTTTATTGCAGAAATGATATGTGGGAAAAATGAGCATTGAGTGGTTAATAAAAAATATTCAGTGCAGAAAATCGAGAAATATTAATCAAATCAATATACTTTCCTGTCGTTCAAATACAAAAAATCAGAGGAAAAGATTTGAATACTAAACCATCTCTCAAAAATTATCAATAAAAATTGATAATTTACATGAGAAATTAAAATTCAACTGACTCGCAGTGTACTCAGAAATTAGTCGTGTTAAGATGTTCATAGTTTTGCAGGGCTACAGAACAAAATATGTCATCTGCTGGCTTCTGGTTAACGTCCGACCAAATAATTACGCACTTCATTAATTTCAGAGAATAACTCAAACTTACAAAAATAATTCTCTTGAAAATTTAGTTTAATTTGATAATTCAAACTGTTCAAAATAATTGCAGTGCACATACGTGATAGTTATTTAAGATTGCAGTGCCATGCTCGATGTAGGCCATACTTATTGAGTAATGGTGGAGACGACAGCTCATGTAGTTTTGCGTTGCATTTCAAAACTACCGCAATGCGTGTAGGGCATCTTCTCTATCCCACCCCGCATATTTAAACAAGCAAGGCGCCTATCGTACACCTTTCTTAACGTTATCATGGGCGGTAAGTGCAAAATAATAAACTCTTGAAGGATAAAAGTTACGATGTGCCGCTTTCCATAGCATCTACGGAGAGAATGTCATTCAAAAAGGGTTCACACCATAGGCTAAAGATGAGGTAGACCACTTATTCGTCTTCTGCACATGTGCCCAACACTCACCTACCACAATCCTACAAAACTGACAAAGTCACATGGTCAGCAGTGATGAGCGTGTTTGTTTGTATCTAACATTTTTAAATTACAATCACTATTATATTAATAACACACTTTTACCAGTTCTAAGTATACATTAATCTCAAAGCATTTGTTTACAAATCATTTTTCTAACCTAAAATCCAAACCACGCCATTTTCGCTAGACTTGTTGGCAGAAAAGCAGTTCGATGTTGGGACACGGAGATTGGTTGTGCGCAGCCAGCGAGATCGGTCTACCTCATATTCTTAGTCTATGGTTCACACGGTGACGCTAATTAAAAACGGGAAATTCCACGATATTAGTCACTTCTTGAGGCGCGGCACTTCAGAACTGTAATTAAATACATTCCTCCGTGGCAAAACATGCTTGATTAAGACAGGTAAAGTGCAAAGAGGAAACGGTGACAAAATAATTAACAATTCCAAAGATAATTGAGCTCAGTTAGCATGGCAAACTAAATTAAAAGAAATAGAATTGTGAAAATACGTCAAATATAAACAAACGAGTAAATAAAAAGGAGTTTTGACATTATGCCCTGAATTACAATAATTGTAACCATTCCTGAGGCTATGGGCTTCAAGATTACGTTTTAAATAAATAAACATAAACCCAAAACATACTAAAACATTTAAGAAATGGCTTAAAATTCTGAAATCATTATAGAGGTGACAACTGATATTTCCGAGACAAAAGCACCTAGCTTCGGATTCTGAAGCTATGCTTCTTTTAGTAATGAGTTTAGGCTTATTTCGTCATTCGAACCGTCCTTGTTTATGAGTAAAACGAGATCATAAAAACTACCTAGAGAATGTTTACAAGACTCAATTTTGTCCTTTAATTATGAATGCACTATTCTTATTCAGTTTAAATGAATGATAATTTAAATACAGTCTTTGACTTTTTGTAAGTAAGGCCCGAAAGTTAACTTCTCTCATATTATTTTGATTTACTTATTGCCGAAAATATTTCATTTATCGCTACACATCAAAAGTGTTGAAATATAATGTTTGCTGTAAGGAAGATGATTTTACTTTTAGGTGACGTTTACTTTGAGAATAAATTTAAGTCACGTTTGCATGGTGAATAATTCGCAATTAATTTTTCCCACGAAGGTGTGCCCTTCGTATGGTACCGCGGGAAGGTGTGTTTCTAGCTCTGACGATAACTTTTCTGTTAAGATCAAATTTGTGTTAGATATATACTTGAACTAATCCTGTAGGCGTTCGCCATAGACTCCACAAAAATTAAGTATTATCCTACGAAGCAAGCAGTGAGGTCTACCCGTGGTCGTATTCGAAGTGCGAGTAAAAAATAAGCTGTTTTACGTGGTTGGCAAACAGCGTGTTCTGTTGGAATTTATTCTCGTCTTTTTCCCCTTTCTGTTTTCGTGTGTTGGAAGCCTGCTCTTCACAAGACAAGCCGCTGACTTGAGAACGACGAACGCAAGGCAGAGTACAAGCCCCGTGCCGACATACTCCCCGAACAGCAGACCTGCTATGCGTGTTACAAACACCGGGATAATACTCCCATTTCCACCCCCGTGGTAGACAAATCCGTAAAAATTTTTCCACAAAATATCCGTTCTTCTCTTTCACCTTCAGAATCCTATACTGTGCGGTTTTTGTCTCAAATTATGGAGAGTAATCCTTTGCTCTGTTAGAAGCTATTTAAATTATTACGATATTTCACCTTCACACTTTCAGCTATAACGTCGCCAGCACAAGTGAATTGTTCTGTGCGTAGACATTAGAAAAATACCCTCTTATACTATACACCCGCATACTTTCCTGATTATTTTTGCGATGCGGATTCAATTAGCAAGTATGTATCTTTATTGAGATGTATAGGATACAAAAAAAGCCCCTAGGAAAATGGACACGATTGTTAATTGTTCTTTTACGTGCCAGTATAATTACGCGGAGTTAAAATTGAATGCAGTACTTAGACGTGAAAACAGAGAATCTTTTATAATAGTGTAATGCAATCGTTAATTCGAGATTATTAATAAACTGTCGCATGTAATACATAGCCTAGGCCACCCCGTTGTGATATCAAGAATGTTATGTTATGCACCACATGGCAAAATATTAAATTGTGTACAATGGCAATATCTGTGATTTAGGTAGCGAGTAAAAAGAAATGAATACTGTTCCAAAGAAATATGTTTGCTCGGCTATACTCAGTTCAGGACCCAGTACCTAAGATGCCTAGTAACTCACCTTTGACAACCCCACTCTCGTTACAGACAAACAATTATTTGCCACACCAGCCGCGAAGCTTATTGTACATAATTACACACATACCAAGGCACTTGTTTAATCAGTTTGAACTGTAAATATGTAAGTGAGGGATAGGATAAAACGTGCTTACTCAGAAAAGGTGTCAGACGTCTCAAATCCAGCTAAAAATTATTCATTCAAAAATATTCAATAATGTTCAGATTCAAAATTATCTGTTTGTATTAAGCTGGAAAAAATAATTCGAATAATCAAATATCCCTGAATGGCAATGAGCAAAGAAAATGAATAGTGTTCAAACTGGGCTGCCGTTAGGAAGTGGTCATAGTTAACGGTCATTTTCATATACCCTTACGTGACGCTTATTAACGGTCTGACATAAGCACTTTAAATAAACGTATTCCTCTCAAATGAAAATATTTTTAATTTAGTTCAGAAAAATGTAACTTGACTGTCTCAATTTAGGTAAAATACTTAACTTCACTCTCAGGTAAAATTATGTTTAAAGTTTGCCTAAGGTAATATTGGCGTCTTGCCAACATGGCGTCGTGTAGAGGCGTAACGTAGCAAAGTCTAAGATGAAATAAATTAAAAAAACTTGATGAAAAATAGTTCTCGTAGTGAAATACCAGGTTTGTAGGCGAAGGCAGGACGATGTATCTTGTGGAAAGTACGGAGGTAGGAATTTGCAGATCTGGGTGCGGTGCTACTTTACGTGGCTCACGGTCCACTGGACGTTTCAAGTCTAGCTAGCTACCTTAAACTCCTAAACAGCTGCTGAAACAACAATGTGCAGATTGCTTACTCTCTCAACTCGACGTAGGAACACAAATAAGAAATGCAGCAAGCTGTTAGAGCTAAAACACCCTAACTTCTAATTGAAACACCTCCTCAACGACCAACTGTAGGACGAGCGTCCTAGCCTTACATCCAGCGCAGTTGATGGCTGGTGGTAGAGAAAGCGCGAATTTTCATACGGGCCCGCGCGGCCTAACCTTATGCTGAGCTCTCCAGCCGATCGGAGTAGTACAGGATTTGAACCTGCTAGCCAATCGCAAGACTTCCTGACTAACGAACTAAAATGACACGCTCGAAACGGCCTAAATCCCTGTTTCGCAGAGTTGCGGGTCTCATAGAAGTTAATAAAAAAAAATACAAAAGAAATTCCCTGAAACATTCACAATAAAGGCGAGACCAAAATGCAAAATGTTCGTTATTAATTAAAATACAAAGAAAAAGAAAATCTAGCTATCTATTTCAATTAAACATTAATTATTGCCATTCGTACATCTAAGTTGAAATATTCTAATCACATAAAAAACGAAAAATAAAAATTATAAAAATTACGAAAAAATAAAACATGTGAAACATAGGTAAAATTACAAGTACTATGCATCACAATGTCGAAAGTGTGAAACAAACATTAATTATTACAAATAGGTGCAGATAGTTAAATGTTACGTTATAAAACGCATGAAGAAGCCGCTCAAATTATTGAGCATGTGGGTCAATGCCACTTTACAATGAATGAGATGAACAACTGAACAGATTCAAAATAAATCTTTGGAATAAATACCTGCCTGAATCTCGATATATTTAATAGTAAATACTGAAGTTGTTTCCGTACTTGTGGAATTGAATTATAAAATAAAACAGCTCCGGGTAATGGAAATTTGAAAATTGTTTACTTTGATTTGAGGCATACGAAATAATTTTCCCGCACAACAATAATACATTTTCATAATCATTTCACAGGGTCACTTCATGCTTATCATTACGTCTGTGACAGTATGTTTTCACATTACCTGAAGAATACACAGTGGGTGAAAGAAATCAGTAAATAAACATTTTGGAAAGCCGTTAACTAATCGTGAATCTGCAAAACGTGCGCCAACCATACAAAATATTTTCGCAGTGCAAATTATCCTACCAAATACCGAGTAATGGATTTCAAACCATCGCCGAATATCTGCTTGATGTCATCCAATTAAGCGTCTCCCGTGAGTCAGTTACACGTGCAGCGAACGTACGCGTATTTCACGCCGCTGGGTTGATTTGAAGAAATCCGGAAACGCACATTTATCGGAGAAATCGGGAAAATGTTGATCCAACAACGTCAGTGAGTTTTGACCAAGAAGCACAGAGGTTTATTCATTTTCACAACACAGTACCGCCGATTTTTTTTTTTTATTCGTAAGCGTTAAATCCGTTTCACGTAACCTGCCTTTGCAGTTGTAAGCCATGAATATTTTTGCTGTCGTCATTGCCCGTTTCCTATGCACGTGTCGCAATCAACGAAGCCACTGACGTGTCACAGTAACAGAGATGTGAATTTGTTGTCTTTGCACCTCAAGTCAGCGCAGAAGAATTGTACAAATGGAGTGAAGTCACATAAATCTAATCAGCTGTTAAATCTCCAGGTCAGGTGCATATATGGGGGTTTTTTTTTTCTAGGCCCGCCAAACAATTCTTTTTAGCGACATTTTCTTATCAGTCACCGTTAGCTTTGTCGTGCAATCTCCCTCGCCCCGATTAACATTTCTGTTTGTTTACCAAGTTCGACAAATCAGTTGTTAAATTTCCAGGTCAGGTGTATATATGGGTTTTTTTTTTTTTTTTTTGCTAGGCCCGCCAAACAATTCTTTTTAGCGACATTTTCTTATCAGTCACCGTTAGCTTTGTCGTGCAATCTCCCTCGCCCCGATTAATATTTCTGTTTGTTTACCAAGTTCGACAAATCAGTTGTTAAATTTCCAGGTCAGGTGTATATATGGGTTTTTTTTTCCTAGGCCCGCCAAACAATTCTTTTTAGCGACATTTTCTTATCAGTCACCGTTAGTTATGTCGTGCAATCTCCCTCGCCTCGATTAACATTTATGTTTGTTTACCAAGTTCGACGAGAATACTAGTATCGCACACAGCACGAAATATTTTCGTTGAATTACAGAAGAATTACACTTAAACCATAAAGTTTGCAAAATTCCCTATTCTATCTAATTTCCTAGACATATTGAGAGCACACATAAATTGATGTAATGTGTCTGTGCACCTTTTTATAGCCACCAGTCCTACGAATCTATATGAAACTCTGAAGAATTTCTGCTACATGAAATGTTACATGTTTTCAAAAATATAACACTTAAAATCAAAACAATATATCAGTATACAAAACGAAATGGTTGGGAGCAAGTAAGTGCCTGCACTTATAATGGAAAGCCACTTTAATACACGAAAAGCTTTCATCGCTAGAGCCAGCGATTTTTGGCAAAAAAAATGAACTGAAGGTATATTTCAATACTTTAAGCACAAACGGAAATGTTTATTTTGCCGTCAGTCCCTCTCTTCATGAGAAGCGGTTTCTGTTTTTAATCTGACAAATTATAATTCAACAACTATGGCAGTGAAGCAAAGTGATTCGCGTATTAACAGTTAACATGTGATTTGAAAGATAAGCTGTTTTGAAATATTTTCGCAAAATTTCGCCTGCCTCTATTCATCGTCAATAACCATTTTAAAGAATCTCTGTTTAACGTGTTATTCCCCAGGAGTAGGGAAAAGTCTGTGTTCCTAACACAAAAATTCAGGTAAACTATAACAAATATTCTTTCTGACGAATTAAAAGGACTTTCTCTATGGCCGAACGTACACGCATATGTAATCTCTGTTACGAATGCACAACACAAAAACAAAGCGATTCCGGGTATGGTCTATTCACGGTAAAATGAGCTATTTTGGAAGCCCTGCTTACGATCTTTATGTATTTTACCGTCTTGTGTGAAATTAGCATTGCCATGTGCCTCATCGCTTTATCCATACGTCGGTAATGTAAAACTGTTAAATTTTTAGGAAAGTAAATATTTTACAAATCTACTCATTTTTACTCTTCGATGCATTAAAAAACCAGAAAGGGAAATAAATAATTTAAGTTATCACAAATGGTTACCTAACACTTTTTATCCGAACTCAAGATATGACACCACTTTCCCTCCATCGTTACCAACTTTACTGGGCGAATGTCACTCAGTGCGTCCGTTAAAATATATGGAAGGAGCAGCAATGACTATTTTCAGACGTTCGTTTCAAAAGTGTTCACTCTATCGTGAAAAACATTTATCTATGAGCAACAGGCCCTTTTCTCCGCGCCATAAAGGTGATGGAGAAGCTGTTGATATCTGCAACTATCCTCATTCAGTAAAGAGGCCGTGCGAGATGAAACGAACAAATTACAATTACAGTGGCGGATAACTTTTTACTTGCAAGCAACTAAAGGTGGTTCACAATAAAGCGAGCAATATTGAAATTAAATTCAGAAAAATATCTCCGGCCCTACCTGCACATATTCTAACAGGCGCACTGAGCGGCATGCGCCCAGTAAAGTTGGTAACGATCTACGAAAAGTAGTTCCATATCTTAACTTCGATTCGAATTTTTTAGGTAACCGCTTGTGATAACTTAAATTATTTATTTGCTTTCTGTTCTTTAAGCATCGAATATTAAAAATGAGCAGATTTGTAAAATATATCCTTTTTAATTAATTTCACAGTTTCACTTGACCGGCGCATGAATAAAGTGATGAGTCCGACGGCATTGTTAATTGTACATGAGGCGGATGAATACATGGCGTGTATACAAATAGATCTTAAGGAGGACTTTGAAAATTGCTCATTTTACCATGAATTGCCTCTACCGAATTTATCAATCATGATTAGGGATGATCGGAAATCGTGAAAATGTTTTGAGCCAACATATCTTCTATAACGCACTAACTAGTTTACTCTTCCATGACTGGATTAACAAGGTTTTGACTCGGTTATTTTTTTTGCAGACAATCACGAGCGTTCTGCCTTATAGTGTCAGAATCCTCATTGGCCCAGTGGAATGGCGTATTAGATTCATGCATGCATGACAGCCAATAAGGAAATAAACCTGTTTGGCATGTGCATAGTACGTTGAATTCTAGCACACAGTCAACTTTTTCCGCGATAAACCATCATCTCTAATCATCAGCGATCACACATTGTGGAAAACTGTTGTATAACTGGAAAATATGGAGTGGGAAGCAAAAAAATCTGCCCTTGGTCAAGGATTCTACAATCCTCTGCCGGAGAGCGAATTTACGTTAGTCGATCGAAGAACTAAAAAATATTTGGTTGAGAAAGAGCGTACCTTGCAGTAGACGTTAAGCGAAATTTGGTGACACGATATCGACATGTCTGTTAAAATAAAATTCCATGTTTCAGACATTTTGAAATAGGAAATACGTATACACGCTAAACAACATCGATTATTTAATACAGTGAAATATCTATCGCAAAAGGAAATTTAAGGAGCTATCTGCAACTGACTGATGCGCCCATAGAGATAATATGGCGTAGAGTGCGCATGACAAGCCAACTGCGCAGTCCAACAGAGCGAAGATATTTGTGCGGCTCTTAACAGCGAGGCCTTGAGAGCCGATGAGGGTGATTGAGGCGAGTATGGAGCAGCGCTGGAATGAAAGGGGCAAGGTAAATGGGAGAACCCCGAGAAAACCCATTGACCAGTGGCCTCGTCCGGCATGATTCCTACATGCGAACATCCGGGAGTGGCCCGGCCGGGTATTGAACCTGGTTCACCTTGGTAGGAGAAGTTCCAACAGAGAACTGCTTTTTTTTGTCAATATCACAATCTAAAACAACTCATAAAAAAAGGCTGATGTTATTTGAGGTCAGAGCACGATAAGCAAGTGCTCTCAGATGATTCTGCACTTCGTCAAGCCTTCGTTTAAATGCAAGTAGAATATACATTTTTGTTAGTCAAATTATTTTATTCATAAAAGAAAAGGGCTGGCCTTGTTCATCGCTGCAGGCGTAATGGTTTTGACAGTTCTATTACCGATGGCTGATTGAGTGTTGGGTACATGCGCCTAAGATAAAAATCAATCTATGCGTGCATCAGTTCGTGCAGTTAGGAACTAGCTGGCATCTCTGGATTAAAGAGAAAATCACCATTAGAGAAGTGGAATTTAGTTGCAGAATTATAGTAGAGCACATTCCAGTGGTTTTTCTTATCCGCTTTAGTTTTTACCATTTCAAATCTACATTTTCATTCAATGGCATATTAATATTTCAACACTTATATACGCGTACAAGTTGTTCGTGGCCGTGACAAACCACGGCTTATTTAATACATATATATATATATTATACATATATATATAATACATATATATATATTATCATTTCGTCGGTCAGAATTCTATATACTTCATATTATGTTGATGCCTCCAGAAATCATATAACCAGAAACATCTGGCGACTAGATTTTGCCTACGCCATTTTGTATTATTGTTGGGATGACCAGCCGTGTATTTCGGTGCTGGGTCGGCCATCGACATATGCGAGGTTACCGAAATCTCCAAGAACTTTAGTGGTAATTTTTGTACAAATCGACATATCCCGACCTGCCTAAGAAGCATATATGTAGCAAGTGATGCTCCATGCTTAAGTTGACATGGAGATTCGTCCTGTGGTACAACGACGATTTCTCGCACCAAAGTTCTACATTTAAAACATCTAGCTCACGTTTTGTACGCTATGTGCTAAATGTTTCGGGGGGGAGAAATAGTGTGCACCAATGCTAGTTTACTTAAGAGTGCACAAACTGTTTCCCGAGGAACCTTTGAGCAAAAGTGAGCTACGTTACACTCGGGTAATCTTCCTTTTGTACGATGTTTCTTCAAGCTATACTAACATGTCACCTGTGTCAAAAATCGTGAAAGTTAAAGTTTAGGGGTGATTTCTCGAAATATTCATTAGCATCAAAGGGATAGACTAAACATGCGTATTCTTAATTAGATTTTGCACTCATTCCTAACAAGATGTTTATGTACAGACAACGTTCGTGTGCACTAGACTCTCCGTTTATCGAAGTTCTCTTATCTGAAGCTCTGTCTTTAGTGATGGTATCGAAAATGAGAGTGCGGAAGAGCAAGGAAAGATAGCATGAACAAAACTCTATATTAAGTGTTGAAATAGAATAATTACATAGATGGTTTTAATAGGTTATTACTTTACCTACATGTGTAAAGGAATAGTGCCGAGAATAGTTATTGTGATGTTGCAGGTTTCCCAGGCATCATAACAGAACAAGGGAATAAAAGTTACTGCCAAGTATGTAGCAAACATTGAGGTCCAACATTGACGGTTAATAAAGTATCTAACATAATGCATTTTCTTTCCTGGGACTAGAGACGAGTGTGAAGAAGTTCATCAACGCCACAGAAGGCAACGCCTTAGAAGGCAGAGGGAAATAGAAAATAAGATTTCATATTACCTTTGAAGTGTAAAATTACTGGAACAAACAAGCTGTGTATATTACAAAATATAACTTGCTTGTGTTTAGTCACACAAAATGTCTATAAATCTTGTCAGTAAAAAGTTCGTTATAGTTTGCAAAAAAAAAAAAAATGTATTCTCTTAGAAAAGATTTTAGTTACTATTAGGGGCAAAAAATTTTACAGAATCTTTTAAAATAGCTATTGACAACGGGCGCTTTTAGTAAATTTTAATGTCTTTTATTGAGAAGTGCAATACATATATCCTGCGCTGAGACCGATAATTTGTATTTATTCGCTATTCACGGTAAGCATAGTGAGCACTTTTGAAAGCCCTCTCATTTGGAATAACAGTCAATAAATTTATTTTATTTTAGCTTTAGATGTTCGCTTCAGAATGTTGTTGAATATACACACTTTTTTTATAACATGCATGGCAATATTCATTTTAAAAGGTGGTTAAAGTATTAAATATGACTGATAGGGAAAAGTAACTAGAACGTCAAAAGTGCTCAATTTGCCGTGCACAGCCTATATCACGTTACATTTCTTTAAATACACATATTACATTTTTAAAACTCTCAACATTTTATGTGACAGAAATGCTTGCTTGCGTCGTATTAATTCATACCACTGATCGCAGAGAAATGCATTATAAACTCGTCGCAAAAACCCTGTGTGCTGTCGATACATCAGAAAAATTCCATAGAATAATGCCTTTTGTAACATTTTTCCAATGTGTTAAGTGCCAGTCTTCTGTAGTACAACGAACATATTGCATGATGTGTGTGGTAGTAGCTGTATGCTTCCTGGTACGTTTCATCACTTGCGACCTAATGAACACAAATACTGAAGAATGAAAAATTTGGGCATATTTAGTGCGATGACATTACTCAGAGTAGAATTTGCAACGTCCTGGCGATTCGATTAAATTCATTGGTAATATTTTTTTTTTCTGTCATGTGAGGAAAGCGTGTAAGCTCAATAGAGTTCCGTTCTCTCCCTGGGACAGCAGAGTAGCACTAATTTCAAACAAGAATTCTTGTTAAATTATTCATTTGTATGTATTTTTCTAATTCAATTTGCTTTTTTTTTTTTCTAACATGCGTTGCTTTTAAACATTCGCGAACGATACCACGTGATGTGTTGTTGGAGATAAATGCATTATTCCGCCTTATGCAAAATTAGCATTGCCATGGGCCTTGTCACTTTATTCATTCGTCGGTCAAGTTTTTTAGTTTTTGCTGCCGAACTTTGAACATTGATCTTCGCACCGCCTCAACGGGGTTTCGGGGGGAGGGGGGGGGGGCCTTCAAGGATGTTCGGTTCGCCGACTATTTGTGTAACCGGGACGCGGAAAATGTTTTAGTGATGCAGTACTGTGGTCTCGTGAAAGAGGGCTGGCTCTGCGCAGCTCGCTGACCCGCCAACTTGCGGAGCGCAACTCCACATACAACACCATCGAAGGCGCTGCAGATTTTCTCTTATATTTTAAGTGGCCGCGGTGGGTAAGTAGTCAGACCACCCGCCTCCCGCGGAGGCAAACGGGATTCGATTCCCGGCGGGTTCGCCCCGGATTTTCCGCGTCTGGGAAACGTGGTAGGTGTTGCCGTTGGCCGGTGGGTTTTCTCGGGGTATTCCATTACCTCCCTCTTTCATGCATTCCGCCGCTTCACCACCTCCCCCTCATTCCGCCCTCGCCGGCGCTCAATAACTCGCTGTCGAGCGCCGACCAAACTTTTTCAACTCAACTGTGGTATGCAATACTGTTTTATCTCGTGGCGCCTTCGTGCAGTGAGCGAGATAGCTTGTTATAAGATTTCGCAAAAGCCAAACACATGCTCGACTGGTATCGCCACGAAGGGGATCCGTGTTTCTCTATCTTAAGAAGAAAGAGATATATAGGCGGCTTTTAACATCGAGTTCTTGAGAGCCGATGAGGGTGAAGTGAGCGTTGGCGGAATTCAAGGACGGGAAGAAAAGCGAAACCCCCGAGAAAACCCGACGATCAGCTCCACCGTCCGGCAAGATTCCCGCTTGCGAAAATACGGCAGCGATCCCGCTGAGAATCGAACTCGGTTCGCCTAGGTTGGGGGACAAGTAGTCTTTCCAGTACACCAACGCGGCCCCTATCAATATCTTCAAAAAATATATTTTTTATAGAGAGCTTTCATTTAATTTTCGTCTCACTCACTATCCCCTGCGTGCATAAAAAAAAATGATTTGACCTATGTGAAAATACTGTTCTTATATGAAATTACCCTAATCGTACACTGTAAAAAAATTTTGGTATTTTTACAAACAATTCTTTAGAAAACTGTTTCCAAGATTATTTTTGTGACAGTACAAGTAAATTACGTCAAATTGTACAGCTCGTTAGTGCAGCATTCTTAAAACTGAATTTAAGTTTCAACAATGATACGTAAACTTTAAATGTATTACACACATGAAGATGCACAAATGATTTTGTATATTTCATAAAACAGTGTGATGTAAAGATGCAGTATTTATTTGAGAATTTTAGCGAACAGTTTCCAAAGATTTTTTTTTTGTCTTACAAACTATTTTTACTTAGAATATATATTTTTCATTCAAATCTTCAAGAAACTTGGAGCTACTTATTGGGGCCCATAAAAGAAACATTTCAGACTGCATTCCCCATATTGTTTTTCCCCATATTCAAATTTATCTCTTCAGTGAAGTAAATTCATAAAGTTATAGCTTCCTTACACTGTAAAATCGCTTTATTTGATGCAACACATGATTTCTGATTTGTTGCAGCAAACAAATTGTTATTTGTTGATATGGATCGTTGAAAAGTTAGTTTGCTACAAACATAATTTTGTAATGATCTACGCAGTATTGGCAATGATAATCTTACATTGTCATCAAACTAGTTCAGCAGCAGGAGTAGGTGAAGAGAATTGGATAGCACTTAAAATCGAGGTCTGGAGAGTCGATGGGGGTGACTGATATGCTTATGGATCAGCGCCGGAATGAAAAAGCGGGGTAAACAGCAGATCCCCGAGAAAACCCGCCGACCAACGGTATCGTCCGGCACGATTCCCACATGCGAAAATCCGGAGTGACCCGGCCGGGGATTTAACCCGGATCGCTTTGGTGTGGGGCTAACCGCTTAGTACCACCGTGGCTCCAAATTCAACTGGTTTTTTTTTTGTTGTAATTCCAGTTACACTGTAAAGAAAATTTCCGATCTGAAACACAGCTGTGATTGGCAAATAAGAAAGAAGTTAACATCTTTCAAAATTAAGTTTACTGGAAGAAAAAAAAAACCTTGGACTGTTCAGAGACCTGAACCCTTGCAGCTTGTGTTGCGAGCCCAGCGCCTTTCGCCACACGACCACGCTGTCACATTGATTAACTTCGACAGGTAGTCCATTATAAAGTGAGCACTTTAGAATAAAGTCGCTGGCCCTGCCTACATATATTTTAACGGGCGCACTGGAGTGACGTGCGCCCAGTAAAGTTGGTAACGAAGGATGGAAAGTAGTTCCATATCTTAACGTCGAATAACGAGTATTTGGTAACCATTTGCGGTGACTTAAATTATTGACCTCTCTTCCTGCTTTTCTAATACATAGAAGAGTTTTAAAAAGGGCAGATTTTCTCAAATATTTACTTTCCCAATTATTTTACAGTTATACTTCGCCGATGCATGAATAAAGTGCTAGGGCCCGCGGCAATGTTAATTTTACATAAAGCGGAAGAAGACACAACGTGCATACAAGTAGATCTTAAGCAGGGCTTTCAAAAGTGCTCCTTTTACCGTGAACAGCCATACTGCAATGTCACCTCCTCGGAAGAATCACTTCACTTCCCAGTAACACTAACGTCTGCACGAGAATAGTACAATTTTCCTGTTGTATTTTCGTAACTGCAGAACATATTTGTTTATGAACTTTGCTTTCTTAGTAGTTGTGTACTGAAGACTACCATGTATGGCAGAAAACCTTCTAACATATCGCTACAACGATACTCTTTGTAAGAAGTAATATTTCTTTACTGTAAATAAAAGCAGCTCACGGAAAGCTTTTTCTCTTTGCAATGAAGGAAGGTAATATAGTCATAAAACAAACACGTATAATAAAATATTTATTAACAGCAAATCTATGTCCCTGTAACCTTCGCTATGAACTTAAGCAATACTGAATTGCGGGAAACTAAACATTCTGAGTCAAATTGTTTTCTTTACCATACAGTAAACTTCGTAAGTATTTTTTTTTTTAAGGGCGTACCGAGAAACTAGGCGATCTTCTACTTTGTTAACGACATAGTATAAAAAATGTTCGAATTCGTTGCGTGGTCTGGAAAAGTTACGTTTGCTAACAATAATAGTTGCAAGTGTATGTTTAAGGTATTTCTATTGAAATGGACCAAGCGCTGAGAAAAGGAAATTGCCGGAAGCTGTGTCTGTCTACATCTACATAGCGAATGAAGAAATGTAAAGTAGGACCGATAAACGAGGACGTGCGAAAAGAAAAGAATTACTAGTAAACCATTTTGAGATGCCAGAGTTCAATTTTTTGCACAAGGCTCTCAATTGTCCACGAACGAAACTACTTTGATGTGCGCGAATGTTCTTTGTGTAAGAAATGAAATTATTTATTCGTTACATTTGGCTGTGATGTTTATTATTTTACGGATACTCCATTTCGCTTAGGCTATGCGACAAGGCGATGTTCATTACAGTTGAAACTGACAACTCTGACGCATCTATAGAATAAAAGAATCTTGAACATTCAATAGCTTGCCACCGAGAGAAAATAATTTACTATTTCTCCTGCTGCCGAAACTGCACAAAATTGCATGATAGTTTATTTCGTATGGTCGAATGAAAATATTCCCAAGGCACTTGTTACGAGAGCTACTTCCAATACCGTTGTGAAACTATTGCTCTACTGCTTATGTGTTTGACACGCGAACTGTACAGATAAGTCACGAATTTCGTTGAAATACTGGCAGAAGCAATGAATAGTTAGTGAATATCGTTGCGGAGGTTGAGTCACAAAAGCTAGACTTCCCCCCCCCCCCCCCCGTTTGCTGAATAATGGAGAACCAAAAGTAGACTCACAACCATCCGTAGCATCCTTCAGTCTCCGGTCCGTCATGCGGTCACGCGATCTTCGACCAATCGCAGGGACACTTTTTTTTTTCTCTCCGTCAATCCGTCAAATATATCTCAATCTTTAACTTTCGACGGACCGACGGATGGGCCACCACCATCTGACGACATTCCATAAATGCGAATACGCACATGGAAATAAAATGCAAGGTGGTGGATATGTGTTTAGTTGTCTTTGTGGAAAATTCACGAATTTGAAATTATTCCGTATAAATTTTTATCACTCAAAAAAATTATTTCCCAAAAATATTTCTCTCTGATGAAAATTGATTTCCGACCCAAAATATATCTTCTACGAAGGAAAGATCGAGATGTTAAGTCGTCGCGGTGAAATTTTGCCGGACAGAAGGATCGACGGACGACGGGTTGTTGTGAGTCGCTTTTAACTGACGGACGAATAACAGACGGACGACTGACTGACGGATGCGACGGATGGTTGTGAGCCCAGCTTAAGGAGTCCGCCTAGCTTGATAGCTGGAGCTGTTTGAAGCAGAGAAGTGCGACAGCGATAAGGGCGACTGTGCCACGCGTATCAAGTGCGCCATAGACACTAAGCGCGAGGCGTTCTCGTCGTGCTGCGTGTACCTATAGTACTTTCAGCGGTGGCCCTATCATTTCATTGGTGGAAATTCTGTAGCAAGGGTTCAATGCAGGGCCGTTGAGTACTTAGGGGCCGCGGTGACTGAGTGGTTAGCTTGCTCGCCTCCCACCAAGGCGAACCGGGTTCAATCCCCTGGCCTCGCCACTCCCGGATATTCGTATGTGGGAATCGTGCCGGACGATGCCGCTGGTCGGCGGGTTTTCTCGGGTTTCTCCCTTTTCCACCATCCCTTAATTTCGGCGTTGCTCCATACTCATTGCAATCAGTCCCATCGGCTCTCAAGATCCCGCTCTTACGAGCCGCCCAAATCTCTTCACTCACCCCATTGAGTAGGCCTAATTGTGTATGTATCTGGCGTGTACAGTTTTAGATACAGCGCTTTGAAGGAATCTTATGCCGTAGTGTTCTGAAATAATATTTATAATACGCGCGAAGCTTTGAAATCATTCAACAGTCCTTGCCTGGTGGGTGTGTTCTTTTTGCAAATTATCACATTGGCTGCACCGTTTAATAGTGTACTTCAAACACTGTGTACCGCAGTTCAAGCGCTTTGTAACCACGCGCCTTAACTGTCTTTGAGTCAGTGATTCGAAATAATTTTGAAGATGAACCATTCAGTCACTGGGGAACCTGGGTATGTAGGTCACTGAGGTAGTCTGCAATCATTTACTCTCTGTAGAAAATTTTCGTTGTCTGGGTTTAATGTCAGCCAAACTTCGTGGCCGGAATTCTTGTTGCTAATGCCGAGTAAAATGTGTGTGTGTGTGTGTTGTTTTAAGCGCTGATGTCAGCTCGAATGCTGTCCACTGGTTAGCTTACCGCTATAAAGCGAGGACTTAACAAAACCACAGTTTAGAACTTCGCACTCTTTTGCCCAGGGACACCTGTTGCTCGCGGAAATGTTGGATGCGTGCATTAATGGCACGATCAATTAAGAAAAACGCTTCCCTTGAAAATGCGTGGCTAGTAACCAAATAAAAGCTGGAGGTAAGGAGGTAGAAAATTGAAGTCTAGTGCCTGCGTTAATCGTTTTAGAAAAAAATATTGATATGCTTAAGGATCGTATTATTCGTAATTAAATTGTGATAATAGCCAAGAAAGCGTGTACTGTGTAGTGTTGGGTAATAGAAAAACGGTTAATAATACAGAGAATGACATAACTGTGGTTACCGAGTGAGGTGGTGCAGTGGTAACTCACTAGACTTGCACTCAGGAGGACTCGGGTTAGATTCCTGGTCCGGCCATCCTGATTTCGGGTTTCCATGGTCTTCCGAAATCACTCCAGGCGAATGCTGGAATGGGTCCCAAACAAAGACCATGGCCGATTCCTTCCCCAATCCCTCTTCCCTGTACAACGTGCACCGTCGCTATTAACCCAGCTGACTACGAGACGTTAAGCCCATCAACCTACCTACCATAACTGTCGTATAGATGTATACTGATAATTACTATTGCGTGTCATGTGTGACATTGTAAAAAACCTTCTATCATTTATTAATAGTTAGGGCATACCATGCTATGCAGGTAGAATTATTTTGTCGTTAACATATGAACACGGTTCTATTTTTGTGTGTTTGCCGCTACACAAGTAACAAGACTCGGTTTGGCAAATTTGGGTAAGATTGGTCGCTTGGCGGAACAAACATCTCCACTAATAATTAATCGTCCTACGCGCAGCCAGGATGTGTGTAGTTAGCCATCTTCCGGGCACGATACAGTCCACCTCCTCCTTACTTGCTTTACTCCCCGCTTCCCCCACTTCCCAGTTCCACCACTTAAACCCCGCCAACTGCCATCAAAAAGTTGACGAAAATCGTCGCTACCGAGCCGCGCTCTTTGTCCCGGGATCTTCTACCGTCTTACTCGAAATTGTGTACTTCCTTTTCCGGCTTCATCTAGAGGGACAGTTTTCTCTCTCTCTCTCTCTCTCTCTCTCTCTCTCTCTCTCTCTCTCTCTCTCTCTCTCTCTCTCTCTCTCTCTCTCTCTCCTCTCTCTCTCTCTCTCTCCCCCCCTGCCGTGTTTTCTCAGGGCATGAAGAACTTGCACTGTGAAAGAGATCAATAATACATAAATATACAATCCTGTCGTTGTATCAACTGTAATAAAGAGCCACTGCATGAATTTCCGTAACATTATTATAATAAACAAAAAATAATTTGTTCTACATAGTATGTTTTCACGGATTTGTATTTATTAACAAGATATCTAATTTCCCGCAACTATAATATCAAACTGATGTAGTATACAGTTTCCGACTTCACATATGCCACCTTTTTGAGAAAAAAAAATGGGCATAAACCACAAAATCAGTAAACATGCCAAAATAATTGTCTAAAAGTTAACATAAGAATATATACGACTTTAAAATACGGAAATGTATGTATCCCAAAAAAAAAAAAATCTTTTTAACGGTAGATTTTAAGAAGATTATGTAATTGCGTGTTCAAGGTCAAGAAGAGAGGGAGCGATGCGGGCTACACTAACACGCACGCCTAGTGCCTCATCGCTCTTACGCCCAACGCGTGCAGTGTTTCCGTCGTAACGTTGTACTGTGCAAGTTAGATCTGTAACAGTGGGACTGTATTGCACGCGGTGAAATTACACACATCACACTGCATGCGTATAATCGAACTTTTCTCTTAGCGCTCGAGAAAACTGCATAGGCAAGCTTTAAAAATATGATATTTTACTACTTTCACGACTTTTTCTGCAATGTGTTAAATGTGTTAAAAGTAAAACGATAAGGATATAGACAATAGTTTTTTTATCCTCTCTCGCAAAATGTCATATTTTCAAAACTTTTATTTAGCGAGATAGGCGTTTACACGCAAATGATGTTTTCACATAAAACGTTTGTGTACATAGTCCTCTTAATCGTGCATAATTTATAAGGGGTTTACTATTAATTCTGTGACTATAGAGAGGTACATAATACATTTTGCCAACTTTAAAACAGTTTTTTTTAACTATGTAATATTTATGTGGTTTTTATTCGTCAGTATTATAAAATAACAGTCAACAGTTATTTATTTGATAGCTAGACATGATATGAAATATTGCCGTTTGGCGAGGATTTGTTTATTCACATGATTTATTAGTAACACAACATCCATCGAAATATGCTAAGTAGTTCAAATTCAGTTGGTTATTTTGGAAATTCACGTCCAGGGAGACCTCCCCATAGTCTTGAATGCTGTATATTGATATTGCCTGATAGTATCGCGTTATTATAGTAAGCTTAACTCCATAGACCAATGATAGTCTATGTATATTATTGACTTTTCTCCCTCTCTATAACTTATGAAATGAAGAGGGGCGAAATTTCTGTCATTGAACTATCATTAAATGTTTGCAACCTAATGAGACAATTTCATTGACGAATTAAGGTATGTAGTGCACCAACG
Organism: Dryococelus australis; assembly: GCA_029891345.1. NCBI lineage: Eukaryota > Metazoa > Arthropoda > Insecta > Phasmatodea > Phasmatidae > Dryococelus > Dryococelus australis. The sequence continues at coordinate 118,416,413 of CM057000.1, read as the reverse complement.
GTTTTCTTTATAGTAAGCACGCGCATTAATCACGTTATTAGAAAAGTGACACGTATCTTTAATGACAAATTGAACACTATTAAGTTGTAACTCTAAGAGAAAATATCATACTGTTATAATTTTAGCGTGAACAATGTTTTCTAAAAATTAAATGCTGTTTCCTTTCGCGGGACAAATAATTGTCGATTGACCATTGTTTATAGTTTTGCCTCCCATTTCTGCTCGGTTTGGGAAGCGGAGGGCCGTGATTTCGCCTGAAAGGGCGTGCATGCCGCTAAGTGGGAATCATAGCGACCTTGCATCTCGCAGCAGAAAACGAGCACATTGTGCCAGTTGGGATGGCTGCCTCGCTACCCGAGCGGGAAATGCGAAAACGTTACCCCTCGTGATACGTCAAGCAAAACAAGGCTCGACCGGTCTGAAACCTCGCACGGATCCTTCAACAACAAAGGCCGACATTACCTCCTCCTCCTCCTCCACCTCCTCCTCCTCCTCCTTCTCCTCCTTCCCCTCCTTCTCCTCCTCCTCCTCCTCCCCCTCCTCCTCCTCCTCCCCCTCCACCACCTCCTCCTCCTCCTCCGCCCCACGGCCCACAAGTATCGGCGGAACATCACCAAGGATCTGCAGTAACTGCCAGGGTCTTGCCCGCACGTGATTTATAGGCTGTTCATGGTAAAATGAGCACTTTTGGAAGCCCTGCTTATGATCTACTTGTAACCACGTTGTGTACTCCTCCGCCTTATGTAAAATTAACATTGCCATGGGCCTCATCACTTAATTCGTGCGTCGATCAATTGAAACTGTAAATTATTAAGGAAGTAAATATTTTAGAAGTCTGCTTATTTTTACACTTCGAAGAGTTAAAAATAAATAAACCGAAATAAATAATTAAAAGTTATTACAAATGGTTACCTAACATTTTTTATTCAACGCTAAAATATGGAACTGTAAAAACGAGCAGATTTATTAAATTTTCCTTTTCTCGCAATTTTACAGTTTCACATAACCGACGCATGAATAAAGTGATGAGGCCCAAGGAAAAGTTAAGTTTACGTAAGGCGGAAGAACACACGACGTGCTCGCAAGATATATCGTTTGCAGGACTTTCAAAAATGCTCATCTGTACCGTGCACATCGTTTGCCGACCCTGTCGGTTATGGCGGTCGAGAGAGAATCCAGCCAGACACGTGCGAGTTCGCTGGTTGCGTGCGTACAGGGGGAAATGCGAGAGCGCGCACCCTTGTGGCGCAGGAGGTCTTTCCGTGTTCCAATATCGGATTGCTTTCATTTCCATACACGACTGCCATACACGACGTTGAAAGGATTTTAGTTTAGAGCACTGTTTCTATAAGCTATTCACGATGAAATCAGCACTTTTGAATGCCCTGCTTAAGATCTACTTGTATATACGTTGTGTATGCTTCCGCCTTATGTAAGAACGACCATTATCATGGTTGTCATCACTTTGTCAATGCGTTGGTCAAGTGAAACTGTGAAATTATTAGAAAAATTAATATTTTACAAATCTGCAAATTTTTATACTTCGATGCATTAAAAAAAACAGTAAGCGAAATAAATAATTTAAGTTAACAAATATACTTACCTAACACTTTTTTATTCTACGTTAAAATGAGGAACTAATTTCCCATTCATCGTTACCAACGTAACTGGGTGCATATCACTCAGGGAGCCCATTAAAATATATACAGGTAGGAGCAGTGACTTATTTCTACGGTGGATTTCTAAAGTGATCACTTTACCATGAACTTCGAGGTATTTGTATACTTACGCTAAAAAAAATTCTTTAGTATTATTAATATTAATTAGAATTTTTAAAAAAGGTTAATGCATTTGAAAGTGCTCGTCGTTTGAAAATTAAGACCATGAACAAACACGTTCATCACTGTTGGCCATATGACTTCTTGGGGTAGGTCAATGTTGAATTTATGCGCAGAAGACGAACTTGTATTTAGTCCACTGTTGCATAACACGCTGGTCCATACGTGCCCGCTGTATGTATAACAAGGCGAAATTTTGTATTTGCGAAGTCAGATGAGTTAATGAGCTATTTCCAGTAGCAGTTATTGAAACTTGAATCTCGAAATTTTATATATATATATATATATATATATATATATATATATATATATATATATATATTATATATATATATAAGTGCAGTCTCTTTTGAAATCTGAAAACTGACAAAACTCGCCCTCAGAGTTTGTCTCATTATATCGATTGAGTGTATCGATTGACAAAATTGGTTCTCTTTCTTCTTTGTCCCCTTCATCATCAAACAGAAAACTTGCTAAAGGCTGTTCGTGATAAAGTGAGCACTTTTGAAATCAACCCTAGGGAAAAACTCACTGCCCCTCTTCGCGTATATTTTAATGCGTGCACTGAGTGGCATGCGCCCAGTAAAGTTGGTAACGATGGAGGGAAGGTAGTCCCATGTGTAACGTCGAATAAAAAGTGTTACGGAACCATTTGTGAAAATTAAAATTGTTTCTTTCCTTTCTGTTTTTTTTTTTATGCATCGAAGTATAAAAATTTGTAGATTTGTAAAATATTAATTTTTCTAATAATTTCACAGTTTCACTTGACCGAAGCATAAATTAAGTGGCGAGGCCATGGTAATGTTATTTTTACATAAGGCGGAACAATAAACGACGTGCATGCAAGCAGATCCTCAGCAGAGCTTTTAAAAGTGCTCAATTTACCGTGAACAGACTGTACATAACAAATCCTTGCTGCTCGTAACTCTCCCCTGTTTCGTGCGTAAGTTAGACAAATTCTGATCGGTGGTCGCGGTGACGTGACGTTTCGCTGGCCCGTGCTGCTCCATATAGGCTATTCGCGGTAAAGTGAGCGCTTTTGAAAACCCTCTCAATTGGAATAATAATCAATAAATATATTTTATTTTAGTCTTATGCGTTAATTTCCGAGTGCGGTTGAACATGCACGCTGTGTTTATTGCTTACAGGCAATATTTATTGTGTAAAGGTAGTTAAGGATTTAAAAAAATGGCTGAAAGGAAAAAGTAACTAGGGCTTCAAAAGTGCTCACTTCACCGTGAACAGCCTAATACCAGAACTTTCGTCTGGCGTTGCGCTATCCTTACTGTTGTGGCATAGTGCGTTGGTCTGAGTTACGCTGGTACTGGGATGTACCTCCCGGCTGCAGCCAGGTCTAACTATCCCCCATAGCACGCGCAAATATACGGGTTCGTTGTTAAGGGGATGTCCCCTGGTATCTGTTTCCCAAACAGTGTTGGCTGCATTCCCGTGTCTGGCTACCATTACTCTCAACGAGACTATGGTAACGTCATGTAACGCCAGCGCCCACTTACAGATTTAAAACAGCAGGTTGTCTTGTTTAGCAGCCGACCACATTAACCTAACTAACTCTTTGGGCTAATATATGTTCTGGAATCATCACTCCCAATGGTGGATCTAGACACACATAAAAGAGGAGGACATACGCCTTACGATCAAACAATATGCTTACCAATAAGTGTTAAGTTTTAATGCTACATGTGAGTGTCTATACTTTGGTCATATGCTATTTTAACACAATTTAGAATTTTGTGTTACTATACCAATTATACATTATGGTTTAATACTGCATTAGTAATAATAATGTAGTGGCCACGTTTGTGTAATGGCCATACCACTCACCTCCCACCGAGGCGAACCGATTTTCGCAAGTGGGAATCGTGCCGGACGATGCCGCTGGTCGGCGGGTTTTCTCGTGGATCTCCCGTTTCTCCCGCCCTTGCAATCCGGTGATGCTCCATACTTAACCCACTCCACCCTCATCGGCTATCAATACCTCGTTATTAAGAGCCTCTCAATTCTCTCCGATCAACATTAATAATATTAGAGACGTGCAAAATTCGCGTTACCCTTCGGTAAGAGGATCAACTTCACTGCCTTGTACATAAGTGAGCACAGTCAGTGATTTTAGTGGTCACTAGCATGTGTGTGGAGTCACCTACCGGTTTGACTTCGTTAAAGGTGATTAGTCACTCCGCCGTTAAAGTTACGTTATTGGTTCAATATTACCGCTAGGCGTGCCATATATACAGACCGTCTGTGGAAGAAGTCGGTCAAATTCACAGTAACTTGGAGTCTAGTCTGCCGTAAAATTATAACTACAGGCACGGATAATTCGCGCATTAATTAGGCAACAACAAGCTAGATTCCAAAGTCCTCTGTGTACTCGAGCCTCAACTAGTTGTTCATTGGCTGACGCTCCAGTTTTACCCCGGACCAGGTAGTACCGAATTAGGTCGTGCTCTTCTCGCTGATAAGTTATTGGCTCAAAATCGCCCAGGTCGTAACTAACTAACTGCGATCCAATATAATACACAGTTAAATGTACATTTGTTAGAAATCTAGCTTGTCCTGATGAAATGAATTGGCGAAATTTCCCGTGTCTCTAATGATAACGCGAATTTTGTATGTCTTTATTTATGATGTAATTTGTTTCAGTAATAATGTAATTCTATCTAGTATAAAATTAAGCTCCAATAGAGGTGCCTAATCCTTAGCCGCCCCCTTCTTTCTCCATTAAATTCATCATTAGATACCTGCAAAATTCGTGTTGTTATTAAATAATTTTGGTAAAAATTAGGCTTCACTTTTCTATACCTACTTGTGAACAATCCGTGATTTCGTTGGCAGAACGGAGTAATTTTCTTGAGTGACTTCTTACAGGCGATTGGTCGCTCAGACGTGGAACCTTTATTATTGGCTTGAGACTCCGTCGGAGCGCGCAGCATTTATTGATCGCCAATGACAGCAGCAGAAAGAACACGCAGAAAGTTGGCGTCTTGCCTTGTGACAGGAAATGACGCGGATTTTGCTTGTCCCTATCCGGCGCTGATCACTTCCAACAGGCTTAATAGGAAACGTGTATGTGAGCCAATGAAGACATAAACATTTCATTGGCTGTTGTAAATGGCTTTCGTCGTGGCTTTATTATTCTTGCCCACTCATAACTCACCAGATGCATCGACGAATAAATGTTACTGGCCCGCTACGGTGGAGGGTGTGGCCAGCACCACGTACACCAATAAAACTAGGCGTACTCGTGGCTTGTGTTTATAATCTCATCATGCCTAGGAACGTATTTTATTGTTGAGCGGTTTTATTCAGCCGAACAAAAGATTTTGAAGGACAAATATTTCATTTTGTGATATTTTCTTACCAAGCTATGAAATTAAATTATTCACTGGGTGGTAATTTAATAACTGCCGAAATTTTAATGAATCGTTGCCCGTATTGTAGAAGATCATGGTGTCGGAAGTTTTAAAACACCATCCATCGTGTGAGGTGTATTTTGGGCTCGAATCTTACGTAAAGTACGACTGTGAAGATGACGTTACAAAAGTACGTTTCTCTTCACTGTGGTGGGAAAACCAGCCTCTAAACTCCACCCAACAACCTCACTGACGCGTAGCAGAGATGATCGAAATCGATAAAATTGTGATGATTCTTGGCGTTGTCATTTCACAAAGTCGAACGTACTTTAAATGTTTTTCGCCACGTATTTGTTCATTGGCACACAAACATCTGGCATTTACAATTTGAAACACTGATTCCTCGAATAAAACAGAGGCCTACACGAGTGCCATCTCAAACAAATGCAGCCGCTTAGTCAGCATGAAATCACCCACGACTCACCTAACTCACTAGTTTCCAGTAGTCGTATAAAACCAACGAGTTTGTATGGATATAATTGAAAACAGTTTTTTATACAAAATATTCATCGTCGGTATTGCTGTCATAATCAACATGTAGTCGAAATTTTAAAAAAGTGCATATACTTCGCACACTGCAGTGGTATATAAAATCATGATTTGGAAATTATGATTAGTATAATCCTATTATATAGTTGATTCACGATAACTTCGGCCTTTTTCGAAGCCCTGCTAAATTTCTACTTCTGGTTACTCATTACGTATCCTTCCGCTACACGTAAACATAAACACTGCCATGTGACTTCTACTTTTATAACTATCACGTGCATTGATTGCTGTTTACAGCTGTTCAAAGAATGTTGTCATATTTCCTACGAATGTTCACAATTTAGGCCTATAACAATATTTAGGTCGACTTTATAAGTATTTGTTACACACGATATAGCACGTTACACATAATACACATAATACACACAGCCACGACAGTGTTTGTTACAACTGTGGCGGAAACGACAGTAGTATTTACCCTGTTGTTATTAATATGCGTTTGAAATAAAAATTAAAACGAAGGGACAACCAGTCCAACGAAACGAGGCAGTAAATTTAAGCACGCAACTAGTGTCACTTATTTATTGTACATCGACAAATGTAAAAGATAGTGGTGAGCATGCAAACATATATGTCTACCGTAACATTTATTCCGCTAATATTTACATGCATTGGTACTTACTGGTTTGTAGGTTTATTTTATTATTTATTTTAATCCATCCGGTTGGGCTTAGTATTATTTTTGGGATTGTAGCAGACATTCAAATCACAGAAACGTAAGCTCGTTACACAACTGTGTCTCAAACACCTAGCGCAAAGGTACGACGTTGTGATAAACAGACGTGAATTTCAATAAGTAACTTCGTCATGACATCAGTTCATGGTTAAAACGTTTAAACTTTGCACATATTTGAAATCCACACACATCTGGCCTGTGCGTAACGATTAGTATACAACCACCATAGACGGAAATGGCGGCTACGCCCTTACACACGCGGCGATCACAACACTCGTTGCAGTATATTAATTATCCCTGTCCTGGAAACACACATTTATCACACAACACTGTAACTTCCCTGGGATGTTTAAAAAACACGAGTACGAACTTGACGTTTCGTTCGGAGACACTATGTCACAGGCACTATGAATACGGCTCGCCCGCCATGTTGGGACAAGCGCGTGGCTAAGCTACGTCTGTCAACTTGCTGGATTTGTAAGTGTCGCGCAACGAGCTGTTTCGCGCCATCGCATCTAAAATAGGTCGTTGCGTCTAAACGCCATATAATACGTATTTAAACAATAAAATCTTGTTTCAGTTGTAAGTTACAATCTCAAACATTATTGTTGCTGTAATTAGTATGAAATGTGCTGAAATAAGAAATAGCAAAATGTATACCTTTCCTCATGAAGTTAGGAGTATACAGGAGATGGCATGTTATGACGTAGGTGAAGCCGCTGGAGATAGGTGGTTTTACTATGGACTCTAGCCGTCATGTTGACAGTAACCCATAACATTGTGTTTACATTAGAATGACGTTGAGATAAATGTTACATTCGAAGCATTCCGTGTTGAACAAAGAAGCTGATGAATAAATTAATAAATACATATATTACAATTCACGTGTGAAGTTTTACTGGTTTATTATTGGCTTGTGTTAGTTGTGCAATCAAATAATTTCCTCGTAAAACTACCGATTGTGAGAGTGTGTACCGCGGACCAGTATTGTGTTATGTGCGACAATAAGCACGTGTTTTAGATATAGTGGCTCATATATCAGGATTTGTGGAAAACTACTTTCTGAATAAAATGATTAAATAAAGTATAACAAGCGTGCTACCGTTGTCGTGTAATGTATTGCATGTTGCGTATCAGTAATGAGTGCAAACAAAACGGCGACCAGCATCCCAGCTGAATTTCTGGAAGGCAAAGTTCACATGTTCCTTAGCCACGAATAAATAATTATTTGCTAGCATTTATATTTAAATTCCTAACAATGGCAATGACTCGAGAGGTTTGTTTCTAATATGACTTAATCTCCTTTATACGTATATAATGTCAACGTAGCAAATGGTTTCTGGTAAATAAATTCAAATCGCATTTTTGTTATTCCCCCTTTTTCATTACATTAGCTCCCCTGTTATGATATAGTTTTATACTTATTTATCCCTTATTGTAGGGTACAATTTTGTTTCTAGCATCTAAAATGTTTAACAGGGTTAAGTTACCCTTGGTACATAATTAAAACACAGAAAGTAAAATTTTTACTGAATTATCTGCACTGGACAATCAAGTATTTTAGAAATTTTTCAGAAGAAAAAAAAGGGGGGGGGGGAGATACAGGGGACATTTATGGATAATTTTATTCCCTATATCTACAAAAATTGTGTTACATCTTTCTCCAAAAGTGCAATTTAGTACCAAGGGCTTAAGCCCCGGCTACAATCACCGTAAGAATTAACAATAAAAAATTGAATCCACACTTGTATATGGCATCAGCTACAACATAACATAACTGCTTAAGATGGCGGCGTTCAGAGGATTGAATATTTTCAATTCTTTTACACCGAGTTCTACGCAGGCTAATCACGAGACAACATTTCCAACCACGAGAGTCAGTACAGTGCAAGCTTATAACAAGAACATGGTTATTAAATGAATTTTGCGGTACAGTTAAGATTTCCATTTCTTTAAATATTCAACGCAATTATTAGCATGTATATCACATTAAAAATATCCCGAAACACGATTCCCGCGAAATGTTTTCTCATCACAAGTAGATTAATAATAAATAAATATCAGGTTAGCCAATACACTGTTTGAAAATATCCGCGATACATGTACAGCCTGTATTTTTGTTGTGCTCGTTTCTCATTAGTCGCGTGACAGTTTTCTTACAGCGATTGTAGCCAGTTCATTTTCATACTTCTGTCGTAACGCCACTGTTATTTTGTTACGGGGACGCTACTGTGATTGTAACGTAAACTTTAGTTGGTCAGTAGCCACAATTTTAATTCAGCCCAACATGTTAAAAAATTTCACATTGGGAGAGAAAACTACAATGGGATACTATTTCTATAAATATCCTTTAAGGGATAATAAAGGAACTACCCTGTGGTTAGGTTTAAAATGTATGAAAACTTATTCGCCAGCATTTTAGGTTACTTTGGGTAGTTTAATTATATTAGGATACATTGTTGAACTACAGTGGGTGAAAGACGCATGCACAGCAATGATATCGATAACAAGCGCACGTGTACTAACCACTGCCAAAGTGGTCCGCAGACACACACACACTTGTGGCAAAATTTCTTTGTTGTTATCTACCAACTTGTGTAATTATTATTTTTAGTAGGAAATTCTCCTCTGAATACATTAAACACTATTCAGTTTCAATATCTCAGACCCACGCTGCAGAAACTTGACAAACAAACACTCCTCTTAGAAAAAGCATTATCGCTGAAGAAATTAGGTTCCTCTCCCCCCCCCCCCCCTTTTTCCAAAGAAGTGGTGATCCATGTTCGTTGCCCATGTAGAAATTGTGCTGATTGATCTTGCTGGCTGGCATGTTTTCTCAAGGTTTTCCCGTTTTCCTCGCCCTTGCATTTCAATGCTGCTCCATATCTGCCATATTTCACCCTCATTGGCTCTCAATGCCGTGGTTGTTACAAACCACCAAACCTCTCTCAACTCCTCCCGTCTTAAGATGATGGAGGCCATGGTGGTGTAGCGGCTAGAGTATTCGCTGTTTCACGAAGCACATTTTTTTTCATCCCATATACATCCAATACACTTCGGAAAGGACTTGTCATTTATTATTTTTTTAATTTTTGTTATGCAATATGGATATTTACACACAATTACATTAACATAAAAATATATAACAGAAAAATAATATAATTTACACACTTATTAATTCCAGCAGCTCTACAAACATGTTAACACTACATTTGGTTGCTGTACAAGTTGTTACAATTCATGTACAGATAGATATTAAAGTATAAATATGTAAAGTGTACAATAGACTGAAACACAAGGTATTACATGAAGTCTCCTTATACCAGTCTTGTTCTGCGTTATAGAAATTTATCGTTTTGTAAGTATTCTTCTACGGAATAGAAGGCCTTATTTAAAAAGTATAGTTTAACAGTTCTTTTTAATTTCTGTAAACTATTAATTTACTTCAAATGACTGGAAGGTTATTTATTAGTTTTGCCCCAGCATAGTATGGATTTGATGTAAATTTTGAGGTTCTGTAGGAGAATACGTGAAGATGATTAGCTTGTCTGGAGTAGTAATGGTGTATATCACTATTTTAATGCTTTCCATGTAAAAAAAAAGAGTACTACGGTACATATACATGGATGGATAAGTGAGAATTTTGTAATTTATAAATTGCGGCCTACGGTGACTTCTTTTTCCTTATTACTTATCAATCTCACTATTTTATTCTGTAATCTAAAAGTCTTTAACCATTTTGTCAATTTACCCCCAAATTTGATTCCATAATTGATTATGGACTGAATATTTGAGAAATAGTATGCAAGTATTGTATTATTATTACAAATCTTTTTTAAGGTATGTACCGCAAAACACATTGAACTCAATTTTTTACAGACACTATTAACATGCTCATCCCATGTTAAACTACTGTCTACAATGAGCCCTAGAAATTTAGAACTATTTACTGTCTGTAACCCGTCTTCTCCTATTGTTGTGAATCTTTCATCCTGCATTGTATGTTTATTTCTCTACATGAAAATCATGAGCACATATTTGTTTACATTTAATAGGTATTAATTTATTATATTGGAACCAACTGGACATCTCAGTCACTGTATATTTCATATTTTCTTCAAGAACAGCGTTATTTGAACTAGTTGCCATAATGTTTTGTGTCATCCGCAAACATTATTGCTGAGCCGTTGGTTATTTGTTCTGTAAAATCATTAATAAATATTAAGAATATAATAGCTCCAGTATTGATTTCTGTGGCACTTCTAATCGAGTAGTTCTGGTATTGGACATAACATCTGTGATGTGATTTTTATCATAATATCTTATGGAGGTGATTTGTTTTCTGTCTTCGAGATGTGATTTAAACATATTATTGGTTACACCTCTTACTCCACACTGTTCAAATTGAAGTATAGCATGGCCATAAATCTTTTGGCGAAAAACACCTGTCCCTATGTATATGTGATGGAATACAACCTCTTGTATTCGCTTGTGAAGGATGTCAACATTCTCAACTGTACTGTGCAGTAATGCCCTGAGTCGTCCCCACAAGAAGAAATCAGCGAGATTAAAACAGGGAACGTGCGGGAAATGCATGGAGTTATCTGTGTCCAATTATTGTGTGTGATAATCGACGTTCGAATACAAGAACGTCCTGCTAAAATGCGCAGATGCACCATCATGCATAAACTATGTCACTTGTCGTATATGTAAAGAAGCGCATTCGAGTAGGCCAGGCGAACCACATTCAATGAACTGCCGGGAAGTGTGTCCATTCGACTGCGTCAACACATATGCGACTGGCATCCGCATAGATGTGGGCGATTTACTTGGAAATTCATGACACCGTGATTTTGGTGTGTCGCTCCATCTGTGAACAACACGTGGTCCTAGAACATATTGTGATCACGATCACACTACGTCTGCAGCCACGTGCTGGAAGCTACCCGAAGTAGCTGTTCGGCCTCTGTAAGTGCGTGCACACTTTTCACATGGTAAGGGTACATACGGTGTGCCTTCAATATCCTCCACATAGCATTCCTGATTGCAACCTCAGCCCTTGCAGTGCTTGTGGTGCTGTCATCTGGGTTGTTGGAAATGCGTTTTGCAAAGCGCGCTCTTCCAGATCCACTCCGCTCTCTGAGACAAACTTTGCCCAAGGACACGGCGTTCGAAGGACCCTGCACCTCGAACTTGGGAAAAGGTTCTCAAACAGTCTTTCGTTGGAGAGCGGTTGCTTTGGGAACATTTCGGTCTAAAGACGCTACGCTACGCGATTGAAAGCGCGTCCGTTAATTATTACCATGTCAATTTTTCTGCTTGTGAAACCCATTTCATTTTACTTCACTCGCTCAACGTCTCTATTCAGTGTGGCGCATCGATATTTTGCTCGTGTCACTGCCAACACTTTGACACGCTGGCCCATTGCATTGACTTGTTTTACGCGGAATATACACTCTGTACACTGCAAGATGCTACCCACCTTCGGCAGGCCATCAAGCTTGAAACGGACCTGTGTTTATTTTCTTTATTTTTTCAAATGGTCTTTATGCATTTTTCACAATATAAACAGCCCAAGTAAACTTTGGAAAAAACATACACACACAGATATATATATATATATATATATATATATATATATATATATATATATATATATATATATATATATAATATATATATAATATGGTTTATCTCAACTTCGTGCAGATGATGAAGCCACCTCATCTGCGGGCCCAAACAACTAGAAAACCCTAGTAAAGGCTGTTCACTATAAAGTGAGCACTTTTAAAATCAACCTTAGAAAATGTTACTGCCCCTACCTGCGCACTGAGTGACATGCGCGCAGTAAAGTTGGTAACGATGGATGGAAAGTAGTTCTATATGTTAACGTCGAATAAAAAGTGTTAGGTAAACATTTGTGATAATTTATTTTATTTCTTACGCTTTCCGTTTTCTTTAACGCCCCAGTGAGAAAAAATTACTAGATTTATATAATATTTACTTTCTTAATAATTTCACAGTTTCACTTGATCGACGCATGAAAAAAGTGATGACGCGCATGGCAATGTTAATTTTACATAAGGCGGAAGAATACACAAGGTGCATACAAGTAGATCTTAAGCAAGGGCTTTCAAAAGTGCTCATTTTACCGTGAACGGCCTATAAAATAATGACCGGTAAAGTAGTCTTGTATTACTAAAGTGGCTAAGTTAAGTGGAAAATACCGGGAGTTGAAAATAATAAAAACAAATGAATGTGCTTAATCCTTTTTTCTACACCCAGGTATGGTTATTCAATACAAAAAGAAAAGCAGTGTAGTACATTCTGCACAATACACTACAGTAAATTAAGTACGGTACCAAATATCCCCTTGAACCTAACTTCAACGTCGCTGTAGTAACACAAGTGTACATTTCCGGACAGTTTGTCACTGGGATTTTCCGGTTATTTAGATCCGCAGATGGCGTAGCTTCATTTTCTGCACGAATATCAGGTACATACTGTTTGTTTGTTTGTGTGTATATATATATTCAAGTATCAAACATGATCCTGAAAATTTTAAGAATTGTTGCTCTATTCGATTTCTGAATGCATACGGAGTCTTTTCAGACTACAAAAAAAAATGAGTTGGAATAGTGACTATTTTATTTATGCTAAGATCAAAATTAAAAAATAATTCCATTCCTGAAAATGCTCTTTTTGATATTGAATTTAAAAGGTAGAAATTAAATTCCGCAATTCATTATAATCACTGAAAACATTTTTAAAAAATATTTCAAATGTAAAATTTACATTTCAGTATTAAATGACTTTTGGTCTTTAACATTGGTTTAGTAACTATTTAACTAGGTGCAGTTAGCATGTACCTAACACTTAAAAATCGGCTTAGTTAGTTTTTTATTTTATTTATAGTTTCCATTTCTTTTAGGAATACTCGGTCACATAAAATAAATTACGAATTGACTTAATGCATAACTATGGTCGCAGTAAATAGTTCACTTGAGTTACTAGATTGCACTATTTTTATTTAAATGTTATACATCATAAATGGTTTAAGGCGTTTAGAAACCACGCTGTAAATGTCTCATGCATAGACTAATTATTACTCAAAAATGTTACTGTGAAGTGCAATGTAATTATTTGAAATATTTTAAGTCTCTTAATTAAATTTATAATTCCTTGATCAATGAAATAAATATTTTTATACTGTGCTGAATACGGAGAAAGCTTGGTCAACTCTATCGAACGTAGAGCGGATATTTCGGTCTCTTCCGACCGTGTTACACCGAAATTTCCCTTGAGCCAATGACAAGCATATTTTTTTTTACTGTCCTTCTATTGGTTGTTTCCTGTTTGCGCACGTGAGGACGAGGACATTGAGGTCTCCAGATGTAGTGGTTCCCCCCATCCTTTGATGTATCTGGAGCTCGCGAGTGGAAATTTCCCTAACTGCCAGTCGATTTTTTTATTACTTATGCTGTTACCAACATACGAATATGTCTTCCACGAATAGAAACGTGACGTAAAGAGACTCTTACGCATCTTGTAAGAAATTATTGAAGATTGCGTTACAACTCTTGCAAATTGGTTGTCCTTGAGGTAGGTACCTAGTCGTATGAGTAAGTAGATCGAAAAAAATTCAAGATGGCGGCCATCAGCAAAGTACCAGCAATGTATAAACAAATTACAAATGAAAAAATCAAAATGGAGGCATGGCCTATTTTAAACACATTTTTAGTAACTTTTTTGAAAGTATTTTTGATAAATTTAAAATTTTTAACAATGTTTTTGAATTTTTGTAATTTTAATTTTTTATTTTTGGGATTTTTTTATTTTTCGATTTTTTAGGTTTAAGATCAAAGGTCTTAGGTCAAAGGTAAACGGTCACTGGCTTCCAATATGGCCACCGAGGTGTCGGAATTACAGAGCATGAACAGCTCCGGCGCTTTGAGTATCAGTGCCCTTGTCCCAGTGAAGTTTCAAGGTGCACATGAAATGTATTTCCCCGATAAATGAAACATGTATCGCTACACTTTTACCTTGAGTTGCTTCTTCTGCAGCCTTGTGAAACTTAACACCTTGGCAATTTCATACATCAACGTCAACTACATTCCTGGACAGCGAATGAGGGCGTGTCTTAGGTAACAACACCAACATCCTGCCTGTAAAGAGAACGGGGGGGGGGGGGGGTTGGGGAACCACACGGAATAACCATTTGCACTGCAGCGGCCCGAGAAAGAAATAACAACCTGCTGAAGCGACTTCGTTGCGCTGCCGCACGAATAATCGCACTCGGTTCATGCGAAACCTAGCCATTATCGTACAGTTTCATCCGCGGTTTGTATGCAACGGCTGTGACTAACCATAAACTTCCGCATTTACTGAAATGTTCTGTGTGTTATTGTGGGTTTACGTTAAATTCCCGAAAATTTTATTTCATAAATATTTGACGTTCTTTTTTAAGGGCGCCGGACTCCAAAAAATATATATATTTTTTATCTGTACCAAGCATTGGTCAACTCGTGCGCATTGTGTCTGACAATAATTCTCTGGAATAAAAAATGTTATACTTTATATTTTTTAAATAATTTGTTATCAAATACAAAATAATTTTGTTTTGTTACAGCCGTGATAAATATTAATATAGTTGTGGAGATCAAAATATTTTTAACATATTCTAATGCCGTAGGCTTAACATACAATCACCAAATATCAATCCATACATTTGAAAAAAAAATTAAAATATGGTAAAAGTCCTTTATATATATATATATATATATATATATATATATATATATATATATATATATATATATATATATTAATGCGTGAACTATTATTTCGTGAATACATGTCACGTAGTAGCATTAGTTGAAGTAAATTATTTCATCCCTGAAACTTATTTAGTATTTGTTTTACGGCTGCAAAAATAAAACAGAGTAATTTTGTATTTGACATAAAATGGTTTTTAATATATAATTTAAATTTTTTTATTCAAGGAAATATTATTACATACGAGGTGAACAATGTTTTGTAGAAACGTAATTTTTTTTTTTTTTTTAGAGTGTGGCACTCAGCCCTTTTTCTACAAGCCACCAAACTGTAAGCAGGGCTTCAGTCCATAAATATCCGTTACTAAATTTGTTCGAAATAAATGTGATCTTTGGAAAAATATTTTGTATAGATCCTATATTGGTTCCATTTCCTTGTATCATCGTTAATGTGTATTTCTTCTTCAGTTAGTATGACATATTACAATATCATGTCAACAAATGACTAAAGTAGTGTGTATGCGGTCTTGCTATACACCAGTTATCTTCACTGTTAAGTCAAAGTATATATATTTGCAACACTTACAGGTGCTTCAGCGACGAAAAGACTGCAAACAAGTTCAGTTCACGCGCAGGTGCAATAAGGCTTCTAAGGCGCGAGTTTTCGTTAGGCTTATGACTCCTACGCTTCTTAGCCTTCAACATAAATAATTCTAACACTTCATGCAGCCACTTTAACTGTCGTAATAATGATTATAGGCCGTTCACGGTAAACGGAGCACTTTTGTGACCCCTAGTTAATTTTTCCTTCTAGCCATTTTTTAAATACTTTAACCACCTTTTAAATTACATATTGCCACGTAAGTAATAAACACAGTGCATATATTCCACCGCACTGGGAAGTTAAAGTCTAAGGCTATAACAAAATATATTTATTGACTAATTTTCGAAATGAAAGAGCTTTCAAAAGTACTCGCTTTGCCGTGAACAGCGTTCAGCTAATCGTGTTTTCTTTGTTCATGATCAAACATCTGGGAACAGCAATTCTTCAAACTGGACTTATAAAAAAGGGACTGGAAAATTTCACTAATTCACTTTAGGACAAGACATACGCCAAATACGTGTATATTTATGTAACGTTTTCAATTGAGCCCATGTGAACTCTGAGCCAATAACAAGCACGTGAGAAAACAAGACCCGAATCCCGTGCCATCTGGTCTGAGGTAAATCTGGCTACAAACGGCAGCAGCAGCCAATCAACAGAAAGCTGAGGCTCGATAGTACATAGGACAGTGGAGTCTGGCCCACAAGTCGTTTAAAGCGCGATATTTTCGTGTCCCTACGTATAATACATACTATAAACAATTGTCACATTATTTTCCAAGAGAGTTTAAAGAACTCTATTTCTCTTCAAATTTATAGAGTACTAGCTGGTACCCGCGACTCCAACTGCGTACAAAATTCAAACCTTAATTATAATGACCAAGTCCTCTATCTTAATTGTTCTTCTTTATTGCTCTAATATTCTGGATTAAAACACAGAGTACTTTCCATCCTGGAAAAAAGAACATTTCTTTAAGGCATATAAGACACATACCACCAACCATCTTCTCCTCTAATGGTTGGTGGCATATTTGATATATTCCATAAGAAACCGTTCATTTTTCCGGGATGAAAAGTATCCAGAATGTAATCTAAGATTGTAAAAATTTCATCCAAATCCGTCGAGCCGTTGCGGCGTGATTGAGTAACATACACACATACAAACTTTCGCATTTATAATATTATTAAAATATTCTGGTATGTTTTATTAAAAGTAAGGTGAGATGTTTCGTTGTAGTTTGCGCCTGAAATGAATTCAGACTATTGTGTGTTGCTCAACAGACCGATTGCGAATGCATAAAAAAGTTTATGACACTTCAGTGGACAACGCTTTCAACCAATAAAGCGCCGTTTGCTGAGCTTACGGCCATTGGAAATACCAATGCGAAAGCTGTAATGTATGGGGTAGTAATATAAAAAAATAAGGCGGTTTACGATGACGCTCAGTATCTCTGACTACCGATATGCCAGTAGACACAACCACGAGGGAGTGTAAAGCGCAAGGTTTGGGTGGCTCTTAACATCGTGGTCTTGAGAGCGAGGTGAGAACGGAGCAGTGCCGGAATGTAAGGGCGAAGGAAACGGGAGATCTCCGAGAAAACCCGCCAACCAGTGGTGTCGTCCGGCACGATCCCCACATGCGAAAGTACGGTGGCGGGGGGAGGAGGACCTCGCCGGGAATCGAACTCGGTTCACCTTGGTGGGAGGGGAGCAGTCTAACCACTACGCCACCGTGACCCATTTCCACGTGGGATTCGCGTTGCAGGAGACGGAGTTGCTCAACGTTATTTAGAGGGAACTTCCTTAATCTTCTCAATTCATTCACACTATAGTAAATAACATATCCTATTGTCTACTATTTACATAGCGACTTATTTGGGCATGCATGTCGGTTAACTTTGTATGCCCTGCCCTCGAAAAGAGCAGTGTTGCTTTAATTCTTCAAGTTTATTGGTAATAATAGTGAGAAAAATTTGAGATAGCGTAGTAAAATTTTGAATTCAATTTTAGTTTACGCTTGCTGGAAAACGAATCAGCAACTCTTTGCACGCTGATGCACGTATGATTTTGAAATCATACAGAGGAATTATGTTTACACATCCCGTTATAAAAATGTAATCTCTTACAAATTGCCTTCTTTGTAACATTACAAGAGCCGTGTATGTAACACATTTAGAAAAAATGTTAGCGCTGACCAGTTACAGACTTTTAATGCCGGTTATTAGAGTCCACCTAAAACAAGTCAATGTATTTACGAGTAACGTGCTATTGTGAATAACAATTTTCCCTTATTTTTCTTTGCAGTGTAGGAAACATTACTTTCCTAGTGAAGATAGATTCATTCGACTGTGTGCATTTTCCCTGCCCAGAATATTTTGTAACCAACCAAGTACACTATAATAATAAGCCCACTTTGCTAGTATTTAAAGCCCATAACTGTGGTTCTAACGGAAAGGTTTATAAAAAATATATATACTCTGGAGTTATTAAACTGCAACTGTGCTAATGTGCAATCCTTCTGCACACTTTTAATGTAATTATGAAATGCATTTGTTCTCTGCATAATCTCTTTTAAAGAGACAAGGTTTTTGCCCAAATCACTACATACATAACAATAACTCTAGAAGAGGGCCACATTTGATAAGAACAAAGAGGTTGTGTGGTGAAATGTGTGTGGGTATGATACGAAGTGATTTGGTTCGAGACTCGGTGCTGCCAAACTATTATCTTGTTAGTAGATATGCCTATAGTTCTAAAATCCTCTGCACTTCTATTTTATTTATTATTCAATGTTTTTATCGAGCAAAATAAAATAAATTATTTTATTTCCACTCAGTGTCCATGGAAGTCGAAAAACAAGCCTGCAAATTTTATTGCAATTTTTGCAAAAGTATTTTATAGCCAAAGATATGATATTTTTCGCAGCAGGGTTTCTAAAAATATTTCTTGTAAAAGTGCAAATAAATGAGAGTGTAAGTTTACCACGCGGATGTCCGGACCGGAAGCTGGGTGACGTCGGCTCTCACTGGCGGGACGTAATGGTCATGTGCCTGGGAACTCTTCGGCTGCTAGGAGACCGTCTGCTGACCGCGACGTTGCCCCAGAACGCCCATTTACTCTACATCGGGATCAGTGAATATTTACTGGTTGCCAATGAAAACTGCTGCATCCAGAATCAGTAGAAAAAATACCACTTATTTGTCAGTTAATAGAAATCCGCCAATTCAAACAGTAGAATATTAGTTCATTATAGTTGGCTAACGAATAAACGTCTGGATTAAAAAAAAAAAAAAAAAAAGCAAAACATTCCTATGTGAGACCAGGTAAGCACGATTGTTTTTGTCATAAAACAAACCTTTTGTGTAAACAAAAAACGTTGTGGATGTGGTTGGGATCGAACCCCGCTCAAAAAGTAAACAATGCTACAAAATTTTAAATCGCTGGCCATCTTACACACTTCTCCTCTTCACCACTCATAACAAGCATTGGTATTATATCATTGCAAATGTTTCATGATGTGAAAGTACTTCATGCCAATCTAAGTTTATATTTCGACAGCATGAAGTACTTTCACATTACGAGAAATATAGCCGTTTGCCGTAGTATGTTTCTCTTTCTACGCAAAATACGAGAACGATCACTGCAGTGGCAAAGTACCGAAGTTGGTAAGACGATATAAATTAAGACTGGATTATCTGTTGCATTTTGGGCAGAGGTTCGGTCCTAGCCACATGCAACATTAATTTTTGTACAGGGAATATTGTTGTTTTGCGACAAGATAATTGTACTTGTTTTATTTCACACTGCAGTGTATATATTTTTTTGTTCCTGGTGCTGGTTAATTAGTCTAATATAAACAATTGATTTTCTATTGTTTGAATTAGTGGAGTTCTTTTAACTGACGAGATTAGTAGTTTTCTTATTATGCTGATTCCGGATGGAGCAGTTTCAACTGGTTATAGGCTGTTCACGGTAAAGTGAGCACTTTTGAAATCCCTCCCATTTGGAATAATAGTCAATAAATACATTTTATTTTAGCCTTAGATGTTAACTTCTGAGTGCGATGAAGTATACACACTGTGTTCATTACTTACATAGGAATATTTATTCAAAAAAGTGGTTAAAAGATCAAATATGGCTGAAAGGAAGAAGTAACTAGAGCTTCAAAAGTGCTCACTTTACAGTGAACAGCGTGTATCAGTATATATTCGCTGATTACTAGGGGCACCTGTTTTTCGCGAAAAGATTTCGGGACAAGTTTGATTCCAAATCACTTGAGTTCAGAACCACTATCCCAATCGGGTCATTTCGATCGTTACGCGTATTATCTGTCTGCCCGCGAATTTAATTCTGATTGGCTTACCCAAGTAACAGACTGTCTTCACGCAAAAAACAAGCGCCCAATCGACAAACGACGACAGCAAGTGGGCGCATAGGTTATTGAAGTCGAGCCTCCGCGTAAATCGTTTCGCGAAAAAAAAAAAAAAAAAAAAAAAAACAGGCGGCCCTACTGATTGCGATTTAGAGTGTTCTGGCGGGGAAACTTCTTCCAGATCTCCTGCGCCGAGATTACCCTGGCACCTCGCGGAGTCCAAGAAAAACCCGACACTCAGGGACTTTGAGAGTGCGAACCGGCCGTGCTTATTCTGGTCGCTGACTGGCGGCATTCAGACCTGTGACCCCGGCGTGGTGCGGTAAACAGGAAGCTAGGGGACGGATCAAAGACCGCGCGACGTTGACGAAGTTATGTGTTCGCCACGGGAAGGTGAGACGGACAGGAGAAAATGTCCTGCTGGTCCAGCGGTTCCACAGCAGTCCGAAATAGATGCAGTCCCGCTTGTTGAGGGAAGCTCTGCTTGTAGATAGGCTATTCAGGATTAAATGACCACTTTTGAAAGCCCTACTTAAGATCTACTTGTATGCACGTTGTGTATTCTTCCGCCTTATGTAATATTAACATTGCCGTGTGCCTCATCACTTTATTCATGCTTCGGGCTAGTAAAACTGAAATTATTAGAAAAGTAAACATTTAACAAATATGCTCATTTTTACACTTCAATGCATCAAAAGAAAAAGGAAGCGAAAGAAATAATTTAAGTTATCACAAATTCTTACCTGACACTTTTTATTCTACTTACGGTACGGAACTACTTCCCATCTATTTTACCAACTTTATTGGGTGTATGTCACTCAGGGCTCTCGTTAAAATATATGCAGGCAAGGGCAGTGACTTTTTCTAACGTTTATTTCAAAAGTGCTCACTTTATCGTGAACAGCCATTAGAAGTGAAAGATGTATACGGGAAATACAAGTACTCGCGGATTTTCGGTAATAGACCTGAGGGTGATGAAAAATATGGAATTAATTGGCTCGTCCATTAAAGACGATGGCGACATGGAAGGTAGCAAATAAATATTCATGAGCGGAACACAATGGGCATACATAATGAAACTTAAGTGGAAACTATGGTCTCCTCGAAGAGTATACGCATTATTAATTACTATCAGTAAGATGACTGTGAATAATTGCTAGCTCCGAGTTGTAATTTAAAAAGAAAATTCTGCCTCGTAATACCACTGTTATAACATCTTGACTTGCTTCTTAGAGGACATATGGCAAGCTCGCATGACTAAAAATGACACCAACGCAAACTTCTGCGACGGAGATGATGAATATTCGTCTGGAATCGATATCCACCGCAATCTGCTCGATCAACGCTGTCAAATATTTATTCACAACACAACATAGTCTTTATCTCGAAACCACTTGGTTATATTGTTGAATACTATAACGAAATGTATAGCGGATTGGCTTAGCGCACCTGCCTTATTAAATTAATGGGAAACCTAAATCAACTACTGTGAAAAGAAATTTGTTATCTTTAGCTTTTTCACTTACTTGAATTTAATATAGTAAGTATAAGCTTCGTTTGCATAATTTTGTACACAAAACTAACATCTTCATTTTTACAGTATTATTCCGCTCATCTTGTTTTACATCTGACACAAAATCATAAACATAGATTGTGGTTTTCAACAGTGTAAAAGCTATGGAACCAAAATTCTGAAAACCAGTTGTACCATAAAATTAAACACCGTAAAATATTGAACGGATTACGCATTTCCTGTGTCGTACGTGCAGCGTTAACCAAACATGTAGGGCATCTATATTAATGTTACATTTGCAAGGTTTCATTTGGTCACAATTAATCGTATTTGTTTTCCACGTGGACACATGTTTCAAACTAAGGCTCTTTCAAATCACTGATCACGATATACAAATGCTATTTTTCAATAACATTAATATTACATTTTTAATAAACTAAAATTTTTGTAAAAAAGTCCTTATATAAATATATAAAAGTGAAAAATGTGGCGAAGAAGAATTAATTTTAATAAATCGAAACTGTAATTCATAATAATCATATATTACTGGAAATCCTTACATGAACCCATCAACCCCAACTTCAGAGTAAAATCAGGGCGCCAGGAACTGCGACAACTTATTGCAGCAACCACTGGGCGAGGACGCTTGCAAAAAAACCCCTCCACTAGCCAGCGATTGGGGACATATATGCCTAAACGACGCACGCGTATAGTCTACTGTAAGCAGGGTCAGGCGTCTTTCCGCATCCTCCCAGCAGCCAGGGAAGATCACAACATGGGTATGTCCGACCGCTGCCATCTGATCATCTAGGCACAGCCTCCGGCGTTAAGAATAAGGCGGGGACTGTCCATAGTAAATAACTTATAAACCACGTGTGCCAGCAAAGTTGTAACTTAAATTAATATAAATTATAGTAGCTCTCCGAAGTGTTTAAAAATTCAGTGTCATGCAAAGTGTAAATGCTTATTGTTATACCTGTTACTCAAGCCATAATAAACCCCCTCAGTTACCAGAAAAGCTCTACCATTAACTATCATTTCAGTTATTTGCCCCTAAACCCTTCTTGTGTGGATATGACCTTAAGTCATATTACGGATATGACCTTAAGTCATATCCGTAATACCCTGTAACACAACTCGGCAAAGCTTTAAAAAGAATGTGTTTTGATGGTTTTGCACAACAGGGCTAATAAAGTATGGCTGGAATAGGAGTTCTATGTATTTCATTTTGTGTAGCACTTCACTGACGTAATCTCAGATTGAATAGTCCCTGCATGCTCAACCTGCCCCACGTTTCTGAAAATTATATTTGGTAAATACATGAATGGCGTGAATTTGTAGCTAGTATCGTTCAGCAAATAGTTGTATTTGTTAAATGTTTCTGCTCTCTACTCCCTTTACTTTAACAAAGCTACTTTTATATTAACAGCAACCTACGTCGAATAATATCAATGGATTACGCAAATGTTTTTGTTACGGATCCTCTGAATGTTTGCAAAATAAGTTACACACACTTCATAAAACTTTCGTACATTGTAAAACTGAACTTTGTAGATCAAATTAATTGCTTGTGAGGTCATTAATCAGCTATATTGTGAACGGCTTGTTATTTTATCTTGTAATAACTACTTACTTAGGGTGAGGCAAACAAATTCCATTACGGGAAAATCATATGCCTGTATCCGTAGTACGAATTAAAACGTTGTATATGAGGAGCTGAATTTTAATGTCCAGTAACGGCACTTGCACAATTTTAAATGTAATAATTTCTGCTGTGCGTGTTGCATTATCTCAGCCGTCAGGTGTGACTTGCATTATCCTGAACGAACGAGGCTTCTCGCCTCTGATCTCCTCCGTCGTCACTGGCAGGAATTACAGCTCTGTGCCTCAGTAGCGTAATCTTTATAAAATAGTTAACGAGTAATTCCATCCTGTAAAGCACGCTGAGTTTCTAGATAACTGTGCCCAAACCTGAAAACCCTGTCCCACACACACACACGCCGGTCATTACTAACGTGCTGCTACGGGCAGATAGTCGGTATATACACTGGCGTTCCTGCGCGGTCTCTGACAGAATAACAGAGAGCTCGTTCAACCGACAAACATTCAGTAAACAGAATCGCAGTGGCCACTTTAAGCACTGTTCATTATGCACCAGAGTGATGTAAGGTTGGAAGTTTCCTTTGATGCATTTCGGGCCGTAGCTAGGTCTTTTGTCAACTCTGTAAGCTAGTCAAGTAGGCTTACTGTTCCGCTCGGCATCAGCATACATTACTGCATAGTGCTGTCCCATTCCTTATTTTAAGGCCATTGATGCGCTGTGAAAATGATCAAATTTCACTATCACTAAGTGTATGGTGAGAAACTCATTTTCAGATACATTCATAAGGCAGTCCAAAGGTTCACTCACATTGTCGTAACATCCATTACAGAAAAGTATCTCATCGGATCGCAACCAACAAAGAGCCAATGGAATTAAAATCATCGCTTAGTAGGTGGAGATACAATATTTTCAATAACGTTTTTGTTTAGTAGTATTTATAACCATAATCCCAAAATAAGCCAATTTTTTTTTAGATGGAAATGTAAATAATTTATTTTGTACTCAAACCTCATGAAAATAAGTTTCACGTATTAGCAGAGGAAAGAAGTAAATTTGTTATGTCTCTGAATTAAGATTTTTAAACCTCATAGTATGTGTGACTCCTAATTGTTCTTGATTTTACTCTCGTCCATTCTCCAGAGACACGTTACCGACATCTGCGGTAACAAAAGACTTTAGTGCCCTTAACTCCATCTTTACTCTTCAGGAATATAGCCAAGGATTACTTACTTGGGAAATATATAGGGACATACCCAATTATCATGGTGAAACTCTAACATTTCGGTTTAACAAAAAATAAACTGTAAAAAGTAATGGGAAAATTGCCTGAGAAGTGTAAGGTAATATTCACAAACTTGTTGGGGAAACAAATTTTTCCTTACGGGCAAGGTAAAATTATCGCAGTCTAGAGTAAAATCCACGTAGGGGAAAGTAGCCGAATGCGTACCGCCTCCTAAATCGTACCACCTTCGTATTTCAGGAAATGTGAATACCACTGCGCTCTTGTGGCTACAAGATGAACCTGTTGTAGTTCCCGGCCTGTCCAAAGAATGACGTAAGTGTCGAACCACGTTTAGCGATGTTATTGGAGTTTATGATAATTTGCACTTCTGGAAGTAGTTTCCGAACCTCATTTGTAAGCCTGTACGAAATTGAAAAGTAAGTAATTATTGTTTAAATATATTTATTGTAAAGACAACTATTCTTCACATTTTGAACTAATGTATATATGCCGACAAACAATTTGAGGTTATGTTCCATATGTTTGTTTTGTTAGAGGACGAGTTGCCTAAGTCGTACCACGTCGTAGTTTCGCAAATCGTACCGGTACGATTTAGGATACTACTACAAGGCAAGTTACAATGAAACCCGTTTATTGCTGACTATGTGTAAACACTCTGAACAATCTAAATGAAATTTTGTATAGTTTTATGCAGCGATCTCATTTTTAACATAACATAACAGCGATAACATTTTTAACGATTCCGACTTTTTAGCAGCTGCAAATCTGAAAGAAAACGAATGTCACTCCGATGAAAATGAGACGGATACGCCTTCGTGTAAGTTTACAGAAAACATCAGCGATCCAGCAGGTAGTGAAATAATTAGCTCTAATGATAGGCCTACTCAGCAGGAGATGATCTCGAAGTTGAAAGTTTCTATTGAAACTATTTCTCCCATTCCAGCATGTCCCAAACATGTGTCCACACCAGCAAGGCGGGGAGCTCAACGTGTTGTTGTACTGACAAGCAATCCGTACAAACGTGATTTGATGGCTGCAAAAGATAGAAGAAGGAAGATGACCAGCAAAGTAGATAATAATTCTACAAAAGGTAAGGGACGTTCTGCATTTGCAAACAAGCATTTAAGAACAACTTCAGACAACAACACATCGTTCGCATCCAATGTAACCATAGAACTTGTGCAAGACGATTGATTTTGTTCAGTATGTGAGGAAAATGTAGAAAATATGGTGCAATGTTTACAGTGTCACACCTGGGTACATGACACCTGTGCAGGAGTTAAATCAAGCCTGAAATGTTTTATTTGTGTTGCATGTAAATTATTTGATTGCTTGTTTTATTTAGGGTGAAATGTGTACTTCTATACACTTAAAACATCATTATAGCTGTTTCCATGGGCAACATTTAGTAATATACTATTTCTGTTTGTAGCGGTACGATTTACAATACTGACAGTACGATTTTGGATACTGGTTTCTTATATCGTACCGACTGCAATCTTACACTAAGAAACTTTTTCTGGGTCACTATTTCAGCTAACTATACATGTTAATGTAGATATGAATGCATATATGTATGCTGCTTCGTACTAAATCAATATTGGAGCAGTACATTGAAGATTGGCCCAAATGATTGCAATAATGTAAAAAAATGGTACGCCTTAGGCAACCTTCCCCTACATGGTAGTGGAAAATTCCATACATGGATGGGAAAATTACCCTATGACGTGAGGATCTTGTGACGCCTCACCCAAAATTTTGACATCTTTTTGAGCACGGAGTTTGCTTAAGAAATTTTTTTCCCATTACGGAAGAATTATAATTTTTCTAACTGCCAGAATTTTGCAAAGAAGACGTGGGTTTACCACATACCAGCTGTTTGTACCTTGTGACGACGCAGCCCGGGGTGGGCTGCACCAATTCGACGTCGTCACCACTGGCATCGATTACCGCAGAATTTCAGCGTAGTGACTTTCCACCGGCTCTGTCCCACCATGTATGGTGGGCGCACGGCAGTTTGGTTGCTGGCACGCACATACGTGAGGCATTCCGGGGAACTAGGACGCTGTCGTCACGTCCAACTGGCCAATCGACAGGGCACGTGAGGTTTCCAGCGTCTGTGACATCACTTCCTACAGCCTACTTGAACGCCAGGAGTTTTGTGACGAGTGAGCACGTATGTGACCCATATTTGGAAATTTGTGCGGTCCTGAGAATGGGATTGGACTACATTAAATTAACCCCTATAAGGAGAAATGCTCCTTTAACGAACTTTTTCCCTAAATGTTCATGTGTAATTCTGTGTAATTCTATTGGTCGTTGTATTTGATAACCCCTCCCGGGGACATTGCCTTGTGAGTTGTATAAATGGGAGGTGCATCTCTGGCTTGGGGTTGGATTCTGGAAATGCCCCAGAAGGAGTCACCTTGCCACCAGTTAAGTAATGATTAAATAAATTTATCTTCATAACCCTTATGACACTTTTAGCACTTGTATGGAAAATGATATTTTGTTGCTGGAATTTGTAAAGATAAAAATTCGGAGGCTTCATGTTTGGTTGACCTCGTAACCATTATATAAAGCCATGAATTATTCTTTTAAAATGTTGGAAAATAATCGAATTAAAACTTGTCAACCTAAATTGGTGTTTCTATAAAATAAAATAAAAATATGTTGTTAATAGAGTGAATGAAGAATAAGAATACTTACCTTTTGTAATTTTAGCCACTAGTAAAAATGGTAACCTCTAAGAATAAAAATATATTATCTTGGTTTGTTCTCCCTGATCATTGTGAATAGAGAACATTATCTATCCTTAATACTATATAAAGGCGAAAGTGTGTTTCTTCGTTTGTCCTTCTTACACGTCAAAAAGGAACAACTGATCGAAGTGATTTTTGCACATATATAGTTGGAGGTCCAGAGAAAGAAAGAGGCTACTTACTATCACAGAAAAATATCTCAAACGGTTCCAAAAAATTTTTGATTAGGGATGTACATAGGTACTGGATTAACCTTTTCTTAGGATTACAGCATAAAAAAGAACTGTTAGAAATGTATCCTTTATTTTTGTCTATGGGCTGTCTTACATTCCTTTCTAAGAGCCACAGTAGCTTAATGGGTAGAGAACCCAATAGTGGGGCCGCAGTAGCTCAGTGGGTAGAGAACCCGATAGTGGGACCGCAGTAGCTCAGTGGGTAGATAACTCTATAGTGGGGCCACATTAGCTCAGTGGGTAGAGCAACCGATAGTGCGGCCGCGCGCGAAGCAGGTTGTAATATATATTTAATATATAGTAAAGAGTTAGCTTACCGCCTTTAATATTGGAGGAACTTTATTTTAGGACAGCAGTATAATAAAAACTTATTCTTAAATATAAATAGTTGGCAATATTTTTGTGAACTGCTGTAGGGATAGAGAATCGCTTTGCTGGGTGGTTTGCCTATATATTTACTTGACATTTTTTCTCCAATTTATTAGCATGGAGGCTTAAAGTCCCATATGATGTTTATATATTTTGGTTGAAATACATAAAATCTAGAACATACTTTTGAAGTCCATGCACTATTTTAGCCCTTGTGGCTAGCCAAAATTATTATTTTAATGTATTGTTCAATATCCGCACGTTGGTGTTTCAGGAATTATTGTATGAAAAATGAATTTGTGGTAAGAGAAGTGAATTGCAAAATTTATAAAAAAAAATAAGAGTTACAAAAAGGAAAAAACAAATACATTTTGAAACCACTCATGAATTTTACTGGGTATTAACATCTCACCATTTGTTTTCAGTACCAGTGTTATTTTAAGAAATTGTTTCAATTTGGCTCTGCTTTACGAGTGTTTTTGTTTTTCCTTCTAGTTTTTGATCTGCGGACTTTCTGTCCATCTTGCTACGTCCTTTGCGGCAAGGGCGTTCCAGTTTCTTCGTCTATTTGTAACTAATTGATAATTGCATCTTATATATTTTTACCTTAAAATTAATGTTTATTGTGTAGTCATACAAGCTGTCCAACATGGGTCTTCATATGCAATATAGAATTACCACACTCCGGAGTAAAATTCACATAGCGGTGAAATATTTCATACACGCATGGGAAAATTATCTTACGATGCGTGTGCATCTCTTCGACATTGTCTCAACAGCTATGGGGAGGGAGGAATAAACAACAATTTAACACGCTAATATTCACTGTTGCTGTCATGCTGTCGTCGTGGTGTAATGGATAGTGCATCGGCCTGTCGTGGTAGAAGACAATGGTTAGAGCCCCTCACTGGCAAGTATCTAGAATTTTAGTGTGAAGGTTTCAGTTACTAGTCGTCAGAGGATTAGAGGTAAAAAAGAAAATTATATTAGTAGTACTCCGCGGTATTTTTAAATATAATTTTATTATACAAAATAGTTAATTTTCCCTTACGTGTATGGGATTTTTTCCCCCACTATAGTTTTTTCCGTACGATTAAGGAATAATGCTTTACTTGCTATGTAAATTTACTCTACATTTAAGAGGTAATTTTACCTTACATTTAAGTGGTAATTTTACCTTACATGAAGAGGTAATTTTACCTTATATGTATATGTAATTAGCTTCACTTAAATGTATGGGAGTTTTACCTCAAATATTTTTACAGTGTAATTCACCAACATGGTGCAGCTTGGTGTTCCTGGAACGTCTTCCAGTTTGTGCTAAGATTCCCGGCTTTGAAAAACACCCTTGCTTGTCCAGAGAATGTGTCAACACTCACTGGTCATTGAGAGTTGGGTTTCCATCCAACGTCTTACAGCATTGTTTCACCCACTGCTTCCACGAGTCTGCCTTTGATCTGGCACCAGAGAGAACCTCTGGCGGAGACAAATGATCACCATGTCCTTCTCCTTGAGGATCTTGTGGACTTTACAGCCACCTGTGTCAAATGCCCATTACAATGGTATATGAATTTCTTCAGTATCAGATCTAAGCTTCGTGTCCCGACAATCTAACTCACAATATTAAAAACCTTACATAGTGTCAAGTGTTTAGGTTTCCTTACTATAGCCTGTCCACAATAAAATGAGCACTTTTGAAAGCCATGCTTAAAATCTACATTTATACAATTTGTGTATTACTCCGCCTTATGTAAAATTAATATTGCTATGGGCATCATCACTTTATTCATCCGTCGGTCAAATGAAACTGTGAAATTATTAAAAAAGTAAATACTGTACAAATCCTTTCACTTTTTCCTTCGATGCATTAAAAATACAGAAAACTAAAGAAGTATTTTTAAGTTATCAAAAATGGTTAACTAATACTTTTTATTCGACGTTAAGATATGGAACTACTTTCCATCTATCGTTACCAACTTTACTGAGCGAATGTCACTTAGAACCCCTATTTAAATATATGCATCCAGGGGCAGAGACTTTTTATAAGGCTCATTTCTATAGTACTCACTTTATCGTGAACAACCTTTTATCACCTTTTTTCCAACCAAATAGGCAACACGCCTATTCACAGCAGCAAGGGCACGTGCGACAAAGAGAGTCAGCCCAACGTAACCGTATTTTGTGGAAGGTAATAGTGCCGCGAATAGACAGAATATCTCCTGGTCAGGAGAGTCTGCATATTCCGCGACATCTCATCTCACTACAGAGTCTGCGAGTATACAAAAGTGAAGCTTTGCGTCGGTTCTTTCGATGTCGGCATGCCCATTCGCCGATTGGCTACGCGAGGCTTTGGGGACGGTCGTTGTGTCGTATTTGCTAATGCAGGCTGTGGCAGATTCCCCATAGATTAGGCTACTGGCTGGAGACTGGCGAACTGTGTTCAGTCATGTTGCTGGCAAATGCCACAAAGTTGCTGGCGTGTGCGGGTGGAGTGATCAAGTAAGTGAGTGAAGACCTTCGGGCGGCTCTCAACATCGAGGTCCTTGAGAGTCGATGTAGGTGAAGTGAGGTTGAGTACGGAGCAGTGCCATAATGAAGGGGCGGGATAAAACGGGAGATCCCCGAGAAAACCCGCCGACCAGCCGCATCGTCCGGCGCGATTCCCACATACGAACCTTGTTCGTCTTGGTAGGAGGGCGAGTACCCTAACCACTACACCACCGCGGCCCCTGTGCGGATGGAGTTCGTGGTAAAAGAGGCAGTTTCACTTTTGTATTCTTTGGTATTCTGTGACCTTTGTTACTTGTATCAAGGTCGTTCAATATTTGTAGATATGTGAAACGGGAGGAAACTACCCACTCCAACAAACGAATATCTAGACGTGACGTGTTTCAACGAGGAAGGCGAATAGCTTGGTGCGAATAGTTTAGCCCCTTTTTACAGTATCTCCCTGTTATTCGTTAATGTGGACTCTGGTTTCTCACAACCGATTCAATCAGTTTTTAAAACGACCAGTTTGTTTTTTTTGGTCTGCATTTAAAAGAAGTAACATTTCCAATAAAAAGCTTCGTCAAGTGACAAAATTCCAACGATCATCGCAAATCCTTACTGAAAATCATTTAAAATTTCTTCAGCTTTATAAAAATTGCGTTTTTTTTTTTTTTTGCTAGAGATATTTAACAATTTTTTTTCGTGCTTTGCGTATAATAATCATTGTACCAAACCTTTTGAACGTCTAAAATATACTCGTTCATTTATACCGTTTGCAAAGCTGTATTGCTGTTATAATCTATTTACATCGAACATAATCTTATATTCAGCACACCTTGAGTGAGTCTTAAAAGATCCTTCTGTTACTTTACTTCTATTTATGATAGAATTTCGCTTTCAAAGTTTAACATTTGCTAGTCTATAATAACGAAGTATAGGTCACATAATTCATTTTGAGTTACAATTTGGCGCCAATATCAGTCAGAAAACTAACTTTGATTATTCAGCAGATGTATTTTTAACAGAAGCTTTATTCGTGACAACACAGCCTGTTTCATAAAAAAATAATAATAATCTAGATGGCTTTTATTTTTACACGGGCAACGGGTTCATTAACCAATAAAGTCGAGCTCTTCTCAGTTTACCCAAGTAGATGGTTCGAGAGTCGCTTTATTCCACCCATTCATTGAAATCTGACTAGTCATATTGATCTGAATGTAAACAATATGAATGCTCCTTTTGTTGACATTGCAAGCAAGCCTGTCCGTTTGTAATTGAAGTGATTGTTTTCACTCATTTTAATTTCCCTCTATGCAAGCGGAATTTAAGTAATTAGTAGTCGGTTTTCCATGATCGTAGATTGGATATTCTGAAAACAAATACTACCTTTAATCTAGACGTGTTCTACGAATAGAAAGCAAATATATATATCACGTTGAGTACTTCTAATTTTTCAGTGTTTTTTTCCTAACGCTTTACGAAGATAACAAATCCTGTATAATAAGTAGACAATCTCTGTTTGTCTGTCTGTCTGTCCGTCCGTCTTTAATACCTCTATGTTCCTTGAAAGTCAATAGAAGTTCTTCAAATTTTGCAGAGCGAATCCTCAGAATAAAATGCAGGTCAAGTTCGAATTTCAGCAAGATCAGATTACGCAATCATTACCTTTAACCCTAAAAACTAATTTTTTTTCCTTTATTCCTAAGAAAAGTTTTGTATTAATGCATAGAGAATATTGCATGGATATGAAGGTAATGGAATATCATATTTGTTTACTTTAAATGTCTCGCTTTAATTTTGAGTTAATTAAGTGGCTCAGTGGATAGAACTATATCAAGTGGGGCCGCAGTAGCTAAATGGATAGATATATATCAAATGTGGCCTTAGCAGCTCAGTGGATAAGAGATTCCAAGTGCGGCCACAGTGGCTCAGTGGATAGAGAGATTCCAAGTGCGGCCACAGTGGCTCAGTGGATAGAGAGATTCCAAGTGCGGCCACAGTGGCTCAGTGGATAGAGAGATTCCAAGTGGGGCCGCAGTGGCTCAGTGGATAGAGAGATTCCAAGTGGGGCCTTAGTAGCTCAGTGGATAGAGAGATTCCAAGTGGGGCCGCAGTGGCTCAGTGGATAGAGAGATTCCAAGTGGGGCCTTAGTAGCTCAGTGGATAGAGAGATTCCAAGTGGGGCCTTAGTAGCTCAGTGGATAGAGAGATTCCAAGTGGGACCGCAGTGGCTCAGTGGATAGAGAGATTCCAAGTGGGGCCGCAGTGACTCAGTGGATGGAGAGATTCCAAGTGGGGCCTTAGTAGCTCAGTGGATAGAGAGATTCCAAGTGAGGCCACAGTGGCTCAGTGGATAGAGAGAGATTCGAAGTGGGGCCTTAGTAGCTCAGTGGATAGAGAGAATCCAAGTGGGGCCGCAGTGGCTCAGTGGATAGAGAGATTCCAAGTGGGGCCTTAGTAGCTCAGTGGATAGAGAGATTCCAAGTGGGGCCTTAGTATCTCAGTGGATACAGAGATTCCAAGTGGGGCCTTAGTAGCTCAGTGGATACAGAGATTCCAAGTGGGGCTGCAGTGGCTCAGTGGATGAAGAGATTCCAAGTGGGACCGCAGTGGCTCAGTGGATAGAGAGATTCCAAGTGGGGCCTTAGTAGCTCAGTGGATAGAGAGATTCCAAGTGGGGCCGCAGTAGCTCAGTGGATAGAGAGATTCTAAGTGGTGCCTTAGTAGCTCAGTGGATAGAGAGATTCCAAGTGGGGCCGCAGTGGCTCAGTGGATGAAGAGATTCCAAGTGGGACCGCAGTGGCGCAGTGGATAGAGAGATTCCAAGTGAGGCCACAGTAGCTCAGTGGATAGAGAGATTCCAAGTGGGGCCTTAGTAGCTCAGTGGATAGAGAGATTCCAAGTGGGGCCTTAGTAACTCAGTGGATAGAGAGATTCCAAGTGGGGCCGCAGTGGCTCAGTGGATAGAGAGATTCCAAGTGGGGCCTTAGTAGCTCAGTGGATAGAGAGAATCCAAGTGGGGCCGCAGTGGCTCAGTGGATAGAGAGATTCCAAGTGGGGCTGCAGTGACTCAGTGGATAGAGATATTCCAAGTGAGGCCACATTGGCTCAGTGGATAGAGAGAGATTCGAAGTGGGGCCTTAGTAGCTCAGTGGATAGAGATATTCCAAGTGGGACCGCAGTGGCTCAGTGGATAGAGAGAGATTCCAAGTGGGGCCTTAGTAGCTCAGTGGATAGAGAGATTCCAAGTGGGGCCTTAGTAACTCAGTGGATAGAGAGATTCCAAGTGGGGCCGCAGTGGCTCAGTGGATAGAGAGATTCCAAGTGGGGCCTTAGTAGCTCAGTGGATAGAGAGAATCCAAGTGGGGCCGCAGTGGCTCAGTGGATAGAGAGATTCCAAGTGGGGCTGCAGTGACTCAGTGGATAGAGATATTCCAAGTGAGGCCACATTGGCTCAGTGGATAGAGAGAGATTCGAAGTGGGGCCTTAGTAGCTCAGTGGATAGAGATATTCCAAGTGGGACCGCAGTGGCTCAGTGGATAGAGAGAGATTCCAAGTGGGGCCTTAGTAGCTCAGTGGATAGAAGATTCCAAGTGGGCCTAGTACTCAGTGGATAGAGAGATTCCAAGTGGGGCGTGGCTCGTGAGGAGATTCAAGTGGCCAGTGGCTCAGTGGATAGAGAGATTCAAGTGGGGCCTAGTGCTCAGTGGATAGAGATATTCCAAGTGGGGACCGCAGTGCTCAGTGGATAGAGAGATTCCAAGTGGGGCCTTAGTAGCTCAGTGGATAGAGAGATTCCAAGTGGGGCCAGTACTCAGTGGATAGAGAGATTCCAAGTGGGCCTATAGTATGCTCAGTGGCTACTGAGAGGATTCCAAGTGGGCCGTTCAGTGGATAGTGGAATCAGAGTGGATTAATATGGGGATTCCATGGCTCAGTGGTAGTGATAGGAGTATTTTAAGTGGGGCAGTAGTAAAGTGGATAGATAAATATTAATGGGACCGCAGTTTGCTTCAATGTTGAGTTAATTTCACACCATTTCGTTATTACCTATATATATATATGCAATATTTTTTCAGTATTTGTATGCTAACCAAATTTTCAACATGGTAACTGTTATAGCCCCATGACAATACAAAAAAAGGCTACGGTTACTACGCCTGGTTACTACGAGTGAGCTATATATTGACATGATTTCGTATCATAGCTAAAAAAGACAGTACAGGTAATAAGAATATTAATTAAAACATAAACACTAACAGTAAACAGCACTAACATCATTGTACAATTTTAATAAATGTACTTGGATTTATTAATATGCCGTGGTGTTGTTTAAAACCCTTTACGTACATATGTTTGAGTAGATACAGCATGTAGTTTTGTGAAACTTCAGTTAGCAGGACGAGAACAGACCAAGATACCAATGAAGATTTGCCTTCACGTGGATCCTCGCCTGTTCCTCAAGGAATTTTGTATCAAAACTAAACTTGAAAAATGATGATCACTTCTTCACGCTTGTGTACTCCGACGAGAACTATTCCAAGGATACACTCGCAGAGAGAGCATAAAGACCTTATATTTTTATAGTATGAGTACAGGATTTACTTACATGGAGAGGTGGCAACGAAACGTCTGAAACCAAAGACTCTAGGGATATATTTACGGAGTTTAATCTGAAATAAAATTACAGTGTTGCTGAGAAACAGTCACTATTAGGCACTATTCTGAAGAGAATTTAATAACGAAATTAAGTAGAAAGCTAACGAAAACTGTTACCTACAATTTATACGGACTAATAAAAGTAAAGGATGACATGTATTTCAGTGATGCCTAATTTATTCCAGCGTAATTAAATTAATTTCGAAGTAACAAATTTACTTTCTGAATTTTGTGCAATTTCTTTCAAAATACGAACGAAGTGACGAACCTTGTTCGCTAAACTGTTCTTGGAATTATTCCTTTTTCAAACCTGCAGGAAACAATTATTTGGAAATTAATAGGTTGTCAGCATATTCCTTGTGTTATAAACCTTAAAATACATAATGATCTGACCAAATAAAATTGAACATTTTTACCGAAACATATAATAGGCGGGGCCGCAGTGGCTGAGCAGTTCGCCTGCTCACCCCTCACCAAGTGGATCAGGGCCCAATCCCCGGCTGGGTCACTCCGGATTTTCACATGTGGGAATTGTGCCGGTCGATGCCGTTGGTCGGCGGGTCTTCTCGCGGGTCTCCCG
This sequence comes from Dryococelus australis, assembly GCA_029891345.1. Taxonomy (NCBI): domain Eukaryota; kingdom Metazoa; phylum Arthropoda; class Insecta; order Phasmatodea; family Phasmatidae; genus Dryococelus; species Dryococelus australis. Next base: position 118,380,721 of record CM057000.1, on the reverse strand, counting down.
TCTCCCCCTCTTTTTTTTCATTCAGGCGCTGTTCTAAACTCACCTCAATCACTCTCATCGGCTCTCAAGACCTCGATGTTAAGAGTCGTCCAAATCTCTTCACTCGTACAGTAGGCAATAATACTAAAGTAAATGAGCAACAACAACAATGACAACTTCTCTGTTTCAAAATGGTTCTTAAATATGGAGAATTATATTACTGGAGAGAAAGCACCACTGCAAAATAGTTTGGTAAACTTGACTGCATCTCGCAAGGCAATGTTCATGGGGGTTTCATAAAAAGTGAAAATAAGTCTACGTGAATAAAAAGACGAAGGACCATGTAAATGAATTAAATTCTAATTTTGTATTTATATTAACTGTTGCATAGACTGTAGTTTACTTGCTGGAGTAATAAGACAATTAAGCGAGACACATGATCACAAATCATATCCTCCTTATTTCTAAATAGATCCCAAAGTACAAATAATTTTAGACAGAGAATATACTGCAGATTGACTAAGTTCCGCCTACTGTAAGATCATCATTGTTTTAAACCTTTCATGAATTATAATATCATCAAATTTACCATGGACATAATATAGTCAAAGTCGTATCAATAAACATACTACGGGAAATAAAGCACTCTATTACAGACTAGTAAGTAAAATGAGATTATACGCACCATGCCCCTCTTGCACAAGATGTTGTTTATGAAATTACACATCCTGCTGAAAGTGTTAATTTTTCTCAAATTAAAAAAATATATCCTGGAAATATTTTTGAAAAACGTACGGTATGTAGCGATAGAAAAGCGTTAATTTCTTTCTGCATAACCAAATAGTATTGCCTATGTTAATTGTATCAAGGACATACAGTTGTCATTAAACCTTCTTATCTTGCAGCAGGGAAATAGAAAATATCTTTGCGTTAATTCAGATGGAAAATTGCTCTAATTTCATTTGTCTGGCTGTATTACTACACTATAGAACAAAGTGTACATTACTGGACTGTCATCGTCAAAGTAACACATTAATGACTTACTCTATTGAAGCATACTATTAAATATTCACGGTTGTTTTGCTTTTGCGTTAACGAGAATCGGTTGGTAAATATTAAACGATTAAACGGACTGGTGTTAGTAAAAGGTGATTCTTAAGAGTTTGTATTCACAGCACAAGGACCTTGTGGAAAATAATAATAATTCCAGGCAAAAAAGTTACCCTCTTTTTAGAAACTATAAACAATATATCATTTTCAACCAAAGCTGTGTATTCGAAAATATTTACAACTAGTCTCAATGGCCATGATTCAATTTTGGATAAACACGCGCAAACATCAAAACACAGCAGGGCACACAAACTTCTAGGCGCGCGCGCACACACACACACGCACGCACGAATGGACAAACATAGGCGTGGTAATGATAATCTCAAATGCATGTTTCCCCTATCGTCACTGTAACAGTAACATAATTCGTTAACCTTTGAAAACTCACTAGTATAACAGTGTGACTAGTTCGATTTCAAGTACCCGATACATTATGAATTAAAAATTAACTGATCTAAAAAAAAATTATATTGAGAAACGAAAATAAAATCTGAATAAAGGCTGTAGGCCCATTTGAGTATTGTACGAATTTGCCGCCATAATCATTTTAACAGCATGATGAAAATAACGTGCGTATTACAAGAGCGGTAACTGGTGATGCGAACAATTTTTTTTCTGCTCAAGACATAAATATAGGTGTACTTAAAAATGTAATAATTTCAGCAGGCAAAGCCTCGAATAAAATGTATCGATACGTAAACACAAGAAAACTTATCACGGATTCTAGGATCGAACAATGGAACCAGGCATGAAGAACATAGCTCCACGCTGTAAAATTGAAGAAGCTACACGATATGGTAATGTGGACACCAATAGGATTTCCTGTAAAGAGATTCAGTCTCGGCGGTTTATTCTGGTTGGGGAGATAAAGGGGAATGTATATTTTCATTCTGTGTAATATGAAACAGAAATCCTTGCAAATGTAGGTTCCAAGTGTTACAGGATATGAGGATATTACGTGTGCAGTTTGAACAGAAAACCTTGTCATAACAATTAGATGAGGCGTAGGTGAAATATTAATTAATTAATTGCAGACTTTTTTTTTTTTTTTTTTTTTATTGTCGCATTGAACACGACATATTTCTTGCGACGTGATTTTAAAATTTAGTTACATGTATTTTACTTTGTTTGCGAAACGCATTCTCGAAGTAAACGGAACTATACTTCGCTGTTGTTAAAACAAGTAATATAGCTCCAAAAATAATTAAGGAATTTAGTTCCTTCCAGTGAATATGCCCATATAAAACATACCGTGTACAAAATCTAACGTAATTAAAATTTCATGATAAAATATAAAAACTGTTTTTAAAAATTTTTACTTAACCAAATTGTTTACCTTTGGATGCAGTATGTTATAAAAGGAAGATATGTAGTAACAAGAAATACACAAATTGCAATAAAATGTGTGCACCATGCCAAAACTCGTTCGATAACGTTTGAACATTCGTAAATAGGCACATATATTGACGATAATCAAATGATTAAAGCCTCCTACGATGACGCACGCACATGCGTTTTCGTGTAACCTGAATAAACATATCTCAGAACAGCGTATGTCGTGGGAAAAACGGTAATACTTTCCCGGTGTGACTGATGATCCATGCGCATCCCGAGAAAACACATGAGACAGTCTTACGAACAACTGACGGAACTTGAGAGAAGTCGTATAGGTAGAGACCTGCAAAATTCGCGTTATTATTTAAGGACAGACTGAACTGCACGTTACTACGGATTTTATCGACTTCAGTCGTTGGCCGGAAATGTGTCTGACATGCCTCGGATAACTCTTGAGCCAGTAATATTAGTTCCGCGGGGGCGTAGCTAATATCTTTTAAGTTGATCAAGCAAGTAGGTGACGTTTATTAAAGTGCAGCGGTCAATGAATCCACGAACTGTGCTTACTTGTATATAAGGCAGTGGAGTCTATCCTCTCACCGAAAGACAACGCGAATTTTGCACGTGTCTACGAATAAGAGAGATGCCAGAATAAGGGTGTTAGACGCGCAACTGCCAGACTTTTGGGCCATTCTGACCTCATAGTCAGATTATGTTCCTAACAGATCACCGGACATGGGCATGTGGAAGCTTCATTAGTGTACTGTATCTCTAGCACGAGCATTTCCAGATGCTTATCGCAATCATCTCTGTGGTCCCAATGACCTTTTTATTTTTCTGTCACAAACACATTGGCATCGTCATGGTGTTTTGCAGCGATTTTAGCGAATAGTAACGTGGCATGCTTTGAACTGGTGACGTATTGTATAGCCAAAATTTGAGGAGCGCAGGAGAGTGCTTCAATCCTTGCATCACGTTATGGTGACATATGTTACCTACTTATGGTGTGGTGATCTGGAAAGCCATCGCATGTGGTTGTCACTCACTTATGGAAGTGATACGAGGTTCATTGAACGCACAGCGGTATGTTCAAGGTGTCATGCTGCCCCCGTGCGCTACCTTTCCTGGCTCATTTCCCAGAAGCAGGTTTAGGGTGAGATAAAGACTGCATGCTCGCTGCTTTGGTCCCATGCCGAAGAGTCCGTAATAAGGAGAATAATTTTCAACAACTGTGGGGAAAATCTACCTCCCGGAAACACGTGAAGATAGTTTGATTCCATGTCCCTTCGCAACGTCACTTGTATCCAAGCACGGTAAAGGTACGACAAGCTCCCCACTTCTGTGCCACAAGTGAGCGGAAAATTGTGGTGGTGTAGTAATATTGAAATCACTTACTCTGGGGCTTTACCGCCATAATAATAATAACATTTCTTTAAAATCCTACAGTTCATTTAACTCCCGTTTTTTGGTGGCACGAAATTTTTTATGCTAATGAGTGTACAGTATTTTCTATTAGTTTGTAATCACGTCTATATGAAAGCTATTTATTGTTTCAAGCATTGCAGCACGAAGCGCTAAAACACTTCAGCTCACATTTTAGTAGCAATAGGCCAATGTATCGCTATTAGACCAAAGAACTGTACACCCTTGGGTTAGATAATAAGTTTCGCATACAAATTAACCTCAATAGCCTTATAATTAGGGAAAGCCTTAATTGATGATTCGTGAATGTTTCACGGGTCTTCACAAATTACAATATATCGTTTTAAAGTGATTCAGTGACAATTTTCAAGTTAATGTATTTAGTCGGCAATTTCATGTGTAGTCACGCAGCGTGAAAAAAGAATCGTATTCACGGCCAAAGCTGGCGAAAGCGTAAAATAAACGCACAGACGACGACGATAAGTTACATAATCAAACTGTTGACCACAGCAATAAAGGATCAACAAGCATTTAAACTAATTTTGCGCCTGTTTGTTTAACGTGCAATTGTAAGCTCGGCACGCAGCTGACACTCATAGGGCTTCGTAGTTTATCTGGGGGCCAACCAATCACAGCGCTTCACAACTACCTCGATTGAATTTGCGCCGAGAGAACGCACCGGACTCGCCACAAAGCTCCCGCCGCAGAATGAACACGTTTCCAATATGATTGTCGACCTCCCCTCCCCCGCCCCCCTCACGTTTTACTTCCTGCTAGCTAGGTTACAGGTACAGTAGCGAACACAACTGGCTGATGAAGAGCAGGCCACGGAAGCAGAAGTCGCTGGTTGTCAATGTGCTCACAACCTGTGGGTCTTGTTCGTGGATGCCCAGCCACAAAACACAGCGCCCAGCTCACACTTAAATATTCCCCAGTAATCGCCGCTTGTGTCGACACAAGCGCTCGTCGCATAACGCGACATCGTTTCATTTTGTGCGTGGGTGTATTACAGCGGTGAGGTCGTCATAGCAATAGTATGAAACTATGCGCTGTCGAAATTTTACTTGACATTACGAAAAAAGTCACTTTAGAAATCTACCCTGACACTGGACACTTCATTTATAGCCACAGTGTCATAGTACAGTCCCGTTAATATAATAAATGGAGTGCTGTAAAGCGCAGAAAATTTGCCCCATTCCAGAATCAATACACAACTTTCGTGACTTTAAGAACATTTAAATTATTAACTTGATAAGTTGTAGTTCTATTATTTTTGTTTTGGATATTAATATGACGAGAGTTATATTTTAGCTTACTTTTTAAGCTGTTAAAAAAATATTGGTTCTGTTATTTGCTGCTGCCCCAGTGTGTAGCCAGATTGACCTCAGACCAGGTGGCAGAGGACTTCGTCCTTGTCTGCTTGCAGGTCTTCCATTGGTTAAGAGTTCGCCTGGGCGTGTCTAATAAACTGTGATCCAGTTGCAGATATATCAGGAGTACGAATGCGTTTGAAGGCTAGCTTGTCCTAAAATGAATTCGAGAAATTTTCCAGTCCCTTCCTATAAGTGGCAGGACACTGCAGGCAAACATACACCATCGCAATACTAGGTAAACAATGACTGCCCCACTTCAGACATGCGCGAAAGAAGAAAAGCTTTCAGTTATTCAGAAGGGTGATGAATATTTGTTACAGCAGCAAGTTTGCAAATGGGTTAGGAAGTTCAGAAATAGATCGACTTCGGTAACAAACGCTCCCCGCCCAAGCCAGGCACGACTTGGGACGCCAGAGAATACTGCAGCAGTTAACCTTAGTTTTGGAGAATCGTGAGTGACAGTGGATGGAATTGCTGAAATTCTGAACACAATTCATGGCTCAGCACACTACATCATTCGTGATGAGCTCCAGTTTCACAAAGTGCCGGCAAGTTGGGTGCCACGGCAGTTGACTACAGAACTGAGAAAGCGGCGTTTAGGCGCCTGTGGATGACATACACAGTGTTTTGAAGTAGGAGATAATGGTTTCCTTGTGAGAATCATAACTGGGTATAAAATCTAGGTTCACACCCACCAACAGGAAGCAAAACGAGCAAGCAAGGAAGGGAACCATTGCTCATCACCAAAATACAAGTATTTCAGGACACAGCCTTCTGCAAAGAAGATTATGCTACTCTCTTTAGGGACGAACGATCAGTGCCTCATATACAGATCTCCTTAAGAATCATCTTCAACCCTGCAACCTAGTCAGAGCGGCATGGATTGCTGTCTACTGGTGTCATTTTGCAACATGACAATGCTCGGCCCCAATGCAACAGTTTCCACCAACTAAGAAATGCATTTTAAGTTTCTTTCACATCCGCCACATTCACCAGTCTTTGCACCTAGTGATTTCCACGTGTTTGGGCCACTCAAGGATGCAATGGGAAGAAATAATTCCGGTTAGGACGAAGTGGCACACCAACATTTCCGCAAGTGGCTGCGCAAACCACCAAAAGAATTTTTTCTACAGGAATCCATTCCACTATGTAAGTGCTGGAGGACTTTCTTTGAACAAAACGGAGACTGTGTATAAAAATGATACAGCTGTGTACCACTTATGCTTAATAAATTAGATTTAAAAAAAATGTTTTCATTTGAGTGGTCCTCGCATAACCTAGGTTCGATAATTCTCAAGGTATGGCCTTTTAAGGAACTGCTGGAATTGTAAATACCCACACTTGATACAGCCCATGTTCGTACCACTACAGCCCTGCCTGTGTATCAGCAGTGATTCGATCATACAATAGGTTCTCTAAATGCCCACCTTGCATCTGAATGCACGCCTGCACTTGTTGCATTAGTGACTGTGCGACACGTCCAGACATCGCTCGTGTGCCGCACATCTTCTGACAACCTTGTTCCTCACGCTGGCGGAGCATTGCAATATCCGTAACAGGTTTCGGAAAAACGATGATCTTGAGATTTTCCCACAGGTAATAATCCACTGGATGAAGATCAGGGGAACGTGCAGGCTAGGAGATCTGTCCTGCGCGACACATTTACCTGTCTGGGAATCTCTCATCCAGGTAGGCCGTGGCCATTCTGCCGAAATGTGGCTGTGCCCCATCATGCATGAACCACACTCTACACACAAGCTGCGATATCGACTAATATAGGACAGCAACTCGATAACCATCGGTAAGAGGACGTACGATAATATGGACGTTATGTTGTGAAGCGCACTCTAAGTCCGAACCAGTGATGTCAATCAGTGAAATAATCTTCACTGAACGTCAGTTGATTAGCTATTACCGACTGTAAATAAAGCAGATGAACATGTGACTTATGGCAGTGAAATTCTCGAAATTCAGTGGGAATCGCATAAAAATCAGTGAAATCCAGTCATCATATAAGTTAAAAAGCAATGATTATCAGTCGCTGTTTTCACTGCTTTGGCTGAATTCTCACTGTTTCAAGTTTAGAGTGTGCAGTTTCAACACCCTGGATTACTTCCCACATGTGTTGACATACTCTGTAAGGAATATGTCGGAGCGATAAGTCCAAGGTTGCTCGTTGACAGAATTTCCGACAGTGCTTTCAAACTGTCGGCGACCAACACGCACGGGCTAACTATCCCCAGAGCATGTATCGAGGTACCTGAAGGTCCCCAACACGGCGGCACGTTCCCCGGCAGCCTTCGTGACAGCTACTTGGCATGTGATTCTCGGCGCCTGCCTTCACCGCAATTTGCGTCACTCGGGCGAGGTTGAGCAGGCGAATCGTGCCGGGGGTTCTTGTGCCCGGAGATAACGGGGTCGACACGCTGAGGTTTCCGTTCCACCCGGACACCCGTCGACCTAACATGCGCCGGCCAGATTAACGTGCTAATGGCTTTCCGCTCGCTTCCCTGTCTTCCTTCCCGGCACTCCGCGCACAAATACGACGTTGCTTGGTGTAGGCTGTTCACGGTAAAATGACCATTTTTGAATGCCGTCTCATTTGGTATAATAGTGAATAAAATGTATGTTATTTGAGCCTTAGACGTTAACTTCCGATTAGAATTTACACATTGTGTTCATTACTTACATGGCAATATTTATTTTTAAATTAGGTTAAAGGATAAAAAATGGCTGAAAGAAAAAAGTAACCAGGGCCTCAAAAGTGTTCATTTTACCGTGAACAGCCTACATATTTAAAGGTTACTTCCACTCAGCTTGGGAATATCCGTTTTAAAAGTTTGGCAACCAAAAACTTTCGCCACCAGGTAAGCGCTAGTTTCGCACGTGTGCCAGATTTTTCTCTATTGTCTACGTTAAGAAACAGTATAATTCCAATAAACATAAATATAAACATTATAAAATACCTTTCTCTTTTATTATTCACGTAGATAACCATTTTAATTAAATGTGCCCTATTTGGAACACTGCGCACCTAGTGGCGGAAATTTTCCCTGTGAAAACTCGTTTTATTTTTGACATAAATAGAATTACCCTTCGCGGTTTATTCAAACTTTTTAAATCAAACCTTAGAAAAATCGCCCCAACAATGATGTACTTGGTTGTTTCCTGAATATACCATGTATCAGAAGTGTTTTAGATTTGTGTTTACATAAGAGTACCATATATTTTCGTTAAATTGAACCTTTACCTATATATCATGTATAAAATATATTTAATTTATTACAAATATGGATAAAACAGGGAGAAAATATTATTGTTGGTAATGACTGGCAAGAAATAGTTATTGAAAATGTTATTACAGTGAATGCGCACGAGTGCGGTGCGCTGTCCTTTTGGTGAAAATTTTGTTAGACTTGGTCAAGCTTCGTTTGCACGAGGCGGAGGAATATCGGCGGAAGTAAGTAGAACTTTGGCAGGGCTTCCAGAAAGTGAGAGTGTGTGAGACGAGGCTAAGGGCCATATGGACAGACTCGCCTAGAAATGAAGCACCACTACCACTTCGTGTAGTGGAGATTCCAAGCGTCGCTAGATCTCGTATGCTCAGACAATTCTAGTTATAACACTAGTGCGGGATTCATGAAGTTGATGACGTCAGTAGATCTCAGCCAATCGGAAGTCACAGAAACTATGACATCTGATTCTTCTCGTAAGAAATAAAATGGACAGGTGTGTTCCTCGAAATACGCATATTATTCTTATACTGTTTAAAAATGTAATTGATATGCTGGGATCAACAGAAAACTCATGTAGAATTATAAATAATGCCAGTCAACTAATAAATATCAACGGAATTGATATTTCTAGGATGTTGTTAAAGAAAGTTTATGAAATACTGTTATTACGAGATTTTTTGAAGGGACGTATTATGTAAGGCATTAATTAATTATTAGCAATACCTAACCATGGAGGTTTTACTTAACACACAGTCGCTAGCGCCAAACAGAAGTTATTCTATTGCTATTTGAACTAATTGACAAAGTTTAAAATCATATACAAATACGATTTTTTAAATATACTTTATATAATCGTTATTATATCGGCGTAATAAAATTGACGTTATAGAAACGTAGTTTATTTCGTAAACGTAGACAATCTGTAAACTTTCCTATTTTTTATAATTAAAGTGTATATATTTAAATAATTCACACTTACGTACAAGAACAACTCAATACTTTTTATAATAGATAAATATGTTATATTTAGCGCTATCTAGTGACAGTAACGCTATTCTTTCTATTGCATATAAATGAACGTTATTTTTACGAAACGAAACTGGATGAAAAATTACAATCTAATCGTATGTGTAGTGTTCCAGTTTAATAAATACATTTTCTTATCCAGGATGTGTGAATATACATCCCCGTACACGTTAAAAACTTTACATCTTAGTCAAATACGGGGGTTTTTTTTAACAGCCATTTTGCAGAAAATCTCCACTGGATGGTAGTTTAGGGAGGTCGTTCGGTGACTAGATTTCTCCACTTAAAAAGTAAGGGCCCACTGCCTACAACTTAAAGTGAAATATCATACGCACAACGCGTAATCTAGTGCCGATTCCGCTTCGGCTCTAGTACTAGTGGCGACTAGATACGTATCTGCATACAACCCTTTCCGACACTTTATAAACAAGGATGACTAATACCAAATGTGACTGAGCATACGAAATGAGCCATCTAGTGACATTTTCCCTGTGTTTCTAGTGTCAGCGGCGACTAGGTTAGTCTCTGCATATGGCCCTAAGACGCTCGCAACACCACACTGTATTCAAGGACACAGTTTTTTTTTCTTCTATTCCTGCCCTATTTGTGAGAATGCGCCCGCGGCAGGGCATGAGCTAAATGCGTCTCAGGGCTGCTCCCCCTTGCGCCTAAAAGGGCGGTATAATTCATGCAAGGAGGCGTGCATTCTCGGCAAGAGGGATCGAGCAGCCATGGTCCAAAGTCAGGGCCTCGTGCAAACAAAGCTTAATTGAGTCTGGAAAATTGCACCTGAGGACAACGCGCCGAATTCGTGCGCACCCAGTTGTATAGGCTGTTCACGGTAAAGTGAGCACTTTTGAAAGCCCTCTCGTTTGGAATGGTAGTCAATAAATACATTTAATTCTAGCTCTAGACCTTAACTTCCGAGTTTGGTGGAATATACGCATTGTGTTTATTACTTACGTGGCAGCATTTGTTTAAAAATATGGATAAAGAATAAAAAATGGCCCAAAGAATAAAGTAACTAGGGCTTCAAAAGTGCTCACTTCACCGTGAACAGCCTATAACGACATTTTGCATGAGAACTACTGCTTACTAGGCGCTACCAACACGCACACGTTTTCTCGCTGTTTATATTCATATTTATTATAAATGAAATATTAAAATTTATAAATAAAATATTGGTAAAACTTTAATTCAACGAAAAATAAGATACTTTCAAATTAACAGAGGTATAAAACGCTTGTGATACATGGAATATTTTTTGAAATAACCAAACACGTCATACGTGGGGTGATGTTTCAAAGGTTTGATTCAAAAAGGGTGAAGAAACCGCAAATAGAGAATGGTGAGTCAGTGGAGTGATTCGGGCGGCTCATAACATCGAGGTCTTGAGAGCCGATGCGGGTGAATGAGGAGAGTACGTAGCAGCGCCGGAATGCAAGGACCGAGGAGACGGAAGATCCCCGAGAAAACTCGCCTACCAGCGGCATCGTCCGGCACGATTCCCGCATGAGAAAATCCGGGAGTGACCCCGGCCGGGAATCGAACTCGGTTCACCTAGATGTCGTATCTGAGTACCTTAGATCTATCTATAGGGGTAGTGAAATTTCGCGAAAATATTTCACGACAAGCTATATTTCAAAAACACTGTAGGGTAGTTACGTATCTTGATTGGCTGAATTACTTTCAGACTCTTGTCAACTGTCTGCACACAAATCACGTGTGAGCCGTGCCGATATTGCCGAATTCTGAATGGCCCGGTCAAATATGAAGACGCCTTCTCAAGCATGTAACAACCAGCGGGGTATAGACAAACTGCTGTCGTGTGCTTGTAGTATCGAATTCTACCGTGTTTTCATTTTTTTTTTTTCCCGAAAAATCACTAGCTCTACTTATCTGCTCTGTGGCAATACATATGCTTATTAGTTAATTTGCTAAACGTAATTATCTTGTGTGCGAGCAAATTCGCTGATCAGAAATAACAGTGACTTGAAATTACTTTGGCTTTAGTGTTTAGTAGCTATCCGCTGGCTGATCAGTTCTCTTTTCCGTTAATTCGCGTACAACTGTAGTTCCTAGCGGAAGATGTTTCGCTCTGGTACCAAGGCGAACTCCTTTGCGATACGTGGGCTTCTTAGACAGCAACAGGGTTAATTCGTTCCAAGTAATGGGTTTGAAGTAATCTTGCCTTTCAGAACACTTTTGAAGGCATCGCTTCTATAGTCCAGTCGCGGTTTCTTCAAACGTTTTGAATCGAACCTTCGGAAAAACACACAATGTACGACATGTTCGTTGGTTTCCTGAATGCGTAGTTTATCACAACGGTTTTATTCTTGTGTTAAAGGCTGTTCACGATAAAGCGAGCACTTTTGAAATCAACCTTAGAAAAATGTCATTGCCCCTGCCTGCATATATTTCAAGGGGTGCACTGAGTGACATGCGCGCAGTAAAGTTGGTAACGATGAATGGAAAGTAGTTCCATATGTTAACGTCGAATAAAACGTGTTAGGTAACCATTTGTGATAATTTATATTATTTCTTACGCTTTCCGTTTTTTTTTAACACCTCAGTGTGTAAAAATTACCAGATTTATATAATGTTTACTTTCTTAATAATTTCACAATTTCACTTGACCGATGCATGAATAAAGTGATGAGGCCCATGGTAATGTCAATTTTTGATAAGGCGGAAGAATACACAAGCTGCATACAACTTAAGCAGAGATATCAAAAGTGCTAATTTTACCATGAACAACCATTATCATAAAAGTACTTAATTTTTGTTTGAATTGATCTTTCATTTATATTTTATCTGTTTATTATACTTTTTCATTCGTAAATAAAAATAATAAAAACGGGGAGATAATATGTGTGCTTGCAACGCCTAGTAATAAATTGTCGTTATGTTAGATATTATTACAGTGAGTGCGCACGCATGCAGAGCGCTGTCCCTCTGGTGTAATTTTCTTAGTTTGTTTGCATGAGGCGGAGTAATATCCAGGAAGTAGATCTTCAGCAGGGCTTCAGAGAAGTTGTAAGTAATCGTTAATGGACTTTAATTGTCTGCTTTTCTTGGTGAAAGCTATTCACGGTAAAGTAAGTACTTTTGAAAACAACCTTTGAAAAAGCAAACAAGTGTCCACATTTACACGTGTGATACATTTAGACACTGGCACGCTGGCTGCCAGTTAAGTTGGCAATGGAATGATAAAAATACTTCTAAGACTTGAAGTTATATCGAGACTGTAATATTTAAATGTATAGCTTTTGAAGTCAGTGTTGCTCATTATATACGGAAAACAGCATGAAATTTACATTTTATTAATACCTCTGCAATCGAAGAAATTCCACAGAATCGCTCGAATGTCGCTTGAATACTGTGAAACGGTTCATGACGATATTAATTTTATCATATAGCGGAAGGATACGAAATGAGCAGGAACGTAAATTCTAAGTAGGACTTTAAAAAATGCTCAAAACTATAAAAAGTATTTTTTCTACATCAGCAGGTTTTGTCCAGCACCTGACTGGTTCTGCAGTATGTTACAAAAACAAACTTCTTATAGTGTATTCGCGGTTTATTCGCATTTTTGAATCAGACCTTTGAAAAATCACCCTATGTAATACGTGTTTGGTTGTTTTCTAAATATGTACCTTACTACAAGCGTTTTATAATTCTGCCAACATGAAAGTACCTTAATTTTAGTTAAATTGAACCTTTACTTATATTCTATCTGTGAATTTTAATATGTTATGTATAATTAATATTAATTTAAAAAGGGAGAAAAAAAGCTTGTTGGTAACGGTTAGTAAGAAATAGTTCTAGTGCAAAATAATATTACAATTAGTGCGCACGAATCCGGTGTGTTGTCCCATTCGTGTTATTTTCTATACCTGGTTAAGTTTTGTTTGTTCGAGGTGGAGGAATATCGTGAAAGTATAATAACTCCAGCAGATCTTCAGAAAAGTTGCAAGTGTCCGTAAATGGACCATTGCGGAAACGCTGTTTATGCCCACGGCTTGACCAACGCGACTCTTGTCGCACGCCCGGTCCCAACTGCAACTGCAGCATAGCCCACACCCGGCCGCGTGCCAAAAAAACGAACTCGCGACCATCCCCACACCGCAACGATGTGCCTCGACACTCGCGCATCCTCTGTTCCACCTCGCATTCCGACTGTAGCTAGTCTCTTCTGTGTGTGTCTGCGAGTGGTGTTGAGTTCCCTGTGCCCAGGCTAGGCCAGCCATGCCGTCACGCCAAACTAAGCCTAGCGGGGATCGTCAAACCACGAATCCACCTATTCAAGCCGCGTCGCGTGAAAGCAAACAAACAACCAGGGAGAATCTGCAACCTCGAATCCAGCTATTCACGCGTCGCGTTGGATGAAAACAAAAAACAAACAAAAAAAAAAAGTAAACAGAACCTGCACTCAAACAGCCGACAATGCTTGGAATGTGGTCCTGGACTCATTGAAAATTGAGAGAGAGAGGCACGCTCTCTACCAGCCCGGGATGAAATTACAGACGAGTGTGTCCACACGCAAAAAAAAAATGGATGGACACAGTGTGTACGTCACATTTCGACTATACAATGAAAACTGGCCCATTTCGGGAACTTGTGTACTTTACACGCACTAATTAAATACGCTTCTATGTTTCACAGTGTCAGGCGTTTTGTTTTTTTTTACGGTTAATGAAGTGAGGCTCTTCTGAATAAAAAATTATTTGGTGATGAATTTCGCAACTGGAATATTGATAGTTTGAATTTAACGAGAATTTCAAGTTACAAACATTTTAGCACAAAATCACTGTAGCACCACTTCATCATTCGAAATATTCGCAGAAGTAATTAATCGTGGAATAAAAATATTCTCCTTAGTTCCCTACGATAAACACTGACCTGGGGTGCTTCGTTTATATTGACTGTAATTACACTGCTGCGCATAAAAAATTGCGACACCCTCTTTCCTCAACATGCCCGCCTATCTGGAGACCGAGAAGCGCTAGAGCGTAAGGACGACTCTACCACGCACATCAAGTGCCCCACCGCTGCTAAGCGCTAGAGCGTAAGGCCGACTCTACCACGCACATCAAGTGCCCCACCGCTGCTAAGCGCTAGAGCGTAAGGCCGACTCTACCAAGCACATCAAGTGCCCCACCGCCGCTAAGCGCAAGGCTCTGAACTGGCGTGCAGTGTTCTCGTCGCACTGCGGTAACCCTATAATGTTATTGTTGGAAAGTCTGTAGGAAGCTTAAATAAAATGTAAGAAACTTACAGTGGAGTAGCGATTCGGATTTTGACGACTGACTATCCAGTCGACTTTCTGGTGCCAGTATCAAGCGAAGGGAGCTCTATTGTCCACTGTGGAGGTGGTTGAATGAGAGAGTGTACCAATATGTGTATAATGTGGTTAGGCAAGTGAAAAAATGTTGTATAAAATAGTGTTTTTTTTTTTTTTTTACAAATGTATGTGAATTTTTAATGTTGAAAAAAAATGATGGTATTTTTAAACGATTTGTGTTTAAAATGTATTTATTTGTGAGTGGCGACTAAAGTTGCCAATGCCCACCTCCATTGTTTATGGTTGTCTTATCACGGTGATCTATCTTAACCTAACCTAACTTATCCTACCCTAACCTAACATAACGTAACCTAGCATAACATAACCTAGCCTAACCTAATCTAAACCAATGGTAATATTATTTAAGATTCCAAAAACACTGAGTTGGAGAAACAGGATGTACCTGTAGGATAAATGGGAGGAATAAAAGACCAGCTGGGCAGGTGGTTTACAGTTATGTAAACGAAGTACCACTATATCCCATACGTGTCCATTAAGGGGACAAATCTCTAGACCAGTTAGGTCAAGGATTGGTGTCCACATTGTGTAGAGCCTACTGGGCGATGCGAGCTGTATGGCAACGTTGGCTGAATGATAGCGTTTGGAGTAGTGCGCAAAAATGGCAAAAAAAAAAAAATGGGGGCTGCAGAACTCACCCCATGCTTTCAACAACCACGAGCCGTGGCCCTTAAAGGCAGTACCTATCAGCTGGCAGCATGTGAAATTCAAATAGGAAATTCCATGTTAAGGAAATTTCGCCTCAGAGTGTTCATTTTAAAGATGGCGTTTCAAGCAAAACGTATTCTTCGCGAATTTTTTTGGAGAGGGTCAGTACGAGTTAATATTTTCAATATAGTTAGGCAGTATGTACTATTTTGTAAAACGTACATTTTACAACTTCCTTGCATGCAGGCTATACACGTTATGGAAACATAGCTGCTGTAAGGAACAGCTCCCAAACAATTCGCGAAGAATTTATTTTTTCTTAAACGCCTGTCTTTAAAATTAACGCACTGAGACGACATTTCCTTAAGGGGAATGGTGCTCGAAAACAGTATATTTCCATAATTTTTGTCACTACTTGTCCCACAGAGGATTTTCAAGATTTTTTGCTCGACAAGACGTAAATAACATTTCTGAACACATTCTCACATTGTTACGAATTCGCTGAGTTCGTTATTCTCGGCGCACTGATTGAAGGTAAGAAAAAAAAGTTAATTTATTTTCTTCGACTAGTGTTCCGAGAGTATTGAAGGCAGTGAATATATAGCAACGTAAAAAGGCGTTGAAAATTATTATTTACGTCTTGTCGAGCCAAAAAATTTCGATAAACCCTTTGGAAGACGACTTATATAGAAAATCGGGTAAATATACTGCTTTCATGCACCATTTCCTTTAACATGGGATATCATATTTGAATTTCGCAGCTGTCAGCTGATAGGCAGTGTCCCCAATATGACACCTGGTGTTCGGGATGTATGGCGTTTACAAATCAGTGCAGGATCGTTGCGTTGCCCACTGCGGCACCAAGCCCTGCTACGACCAACCTGTAGATCACTACTGAAGCGGGACTCGTCGGACAACACGATGCATCGCCATTCCTCTGTCCATTTGTTGAAGTTCCTGTTAACATTGACGGAGGACCGCGCGGAAACGCGGGATCAAAGGCGAACGGCGCAGTGGACTCGACGTCTGTATAGGCCAGCTTCAGTCAAACGGCGACGGGATGTTCTTGCTGAGGCCGGCAAATGCAGCGCAGACTCCACAAACTGCAGGATCTTCCTGGATCTTCCTGGAGGTCGGCTGGACACAGCGATCTTCTCTGGCCGTGGTGCGTCGGACAGGGGCAGTACCTACTGCATGTGACGTACGAACCGTGCGTACCCACGCCTGCGCGCATTGCGTCACAGTGGTGACGGCACGATCAAGATGGATGGCTGCATGACGAGAGCCAACCATTCGACTTCGTGCATTCCGACCGCGTGACACCATTCAAATGGGTCTGAGTGACGATGTAATTCGCAAGCACGACACCATGGCGTACTGATCTGCCTCTTAACGTGCATTCTTCTGCCTCTCCAGCCTGTGGCATGGCCCTTTTAAGAGGACTGTCAATCATATTTTTGAAAAATATAATTTTGCGAATATGCATATTTCAGTAAAATAATTTTCTGGAAATAGGAGTTCTTGCCAGAAAATGCGAATACCGATATTATCTATGCTCGTTTTTTTTTGCATTTACCATATAAAGCGTATTCAAAACGAAAAATCGTAAAAATTGCCTGCGGAGACTCATTAACCTGTAGATAAACTGTAGGAAAAATGTAGAACTATAGGTGAGTTGTTCAATCTGTGGGCTATCATCGCGTGTAATAATGTCCCTCTATTACATATCTAATTTACACATTACAACTATCGACGGAAACACTGTATGCCTTGCGTGTAAGAGCGATGAGGCGCTAAGCGTGCGTGTTAATGTCGCCAGTAGCTTGTTTCTCGGCCTTGAACTCGCAAAACTGCTCCAAGCACACACGAGCCTTAACCACTGGGTCCTGGCCAAAAGCACCCCCTACATCACGTGTTGCAGTGACGTTTCTGCGACGTCACTTTAAAAATTTGCATTGCGCAATTGCTGCTTTATGTTCTTTTGATTGTATTGCAAACGGACGACACTTTAATTGGTGTAGCGATTCCCATGTCAACCAGTGCATTACAGTATAACCTTGGACGCTATTGATGCTATAATTAAAATTTTCTCGTGCAGTAGATTATGGACATGATGGAAACGTAGTCTACATTTATGTTTAGTTATGAATATTTTGGTGTGTTCTCAGACCAGCAAAAAAAGTAACTGGCGACAGTATTTTAATGGTAAAATACCGACACTGCAAATTATAAATTAACTTATGTGTTTACTGTGACTTGAACCAGATATCTTTTAGAAAGTTTGTTCTTGGGCTATGCGTGTGTTATCCCGGAGGTCAAATATCTCGACATGAACTAATTGAAACTGTGACAATTCCTGAAAAACTGATTCGAAATGTATGAGAAACAGTGCAAATTGCTCCGTTGTAATCGTTTCTACGCTACTGATTTTCCTATGTTTGAGCAGTGGTTATTTAACTGTGATAAAGGCTGTTCACGATAAAGTGAGCACTTTAGAAATGAACCTTAGAATAAAGTCACTGCCCCTGCATGTATATATTTTAATGGGCTCACTGAGTGACATTCGTCCAGTAAAGTTGCTAACGATGGATGGAAAGTAGTTACATATCTTAACGTCGAATAAAAAGCGTTAGGTTACTCTTTGTGATAACTCGAAAATATTTCTTTCGCTTTCTGTATTTTAATGCATCGAAGTGTAAAAATGAACAGGTTTGTAACGAACTTACTTTCTTAATAGTTTCACAGTTTCATTTGACCGACGGATGAATAAAGTGATAGGCCCATAGCCATGTTAATTTTACATAAGGAGGAGAAATACACAACGTGCATACAAGTAGATCTTAAGCATGGCTTTCAAAAGTGCTTATTTTATCGTAAACAGCCAATACCTGGCCGTAATCGTTGGTGAGCCTTGGGAGTCACAGTTTCCGGGCTCGAGTGAGTAAGTGAATCGATTTGGACGGCACTTAACATCGAGGTCTTGAGAACCGATGTGGGTGAAGTGAGATGAGTATGGAGCGGCGCCGGAATGAAAGGGCGTGGGAAACGGGAGATCGCCGAGAGGACCCACCGACCAGCGCCTGGGTTCGAGTCTCAAGACTGATGGAGGCGCTTCTCTCTCCATAAATAAGTGATTGTTGCTTTACCGAGTGAGACGGCGTAGCGGCAAAACGCTGGACTCTCATTCGGGAATGTGCAGACTCGATTCCCGGTCCAGCCATCCTGATTTCGGTTTATCCAGATGTTTCCAAAATCACTCCAGGTGAATTCTCGGATGCTTCCTTAACGTACGTCGTGGCCGATTCCTCTTTCCCATTTACCTCAATCTTCTGTGTTCCTTTCCCAAGAACCAGTCGTTGTTCTAGGGAACTGAAAATATATAATAAAATCAATAACATAGATATCAACTGTCCTCTCGACCAGCTTCCCGACGTACAGCCGGACTTTATAAAATTAATTAAGAAAGCGCAAAACGTACACCCATAAATGTTGTGGGTCTCATTGAGTTGGCACTCGCTAAAAAACATTCCTAAAACGTGACATCGAGAGCTGTATAGATACCAGTGTAGAATAGTGTGTGTGTGTGTGTGTGTGTGTGTGTATATATATATATATATATATATATATATATATATATATATATATATATATATATATATATATATATATATATATAACAGGGGGAGCAGTACTACCACAAGAAAACTCGCTGTACGTCTGGCACGTTTGAACGTATTTTTTTGGTAACTGCATATGACTAAGTCTTATTTATAACAGTATGTGTGCACGGTTTATTTATTGGTGTAAATACAATTCTTGTTTACGATCACTGCACAGCCTAATACAAACTTTTTTTTTGCAATTTTTCCATACCAGGATGTAGAAATGATGACAATGTGTGTTTGGTAAAAGGATTTTCCAGGCATTTATACAGCGATTCCTACAAATGTTTATGAAAACGTGAGATGTGTGTGAGAAGTAAGTACCAAACGGGATTATTACTAACATAAATTTACCGACAGCAGCGTTCGGGAACGTTCGTTTTTCTACGGCAACTCGCGTGTACAGCAGGGAATATGATTGGTGCTTCCGTCGATCGTCGCATGTATTATGTCAACTGTATGGAAATATATGTTAGCCATTTCATCTGGTGTTTGTGGTGTTTTAGAAGATTGAAGAAAAGGTGGTTATTCTAGTCATATTCCGGATGCCTTATACGTACGTTACTAATAATTTATACATTTACTCTTCACGTAATATTTCTCACATCTTTCTAGTCTTAGAAATGCTTTATGCATGTTAGAATGTAGTAACACGTGGCTTAAATATATCAGTTTATATGTGTGTAGGTATTGTAAATTACGTTAAACGTACATATGTCAAGGTATTTCTATTCTTTGGATTGTTAAAATCTCGCCTTCGTAGGCCCCTTACACAACTGAATTCAGGCAGCTGAAGAAGGCGAAAGAAAATAATTACTATAAACTGTAAAATAAAAAAAACGTAATTTTAATACCTGGAAAACTCACATACTCACATGTGTAATTATTTATGTTTTCTGAGTGTAGGACGGCTAAATTTAACCTAAATTTATTTGGGAGACTTAGTTTACTAATCCAAAATAACCTTAAATAAAAATACCTACTCTAAGATAGTCGGGGAATCGTTCTTGTCTGTGTAAAACGTTTCTGGTACGCCCAGAAAAATTACTTTACTGTGACATAACCATTAACAAGCATAAAATATTTTTAAAAAAGTCTTGCAGTAAAGCATATAACGTGAGTAATGATGAGTTGTTGCAATAAGCCCATATTTTGTTGAAAGGAAGGAATTATAAGTCCACCACGACCAGAAAAATTAAATTCAGAATACAGTTATTACAGTTACAATTAGTGACGAACTGCATTAGTGAAATCTAACAATAATTTTTTGTAGTAAAACTTCTAAGCTCTAACTTAGTCACTTGGCCTGTGGCTATTATTGTAAATTAAGAGGTAGGTACTGATCAAAGAAATTGTCATAAAAATTATAAAAATAGGCTAATGTTACAAATTTACCATATTGGTTATTTTCGTAGCTCCTGTACACTACAGAATTCCTTCGAATTTACCAATAATCTAAAATTGCCCCTTAAAGAGCAACCTGTAATACTGGTATAGCCTAGGTCTGTCAGTTCTTTAAGTGCAACAGTTTCTACTGTGTATATAAGGTTTGGGAAAACCAATACCTGATGAATAACCATAAAATAAATATCCAAACCGCAAGTAATGCTGTATGTAATTATGAATTTCTAGAGATGCTCATATGACATATTTTGGATCTTCCAGATTCTCAAACGATGTGAATGTATGTTCATTTGAAATAATAAAAAACCACCATAGTAGTTGAGCTGCGAATATTAGCAAGTACACTGTAAAAATTATGCTGATAAACTTCCTAAATTGTAATGGAATTTTTTAACCTGTACGCTGTATGGAAATAATACAACACATCAAGCTGCAGATATAGGAATGTTTAGCATTGCTATTATATAAAGATGGGAGCTTCCCTACGCATTTGATAGTTCCGTGAGCAAATGTTGTAACGCTACAATGGATATAGAGGGGGAAAAAAATTACCATTCCCGCTTTCTCTCTAAGCTTGTACACTGGTATGGTAAATTTCCTAATAATTTCTTAGAGTGTATCTGAGGTAAACACATTACAAAAATCTGGAATATTCTGGTCAAGCTTGTATTATATTATCTCATTACACAATATTCCGTATGAGATTTCCGCAAGCAAATCCTGTTAACACGCCGTACTCTGTTTTATGTATGTGTAGTAAATTTTGAGAGTTCCAGAAATGTACATGTGGTGTAACTGTTGTTTGCTAAGTGTTTCTCTGCCACAGCTAGTAGCTGTCTCGCTGTCTGCAAAGACAACAAAGTTTGTGTATCGACCGTACGTTTTTAAGCTTTTATTTGGGGAAGATGGCCAACGTGGTGAAACTTATTTTTTACTGGCGCGTATTTCCGCATTTCCGGTTCGTTTGAAATACGTGTTTTTCACGTAACGTGCAGAATGTTAAACACATTCCTTTTAACATCTTTAACGCAAAAAAAAATTTTCTTCAGATGCGGTTGTATCTCAAAACAAGTTATTGACATTCTGAAAAAAAAAAAAAAAAAAAAAAAATGTGTAGCTTAACCACTTAGCTCTAACCCCCCCCCCCCCCCCCCCCCCCACACACCACAGGTCACATACCAGAAATAGCAGTAATATGCTACTGACTTTTGATATTGTAAACCACCTTAGTTGTATTATGTCTATTTATCTGATTACATGTACTGCATAGCATTTTGTGGTAGTTCAACTATCAGCTGATATTCAAAGATTTTAACCATAACGGATAGGCGAGCAACATAAAAGAGACATCAAGGAAATTCAGCGACGTGTTTTACGTAATGTTTACTGAATGTATCGAGTGCAAAAACCATAGCCAATGCAGCTGAGGGATCAAAAACCTAAAGCGTGGAACGCGACTTCGAGTCCATTCGCGGTATTTTCACTACGTGTTTAGTTGTTTCCCATGTCATATATATCACAAGAGATATATAAAGGAAAAAAGGGGGGGGGGGGCGGAAACATCGTTTCGTAAATGGCAGGAATGTTAGAGGGCACAAACACCAGTATTGGGAACATAGGAACTATAGGTCTGCGGCGATTGGTTTCGGCGCTACACGCTATTTGCTGCGGCGCTGTCCGCGCGACCATCTTTCTGTCCGCCTTGTGTTCGTCCGTCCGTCGCCACTCGTACTCTCCCCTCCCAACAATGTCATGTGGGTGCATCGGTTAGTTCATTCTGTCCCTGACACTCAGGCCGGTGAGTGACCCCGTTCGGCGCACGTAGTACGCCACCTTGTTCGTGTCGCGTTGAGATGATCACTTCGAAGTTGTTTGCAAGTACAATGACTCCCGTGAATGTTCGTGTTGCGTTGAGATGGTCACTTCGAAGTTGTTTGCAAGTACAATGACTCCCATGAATGTTCGTGTTGCGTTGAGATGGTCACTTCGAAGTTGTTTGCAAGTACAATGACTCCCATGAATGTTCGTGTTGCGTTGAGATGGTCACTTCGAAGTTGTTTGCAAGTACAATGACTCCCATGAATATTCGACCTCTAGTGATTATCATTTTCTTGGCCTCGTGTTACATTAGAAATGAAGATAAACATAAAACATATGGCACAATCATTCTTGTGTACTTCAAATGAAATGCAACAGTAGTCAATAACTGAAATGAGCTGCGCAAGTTACTGAAACACAATATTTTGTTTTGTCGTCGCGTGCTGCAGAAGTACGCCACTTTAATATTCGGCCATTTGTGGTGGACACGTGGCACAGGCATGATGCACATTGCGTTCGTACCCCGTGTCATTCCCTGCACGCTGTCTGCGCTGAGAAGTTGTATTGGGTAGCTCTGTTGGCTGCGCAAGTCAGGCAAATGGGACGTAGGGGCAAGAATACGACGTTTCAACAGCGGCAGCTGGTAGTTTGTCTTCGTGCAAAGAAGAAATCTCAACGAGAAATCGCGGAGCACTTGAATCTGCCGAGGCCTGCTGTTGAAGACAAAATAGACTCGTTACCTCGAAAACGACAGCCAATGAAACTAATCTAGAGAGAAGAACGTCTAGTTGTCAGAAAAATAAAAAATAGATCCGAACATTAGTGCTTGCAAACTTACCACGGAGGTACTAAATGAACGTGGAAAGAACGTCCATCCAGAAACCATACGACGAGTTATCAGAAGAAGAAGATATAATGGCAAGGTACCTAGAAAGAAGTCTTTTATTAATGATGTGAACAGAAGAAAACAACTTAAGTTCGCAACACACCACGCTGACAACGATGAAAGTTGTTGAATGATGTAATTTCTGCTGACGAGACGAAAATTAATGTCTTTGGCTCTGATGGTAGGGTAACAGTGTGGCGCAAGTCAAATGAGGAGCTAAAACCTAGGAACTTACATCGTACCGTGAAACAGGGTGGAGGTAGTATTTTGATCAGGGGCTGTATATCTTCAGCAGGTGTTATAGAGGTAGTACGTGTCGATGGAACAATGAAGAAGGGAAACTATCTCAACATCCTGAAAACAAACTTACACATGAGTGCTGAAAAACTGGGCACTAGGAACACGTTTAAGTTCTACCAAGTTAATGATCCATAACCCGAGTCTTACATGGTCAACAGCTGGCTTCTGTGTAACTGTCCCAAAGTCATTAACACACCTCCTCAATAACCCGACCTGAACCCCATAGAAGATTTGTGGGATGAACTCAAAAGAAAGACTAACAACTATTACAATTAGGTCCACAAAAGAATTAGAGGAAAGGTTCAAGGAAGAATGGAGTAAGACTGGCTCTGAATGTATCAGGAAATTAATAGCTAATATGCCGCAACGCCTGCGAGAATTAATTAAACAGAATGGGCATTCTACCAGGTACTGAAAGACTGTTGTTTGTTTGTGAATGATGATGTCCGAATATTAAAGTGGCGTACTTAATGCAGCATGGGAAGAGAAAATCATATTTTTTCTTCAGTTTCATTGCTCCTTTCAGTTATTCGCTACAGCTATATTTCATTAAAGCCCACAAGAATGATTCTGCAACGTGTTTTACGTTTACCTTAATTTCTAATGTAACACAAAGTCATGAAATTGCGATAATCATAGGTGGACGAATATTAATGTGAGCCACTGTACGTACAACGTTAGTGCAGTGTTGATGTCTAGGGACGTGTTGTGTTGTGTTGTGTGTGGTTTCTGTTCATCCCCACGTGGACAGACACGAGTACACGTGGTACGATCTTTCCGACATGCACCTGGCTTGTGGTGCTGCTTTGGACAATGCATCTGAGGCCTGGATAATTCACCATGAGCTATACCCGAATAGAACTTTACCTT
Source organism: Dryococelus australis (assembly GCA_029891345.1). Classification (NCBI taxonomy): domain Eukaryota; kingdom Metazoa; phylum Arthropoda; class Insecta; order Phasmatodea; family Phasmatidae; genus Dryococelus; species Dryococelus australis. The sequence continues at coordinate 118,356,290 of CM057000.1, read as the reverse complement.
CACGGCAAATATTTGTAAATATTAACCAACGTTTGATTCGGGATCACTGTCCGCCAACATGCGTGACATGGATCGACCTTAGACAAGTGCACACTGAGAGAAAATCTAACAAAATATTTGTTTGTATGGGGCTAAATATATATTTAGTTGCACTAACTAAATATATTGTTGAGCAAACAAAATTTAAAAAGCAGCAAAATTACTTTTGTTCGTCTAACAAAATATATGTATGAATAAACAAAATCTCTGTGTTGGGCCAAAAATATTAGACTCTCAACTAAATATTTAGTTGAATCAACTGTACATATTTGTATGGCCACTCATTTGACTGCCTTCGTTCGAAAATACAGCTCGAGAGTTCGTATGTATTTTTTGTGACAATTGGGATAGTAATCGTGTTTGTTAGTGCATCTATTGACGCTTAACAATAATATAAACACATTACTAAAACAATGCAACAAGAAACTGACAAGCAAAGGTGTAGAACTTGAAATATTAGTTTGCACACGTTGCCCAATAATTGCAATATATCTGTATATAAGCTTTCCGGCTTCAGCAGTTGTCACATTAGCTGACATAACTAAGGCGTAGTTCTCGACGCAACTGAAATAGGTCCAAAACTCGGTTGAATTTGTAAAATTTTTTATATCGGTCCAAACCGTTTAATGTAGGTGTAGCCAAACAAATCTTTAGTCGCACCAACCAAATCTTACAGTTCGAGGCAACTAAATGAGAACAACAAAATAATTTTGTTTCAGCAACAAAATATTTCATTGCCCCTATACAAACAAATAATTTGGTTGCACCAAACAACTCTTGTTTGATTCAAAAAAACCTTTTTCTCAGTGCGGACTGCACAGTGTTAGGAAGAAATTTTTCATGTGTTTGAAGAGTCCCCTACTACCAGAACATTGAACGTAGCCCGTAAAATGGGCTTTGGCCTCCGTCTAGTCTGGAACGTATTAAAAGACAACGAACTTAAACCGTGCCATAAGCAAAGGTTGCAGGCTCCTTCCCCGGGCGATTTTGCAGAAACAGATCAACATCCTGGTTTAGTGTATTGTTTACCAACGAGGCATCTTTTACACGAGAGGGTAGGTTCAATGGCCACGATAATAATGTTTGGCCACGTGACAATCCACATGCTACGTTCGAACACAGGACCCAGGAACGTTATGCGGTCAATTTTTAGGGAACCATAATCGGCTATAATTTGATTGGCCCTTACATCCTTCCACCCAGGCTAGAAGGATGGAGGTGCTTAATTTTTTTTTTTTTTGCAAGAGGTGTTACCGGAACATTTAGAAGATTCGTCACTGGCTGTGCGACGCACAACGTGGTTCCAACATGATGGTGCCCCAGCCCACTTTGCCGCAGCATCGCGAAACCATATCACGGTAGCGTTTGGCCACAGGTTAATAGGTAGCGGTGGTCTGGTGCCTTGGTCCCCTCGTTCACCCGACTTATCTCCACTTGATTTTTTTTTTCCCCCGTGGGGTCACATGAAAGACGTGGTGTTTGAAATCCCAGCTGAGAGTGAGGAGGACTAATGCCCGGTTGCACCATCGTGATTCGAAACTCGATCCGAGATCGGATCTAAGATAGACACAGAAAACTGTTGCGCCGTTCGAATTCATAGCTGGACTGGAGATCGAGATGAAGTTCATCTCGAACCGCCGAAAGTTGCGGTTCGAAATCTCGATCCGAGATCAACAGCCATCGTCGACAAATGTAGTTTGAAAATACGCCAACAGATAGAACTACGTTCGATTGTTTTTATTGGGAAATTAAAACAACATTTTACGCACTTCAATATTATTCAGTAAAATTCGTACATCAATAATTCACTTAAGGCAGATAAAACATCGCACAACTAGTTCTATCGAAATTGAAAAATATGTCTACTTCCATGACGTTATACATTACGAACCAATAGCAAAATTCGTCTCATACTTAATCTCGATCTCTCACTTTGGAACCAAGATCAACGAATCGGAGATCCAGGATCTTGAAATTTCGTTGGTGTGACACTTTTAAATTGGAACCAACATCAAACTGGATCCTGGTTCGGAACTAGGATCATTCGATCTAGGATCGGGGAAGATGTTGGTTGCAACCGGGCATTAGTGGCGTGGATCGTGGAGGCTGCGCATCGTGTCCGTGAAGCGCCGGGTATTTGCCAGAGAATACGCAACTATGTTGCGTCGATGTGAATTGCGTCGCCAAGTTGGAGGGAGGCATTTCGAAACATCTGCCCTGAGGTACTGCAAGTTCGCCCGTTTTCTTTGTCTGCAGCTAAACTGTAAACACACTGCAAACAGTGCGGCATGTTTACGGCAGAGGTGCCCCGGGTGGCTGGCAGCCGATCGGACATCTCTAAGCGCGTGCAGCGCCCACACCATATCGCACACTGTTCCCATGTTCAAAACACTCGTACGTGCACCTTCCAACAGACGGACGGACACAGGGAAGACTGAAGGATGTTCGTGCAGACAGCACCTCAGAAAATGTTGTGTAGCGCCGAAAATAATCACCGCAGACCTATGGTTCCTATGTTCACAATACTTGTTTTTATGCCCTCTATCACTCCTTTCATTTACGAAACGAAGTTTTTCCGCAAGCTGTATATTGTGTTGATATAAAAGAACCTTATTTTTCAATAAAATTGAATTTTTAATTATATTTTATCAATCAATTATAATCATTCATTTATGTTTAATATATATTGAGCAAGAATGAATATAGATTGTTGGTGTGATGACTAGTAAGAAATAGTTCTTGTGAAAAATATAATTAAACTGAGTGTGCACGAATGCGGTGCAATGACATTTGGTGCTTTTTTTTTTTTAGGCTAAGTTAAGGTTTGTTTGCATAAGGAGGGGGAGCATTCTGAAGTAGAACTTCGTCAGAGCTTCATAAAAGTTGCAAATAACCGTGAATGGACCATAAGTACACTCGCTACCTCATGACAACTCCCAACGTCTCGTCAATCAAAACCCCACAATTCAGCCACTTCGCACTGCACCTAGAGCACCAATTTATGAAAGTTTATTTTTTTAAATTTCATTACTTTTTTAGGCCACGGTGGTTGAGCGGTTACCCTGCTCGCTTCCTACAAAGGCGAACCTGGTTCAATTCCCAGCTAGGAATCGTGCCGGACAATGCCGCAGATCGGTGGGTTTTCTCAGGGATCTCCTGTTTCCCAAGCCCTTTTCATTCCGGCGCTGCTCCATACTCACCTCAATCACCCTCATCGGCTTTCAAGATCTCGTCGTTATGAGCCGCCCAAATCTCTTTTCTTACTTCGGTGAAAGGATTTCCACGCACTGTAATATCTTAAAACGGTAGTTCTGATTCGTAACTAACTTTTGAATTTCATTCTCAGTTTTTTATCACCCCATTGTGAATCATCCTACCGCATGTTAAAATATACATTTCCATGAAAAAAAAAACATGTTATTATTATTTGATCGAACACATGATATAAAATAACTGTTAACTTTTGCTCTTCGGTGCGTGTATGAATAAAATGCAACCGTTTCTAGTGTGCGTGAATTTAAATTTTTCGCTTCTAACGAGACGTAAACATTTGGAACTATTTTTTTTCTTATTTCACTGCCAACATCACAGTTAATATTGCATTTACTGTTCACGTTGAAATATGACAAGCTGCGGGCCGGGGTTAATTTTCAAAGGGTGATTTTTCCGAAGCGCGTGATCAACTTCCCGGCAGCCGTACACGCGCCATTCCACAAGGGCGCCTCATCGCTACGTAGGTGGCACATAAATTTATCGGACGTCGGACGAAGTAATTCCGCTGTCGGGACTGCCCTCGTGACGAAGTAAATGGCTCACTCGCTCGCCTCCGTCCCCGGACGGACATCGCCTGCCGTCGCCACGCGATGATGACGTCAGCGGCCGTATACGGCAGCGGCGCCGAGTCGATCACAAGCGGTATTGCCTAAAAGGAGAAAAATCGCGTCGCTGGACGAGGCGCCGTTTACCTGGCGTTACCCGGGTCCGGCTGCCCGCGGTGCATTGACTGCGCTCTGGACGAGGAGCGTGTTTACCTGGCGTTACCCGGGTCCGGCTGCCCGCGGTGCATTGACTGCGCTCTGGACGAGGCGCCGTTTACCTGGCGTTACCCGGGTCCGGCTGCCCGCGGTGCATTGACTGCGCTCTGGCGAGTTGGGAATATTTTTCAACGAAGCTTCCGTAACCGCGCCTGATGCGAGAAAACATTTTTACGATACGAGAAGAAAAAATCCTTGAAAACCGCATTCCCTGAGAACTATTTCGCTTCGTCTTAAAAATGCTACGGAAATATTTTCGATGTTCCAAACAATAGGCGTGTTTCACAAATTTTGCGCTTTTGAAATCAACCTTAAAAAAAAAGTCACTTCGCCTGCCTGCATATATTAATACGGACGCACTGAGTGATATGGACCCAGTAAAGTTTGTAACGATGGATGGGAAGTAGTTCCCTATCGTAACGTTGAATAAAAAATGTTAGGTAACAATTTTTGATAACTTAAATGATTTCTTTCGCTTCCTGTTATTTTTAAGCATCGAAGTTACATGTTTACTTATCTAATAATTTCACAGTTTCACTTGCCCAGTGCATGAATAAAGTGATGAGGCCCATAACAATGTTAATCTTACGTAGGGCGGAAGAATACCCAACGTGCATACAAGTAGATCTTAAGTAGGGCTTTCAAAATTGCTCATTTCACCGTGAATAGCCTATAAAGGCCGGGAACACACGGCAAGCTTCACGGGCTGGGTCCACTTTTGATGATACATGTAGAAGCATTGGGCACATCGCGCTTGGTCCACTGGGCCACCTGTCAAAGTCAAGAGGGAAGAGTGGAGAGATTCAGGCGGCTCTTAACAGTGTGGTCTTGAGAGCCCGGGTGTGACTGCGGTGAGAATGAAGAAACTAGGGAGTAAGAGGGCGTAAGGAAACGGGAGATCTCCGAGAAAACCCGCCAAGCAGCAGCATCGCCCGACACGATTTCCACGTACGGAAATCCGGGAGAGGGCCGGCCGAGGACTGAACTCGGCTCGCCATGGTGGGAGGCGAGTAGGCTAACCGCTCGACCACACCGGCCCCACCTCTCAGACTTGGCACGTGTTTTATTTTTACTGCGCTCTCGAAAGCAATTGTCACAAAGAAATTAAATAGAAAGTGCAAGGTCTTTCTATGTATATTAAACAAAAATATTGTTCAATAAATACTTACTGCGAGGGGCCGCGTTGGCTCAGCGGTTAGTTTGCTCGCCTTCCACCTTGGCGAACCGGATTCAATACCCTACCGGGTCACAATCTTCGCATGTGGGAATCGTGCCGGACGATGCTGGTCTGCGGGTTTCCTCTGGAATCTCTCGTTTCCCCCGCGTTTTCATTCCGGCGGTGATCCGTACTCACCTCAATCACCCTCATCGGCTCTCAAGACCTCGCTGTTAAGAGCCGCCTAGCTGTAAACATTTTACCACCAAATCGTTTCATTTTAAACATGAAAATATATCTTATGGTATGAAAAATAGATACATCAATAGCTTCATACACAAGTGAATAGTAGCAACCTATTCAAAATGATCGAGGTTAGTGATTTAGAAAATTACTGCTCTTCAAAATAACACTTAATGTCTGCAGGAGGTTTGCACATTTTTACAAATGCAGTTTCATAATGCTAGATCATACCGTTATGTGAATATTTGCGTCGGGGCGACATTTACTGGAAATCATTATATACAAAATAGTATTACATTTTGTTCGTTTGTTACAAAAATATTGGCCAGGCACCTTATATTCCTGAAAGTGTTATTCAGTGCATTGAAGTTTTCTGCATTTGAAAGAATGTTATATGGAAACATTTTCCCAATCCCGGTCTTTAGAGAAATGCCTATCATATAATTTAATAGTTCGGAAATTTGTCTTCGTGACTTAAGGGGGTTGCTGATTAGTTTAATAATATTTCTAGGTCTATCACAAATACAGGCTTCTAATATAACAAAGAAGAGGTTTATAAATGAGCAAGGAACATCTCAGTATCGTTTTAAACATAATTCCGGTGTAACCATCTGCTTTCAGATTATATCCTTCAGCATTCTCCTCGGGATACAGATCATAACGTCGACGGATTTCTGCAGCAATTTTCGCCTTTGGATCACATTTGTGTTACTTGATAACGAATATATACAGGACTAAGGCGAAGAGCTATAATTACGTGCTTTCTTGGACTTCAAGAAAACCAACTACTGTATTTTGATCTAACTGTTTTGTATTCCTCCAACGTAGCGAAAATCTGCCTTTTCAAAAAGTCACCTATTAAAACGTCTTAATCCGTTTCATTGATCATTAGAATAAACACTTGACTACACCGGATATTACTTTGGAATTTCCAACAAAAATACGTTCGGGGCTAGCACGGTAGCCAAAGTGCCTTCAATCTATGGTAAAATTCCTGCAGAGAAAATAATTTTTGGAACCTGAAATGCAGCATCCTTGTAGAATTAAAAATGTTCAATGACTTCAAAAAATTATTATTCTATCATATAGTATTAATTCACTTAAAATATTACCGCTTCTCTGAATTATTGTAAAAGTATTCTGTTGAGAAAATTTTCGGTAAACAGTTGAAAGAGTCGCTCAAATAACAATTTCTGATATCTTTAGTAGTTGAAAACGTCACTGGAGGCTTACTGCCTGGCTTGAAAAGTTTTAGATTTTTTCTCTCGTTAAAACATTCTGAAATATTTAGTGAAATATATTCCTGGCTTGAAAATACCGTAGTATGCCAAAACAGTAATCTGAAAATGATTACTAATCATACTTATTGATATAACTTTTTATTTCATTTTTTGCATTTCAAGATTTCTACTCTGGACTAGCGATTTTTCACGAAAGAATCTGCTCTGGTGATAGATTTCCATACTACAGGTTCACAGCGGCATTCGTTACTTGTGATTGGCTGTTGTCTGCATGAAGAGCCGTATCCGTATTTTACCGGAGGACTCAGAATTGTATAACTTGAACCCTGGACGTCGTTGACTAGCTTGCAAATAGCTAACACGTGCGAGAACACAACTCAGCCAACTGAGAATGGCATAACACCACACAGTGTTTTGAAGTATAGCTAGTTTCGAATTATTTCCCAGAAATATCACTGCCCTTATCTACACATAATATTAATTCACTTAACTTTGCTGGTTTGTTCTGACAGTATCAAATGGAATTCCTTGAAAATGTTTCGTTTACAAAGTTTTTTTTTTTTTTTAAGTTCAATTTGTTTACTGTGTGGTGTACGAGACATGTGTGTGTCGATTTCAAATTCAAAAAATAAATAAAATAAAATTAAGCTATTTCTTGAAAAATATATAAATAAAACTAAAAACAATAAAATAATTTAAAAAAAAAAACAAATAAATTAGAATAATAATTATATCGATAAATAGATTCACTAGCCATAATTATTAACCCACAAATAAAAAATCTCAATAAAATTAATAAATAAGAAATAATATCACAACCAATAAAATATCTTATATTACAAAAATAATAAGATCTAGTAAAATAAAAATAAAATAAAAACATTAAAATAAATAAACCAAAATGTACCAATCACCAATACCAAAATAAGAAAGAGGTATTAAAAACAAAGTAAATAAAATAAACTTTAACATTGAAGCAAATTAAATGACATGTAGGCCTGCTTGCTGTTATTATTCCGGCTTGAAAGCTGGGGAGTTAAAAAGGCCATGAAAATAATCACGAGAGGAAATTTTAATTCACGTCCTGAGTTCCTGTACTTTCTCGCTCCACCTGGAGGGGACTGAACGGCCTGTTACTTACTTGTGTGAGGTGGTAGTACCACGAAGATACTGTACATCGCTCACGCTCGATGGTGGATCTAGCAACCAGCTAAGGCTGTTGTCGTCTGATCTGAAAGCAGTGAGAATTTGGTATAGGGAAACACATGTTAGTAAAAATTGATTTTTTTGAACCTAGTGTTGAAGCTATTATCTTTAAACAAAAATTTAAGCATGAGAAATTATACTCTAAAGCTCTGTAACGAAGCAAATGCAACAATTTATTTCTCAGTAATTTTTTTATTTAGTTCTTAAGTTTTTTGGTTTTTCCGGGAACTACGCTATACAATAATGATACAAAAGGCCTCGATAACAAAGAAGCACGTATATTTCTGCTGGAAACAGTAACTAAAACATAACTAAATAAATGTACAGAGATTCACTTACAGTGGCGGCCAAATGCTACTCCCCTTGAAATGTAGCCGCATACAAATTCCATGTGTGGTAATCCCCTCGAGGCAGAAGCACGCTCTTCAAGACAGTTGACCAAAAAGAGCAGAGCAAAACAAAGGGATCCTTGTTGATGCATCACCCTCGGGCAAGTATTTAAACGGAAGGAGAACTCCACAGTAGTGGAGTTGATGGTCAGCGAAGGAAGTTCTAATTTTCCCGATACTGGTTCGAAACTATGCTACAGAGCTCGGCTGTTTTGCTTTCAACGCAAGCTCTGATGGTCTCATATTCCTCGCCGAGGGGCACGAGTGCTCGAGTGGGCTCTCCCACGGGAACTCGTGCAAAGCTTTGAGATTCGTGTTCTTTACAGAAAGAACCTAACACATCACCCTAAGAAATTATTCGCAAATTTACCATGCGAGTATATACGTAGAGTGAGAAAGCGCGATTGGCAAATTTCTATTTCCCATATATTCATGCTACCGTTCCTACATTTTCTCAGGAAACAGTCAAATGCTTGAGATACTTCCCAACTTTGTATAGTAGCGATGCCAAACATTCCATATTGGTAGCCAGACGTGTGGTATTATTTACATACAATACATACGTTAAAAACTTCTAATTCAGTTTAGGAAGTTTACCAAAAATTTATTTTTAGAGTGCTGTTGTGGAACCTGACGGCGAACGTAATTTTAGAAGCTTTACACATGTGTATATAAGCAGATTACAGTTTGTCTGATATGATTATTTTGAGTATGTATTTATGTATTTTAAAATTGTAACACAAAATTCGTGTTATATATCTTATTGTATCAAACATATCGGGTAATCTAAGACAAAGTTAAGAGGAAACGTGGAAAACTTCACCGATGACCGTGGGTTTTCCCGTGGTATTCCCTTGTCAACCTGCACCAGTATTTAGTCTCCACTTCATCTACATCTCAACACATTCATTCTTCCTGCAGCTGTAGCTATGATAGTTTGTACCGCAAGCAGGGGGTCACTTACCTGTAGCCTCCTCTCATGTATCATCCATTACACCTGACTTCGAATGAAACATAGCATTCGGTTAATTACTAAATACAAGGTGAGTGAACGTATACGTATATCTTTATCCGTCCATAAAATGATTGACTTATCATTTCAAGACCACATAGCCTTTTATTCTTTGCATTCTATTTCTCAATAGTCATATTTGTTTCACCTAAAAAACAGTTTTAATCGTATTACGTGATATTACTTTATGTTAGGTTACATTTTTTTGGTTGTGTTACGTTGCATTAGAATATATTAACTGATTTAATGACTTCAAATCTATCACAACAAATAATTTCTTTTATTCCAGAAAAAAAATTTAATAACTATCTGCATTCCACAAACATAGCATAATATAATCATTCAGCATCACAGATTACACTAAAATTTTATAATAATTTATTTCAACATTAATTATAACTATTTACTTGTATATCAATATGTCATAATTTCCATAAGTGACTCATGTTATTGTAATAACACATTTTAGTCCACTCAGGAAAATCCTCTGAGGAACACATGCTAGTTCACCGACCGTGAACACCACATAAGACAAAACACTCTCAGAACTGATGACGTCTTTATGTGACGAGTCAAGTCCTGTAATTTCCGGTTTTCTCTGGTAGTGGTCGAAGTATCATTCACGGCACAACGGTACTTTCAGGAGGAACTGCGGATCTCAAAATTTCCCTTCCATGGCGGGGCTCCAAAAGGAAATCTTCGAACAGGACAGGGGCCCACGGTGACTGAGCGGTTAGCCTGCTCGCCTCCCACCAAGGCGACCCGGGTTCAATCCCCGGCCTGGTCACTCCCGGATTTTCGCATGTGGGAATCGTGCCGGACCATGCCGTTGTTCGGGGGTTTATTCTCGAGGATCTCCCGTTCCCCCCGCATTTGCATTCCGGCGCTGCTCCATTCTCATCTTAATAACCCTCATCGACTCTCAAGACCTCGATGCTAAGAGACGTCCACATCACTTCACTTCACTTCCAACAGGGCAATTCCCGCCCACATACAACACGGGTTTCCCAGGACACTTGTCTTGCTTTCTGTGCCCTTTATTGACCAATCCGGTCTCCGGACGCCTGTAGGACTTGTATGGAGCCATTTGGCACAACTCCAGCCATCAACTGGTATATAGCTTCCAGAGAGGCAGCTGCGCCAACCGTGATATTATCTTCCACAGGAGAAAATTTCCCAACTGCTCCTTACTAGATCACACCGCCGTATGTATGCACACTGATGATGGTGCAAAGTGCAGTAAGTGTACTATTTAAAAGTATAATTTTGCTTAAATAATCTGTTGCGTGTGGCCAAGTTCATTAAATTTGACGTCTCTTTCTAGACGCAGCAATTTTTAATGACAACAATTACACATTTGGAACATTTATCTTGTTTGTGCGGTGAGGTTTACGGTAAAGCAATGAGAGTTTAAGGCCTAAGTATGTTTTTACATTATTTTAATCTGGGAGCGGTGAAGTGTTCCTATAACTATGAGTGTGCCCAAAAATGTAAGGCAATGAGGCCCGGCATATGACATGATATGTCTCCAGCATCGAAAACGTCACCCTTTAATCACGTTGTAATATTTCGTTGATCCAAGGTATTCGCTTGAGATCCCGGATGTTCCCCATGCGGCGAAGTCAAATATACCTACAAAAAATGTAACAGGCAGAAAATCGTACAAATCTCAAAGAGAACAACCTATCTATCACTTTTAAGGGGAATCCAACGACTTCCACCAATTTAAAGTCAGTTTTTGTAATCAAATAATGTTTGTCTTTTGTTGCTGTGTTTGGAAACTATCCTAAGGATGTGCAAATATGAACGTCAATACGTCTTCAAAAAATTTTCTCGCCTCTCAAACCGCAAATATAACGGTAAACAAGGTTGTTTGGAGGTCAAGGACAACTTATATGTCGCAGGAGCGGCACCGAACACATGAACTCATGGTCAACATTTTAGATTTTTGCATGCATTTTAATTAAATTAAGCTCTCGTACCTTCCAAAATAAAACTTCTGTCATGTGCGTGCGTGACTAAGATCTTGACTTGAGTTGAATGAGTTCGGAGATTTGGGTGGCTCTTAACGAGGTCTAGTGAACCGATAAGGGTGAAATGAGGCAGCCCCGGAATGCAATGGTGGGGCAAACGGGAGATCCCCGAGAAAACTCGTCAACCAGCGGAATTGTTCGGCACGATTACCACTTGCGAAAGTGGAACCGCGGTGGCTGAGCGGTTAGCCTGCTCGCCTCCCACCAAGGAGAACCAGGTTCATTCCCCGGCCGGGTCACTCCCGGATTCTCGCCAGTGGGAATCATCGTGCCGGACGACGCAGCTGGTCGACGGGTTTTCTCGGGGATCTCCCGTTTTCCCCCGCCCTTGCATTCCGGGGCTGCCCCATTTCACCCTCATCGGTTCACAATACCTCGTTGTTAAGGGGGAAGTATCCTTACTATCTTGAATTTACGTATTTTTCTCATTAACTTAATTCTCGGAGTCAACATTTAAAAACCAAGCTAGTCATGACATAGGGAACATTTTAACAGTTATTTCTAAATCCAACTTATTTTTCTTACGTTATTAGTGTCACATCTGTAACCGTAATCATGCATTATCTAATTATTTAATAATTTCAGTCCCACATGGGAAAATACAGGTAGCTATATTTGAAACCCTACAAATTAAAAAAAAAAAAAATCGTTAAGTAGTCGTCCATATCATGTCTAGCTTTGGTTTTTTATTTCTGGTCATACATTTTCATAACGAAAATTTGTAAGAAAATTCGAAGAAGGAGTGAACACTACCCCCTTAAGAGCCACGCAAATCTCTCAAAACAACTCAACTCACTACCGAAAATCCGGGAGTGACCCGCCCCGGGGATTGAACCTGATTCACTTTGGTGGCAGGCGAGCAGGCTTTCCACTGGAAGGTGAAGGCACGTGTTCGTGGGTCCCCCGAGACGACGTCCGCCTGCTCACGATCAGGCCTTCTCCACTGCAGTTCAGTCTGCACACGACCCGCTTGCTCGCGATGGCCCGCGCATGCTCGGGGGTGGAGGAGAATTAGCATTTCCACGGTGCGTGTCTCCCAGCCGAGCAGATACTGGAGTGCAGGCTGCGTGTATCCTAGTCAGCCGACATGGATCGGGAGGTAGAAGCGTGTGCCGATATTACAGCATCTTATGTTGTTTTAGTAGCTGAAACTTGACGTGATATTGTCTGAAAAGTGTCGACAAATTAAAACTCCCGAAACATGTTCCATGTACATGCACGTTGCATACGGTGATTTACTGCAGTTACAACTCAGGAGCTCTATCAAATATGTAGCTCCAATTAAGACAATCAAGCCAGTTTGTAACACTCACTATACGTTTTGCGAAAATGCATTCACACGAATAATTCGTATAAGATACAACATTACTGTTTCCGCCTAAGGTCTTTTTAATGAGAACAGACTTTTTTCCTATAAAATTCTAAAACTTGTACCAACACGCCTGTAAATTCAAAATATTTACAATGTATTACCTAGCTTATGACAACTTATACCACCAAATGTTTCTAAGTAAAATTATATTTCTTAACTCTAGGCTGTTTAACGGAGGCCTAGGAATGGGTGTTTTTCCACAACGGTTCACGTATAATAAAATTTAAAACAAAGTCATGAAACTTGTGTGTCAATAACACAATGAAAAGTTTTATTAAATTCAATCAGTTGAATTCAAATTATTGAATACTCATGTAGTCAAACTTATTGCATTGAATAGAATAGAAAACTTCAGAGTTTTGAAAATCAGTTGTATTCAACAAATATTGAAGTTAAAACTTACACTATATTTTTTAATATTTCAGTTAGAAAATACATATATGTTCAGAATTTTTTTTCAAACTACTACAAACCATGCACTACACGAAAATAGCTTGTCGGAATCGATACAACCTTTTTTTCTAACATGATATATTTACTTTGTTTGAAATAATTATATGGACATACTTTTATGGCTTAAATCCTCATTGAATACTGTATTATGGCACAACGCTTTGTATTTAAACTAATTCGGAGTGCTAGTTGAAAAACTTGATTCAAGAAAACATAGAACATGCTATTTAAAAAAAAGTTGGAGGAATTAGAGTACTTCATGGCTTGAAATACAAACTGGCAGAGATTATGACGTCCAAGTAACATCATACAGGATTTAGTAAATAGAATTCAATAATTTTGAAGAAGATTTGATGGGAACTTTGATCATGTGAAAGGGCCTAAAGAATGGTTAAGTTAACTATCAAGTAGTTAATGAAGTTATGTAGAAAATGAGTGACTTACGGTGTTAGTTACTTGTAGTATACAATAATCCGGATTATCGTCGCCGAATTCCTTTGTTTGGCAACAACAGCAATAGGGGGAAAATATAGCTTTGCCATGTTTTATAGAGAATTTTGGGAGCGAGAAAGCGGCGTGAGAAGAGTACAGCAATGGCATGCAGACGTAGCGTACCACTGTCCCTCCAAGGTGCAGATGGGGCGAAGGCCCGGCCCTTCTTGGGGACGACCCACAGTGCGCAGGCGCTGTTTCCACTCTGCGTCTCTTCACACTCCGAACAAGGGTTTCCCCGTCGGCATCTTTCATGTACACGCGCATCTTCCTGGAGGATCGCCTCTAGACGGATCCCCTCGCCCACGCACAGCAAACGAGGCCTTCCCACAGCCTCGCTGTCCTGCACGCATCCCACCCGTGACGTCAGGAGTGAAGTCATGTTCGCCGAACACGAGTCAGTGAAAGTTTAATTAATTATATATATATATTACTGTACACAAACAGTTGTGGGGAAATACAGTACGTCGATTCTTACAAACTAACTTGAAAGTGTATTGTCAAGTTGGAGCTATTTGACACAGCTTCTGAGTTGTAACCGAACGATGGTAAAGCACTCGCTCAGCATGCACTTGCATGAAAAATGTTTTAGACGTATTAATTTGCCGATTATTTTTAGCATATTGTATGCCTATAATATTTCAGTACCTATACATCTACAAAAAATACTTTCGCTATTGTTACGAACACTGTGGAAAAGTTGGTTTTTGCAACATTGAATTGAAATTTGAAAGCACTACAGATTGCAATCATTATTCCTGGATTTAACCCGCAGAAGTTATCAAAAAAAGTTTCCCATTGCATCGCTACAGCCTCGATACATTGTCTGTTGTATGGCAAGCTGTAAGTTAAATCAACACCTTTTTTCCGAACTTTCTATACTTGAAAACAGGGGAAACATGTATTTAAATCGATGCTCTCAGTGACGTGGCGTGTTTACGAATGAAGGAATAAACGATAACTATGCTACAAGCCACTGGCATGCCCTTGTGACTGCTCCTACATATACATATGTCATAATCAACAATGGCAGAGAACAGAGGAGCTATGCCTATTGTCTGAGTATAAAAATAATAAATATTAACTGTTATATAGAAACCCGTATAGAGTGAAATCAAATAGCAGCTTTTTTCATGCTGTTAATGACAGTAGTTGATAATTGTGTATTTATTGTGCAATTACAGTATATAGTCTAATCTTTTGGAATAGTGCCGTGTGAACATTTTGTTTGAAAAACACAGCCATATGGCAATGTTTATTCTTATATTCTACGAAAGTACACATATTTACTGAGAGGAGAAATAAAATGGCTTACAAAATTACTTATTGTGATCAGCTTAAATACCCTAAGACCTCGGAATCCGGTTTTGCACAATCTGTAGTCGCTGTGAAATAGCAGTTATAGGTCTGCGATTGTAAGATTGTCGAGTTACTTCGTTCGCAGCAAGTGTTTTCAAAAGTATTGATTATGTTGAAACCATTTGCATTTCTAACAATTGCAAAGTCGGTGGTTCGTTAATGTTGTGAAATGCAGTTATGCATAAAAGTGTTTTCTTTTATAACACGTCATTTCAGTGGACGCGAGCATATAACAATACCCTATTGCACAGTTGCTATAGGCTATTCAAAGTAAGGCGAGCACTTTTGAAATCAACCTTGAAGAAAAACACTGCTCTGTCTACATATATAACAACGGACGCACTGAGTGACATACGCCCAGTAAAGTTGGTAACGATGGACGGAAAATAATTCCGTATCTTAACGTCGAATTAAAAGTGTTAGGTAACCATCTGTGATAACTTAAATTACTTTTTGTGCTTTGTGTGTGTGTTTATATATATATATATATGTATATATATATATATATATATATATATATATATATATATATATATATATATATATATATATATATTGAAGCGTAAAAAAATATCAGATTTTTTAAATATTTACTTTTCTAATAATTTTGCAGTTTCACTTAACCGACGCACGAATAGAGTGATGAGGCCCCTGGCCATGTTAATTTTACATAAGGCGGAAGAATCACAACGTGCTTACAAGTAGATCTTAGGCAGGGCTTTCAAAAGTGCTCATTTTACCGTGAACAGCCTATACCTACAGAAACTTCTCTGAATGCAGATACAATGGATTACGTTTTCGCAGATTTCCAGCTGGTCTCTGTTGCCCTAGTAGTTGGTTTCCAGCTAATAAAACAACATCAGCTGCTGTAACGCCAGCAGATATTTCCACCTCCCTATCTCCCTATCCATGTCGCCGACTGACAAGGATACGGGCTGTTCGCGGTAAAGTGAACACTTTCGAAAGCTCTGCTTGAGATCTACTTGTGTGCACGCTGTGTGTTCTTCCGCCTTATGTAAAATTAAAATTGCCACGGGCCTCACCACTTTATTCACGCGTCTGTCAAGTGAAACTGCGAAATTATTAGAAATGTAAATATTGTACGAATCTGCTCGTTCCTACACTTAGATGCATTTAAAAAAAGTACAGAAAGCGAGAGAAATAATTTAAATTATCACAAATGATTACCTAACAAATTTTGTTCGACCTTAATATATGGAAATACTTTCCCCTCCATCATTACCAACCTTAAAGGGTGCATGGCACTCACTGAGGTTAATTTCAAAAGTGCTCACTTTATCGTGAACAGCCTTTTACGAGCCTGTACTGCGGTGTCTGTCCGACTGGGAGACACGCACCAGTGGAAAGATCTCGAGATTGAGCGAAAGAAGAGCTGGTGACGTCATGTGCAGGAACAGTTCGAACTCCCGGGGGGAATCCCGCGGAACCTGCTCGGCGAGGGAACTGACCAATCACGTCAGCGGGCTGAGTGAGGCGGAAGCCGCGACCTGGAGACACCCGTCCCTTGTGATCGCCGGCATTCAAGGTCACCCGCTACGGGTTTGTTTACGTTGGGAAGTACGTGCTTCGTTCCTGCGCAGCGTGGCTGTGCGCTCCTACGCTGAATGTAGCGCCCCTTTTTCTCTTTCTCGAAAAATTTTTTTTTTTCGTAACAGCCGAGTGATTGTGCGTCTTAATATCATAGTTATTTCAGACGCGGTACAAACACATGGTGCTGTAATTAACGTTTTTATTTTCGCACTAATATAAAATTTCGGGTGTTGCAAAATGAGAAATATTTTGATGTGTGCTGACAAAAAAAAAACTTGTTTATCACAACCAATAATCATTGGGCATCGTTTTCGGTGATCAATGATTATTTTATTAATTTTTTTTATTTTAATGGGCTTATTAACGTCTCCCGGTGTTGTCCCCTGATAAACAGGAAGCTTATCAGGGGACGGCTAGAAACTAACTTGTTACCTAACTTAAACAAACACTCGTGTCTCGCCTGGGATTCGAATCCAGAACTTACCGAACCGCAGACCGGCGGCGCACCAATCGACTGCGCTTTGGAAATACGGCAGGTTATCTGTGATATGAAACAGTCTTAGGTCATATTTCACTTTTTTTTTTATTTGGTTATCTGAAATAGTTTTCGAAAAGTGCCGTCTTAATGCAATTATTAGTTGTCAAATCATTATAGTTTTTGAAATATAACACTCAAATGTCTCAATTTCCCGAATACTGCAGCGTACTAGGCTTTGATCCTAGATAATTTTTTTCCCAGCCAAACTGCATTTAACGCAATCTGTATGGTGTGCAGAACATGCTGATTCAGTATGAGTGCGATTTATAAACAGGTGAGTGAGCATTGACACACTGAATTTTGTTGAAAATAGAGGCCAGACTTTTCGTAAAAATATTTTCGTTCATTCAAGCGAAACTGTTAACATTTATTTAATAAGTAGTTTAAACCATAAACTGTAGAGGAAAAGTGGTTTTTGTTCCCTTCGTAGCTTGTAACACAAATGCAGTATGCCACACTTAGACTCTAATTAAACACTTTGAACCTGCCTATAACATTCTTGTGTCGGAATCTTAGTGTTATATTTTGAAAACAATAATGGTTTGACAACTAACAACTGCATTAAGGGGGCATTTTTCGAAACCTCTCTCAGATAACGAAATTCCAATATATATATATATATATATATATATATATATATATATATATATATATATATATATATATATATATATATATATATATATGACCTTAACGCGGAGCTGTTGCGCTGTGTACTGATCTGTTACCATCCAGGGAAGACCATTTGGGTAGGCCTACTGAGCCCGGTAGGGTGCAGTGCCAACCAATCACAACCTTCGTGCGCAACACGTAAACGTTGTCTACACTGGGCATGATAGGGTTAAGAACATAAGAGGTGAAGGGGGCTGCGGTGGCTGAGCTATTAACCTGCTCGCCTTCTACAAAGGCGATACAAGTTCAATCCCCTGCCGCGTCACTCCGGATTTTCGCATGTGGGAACAGTGCTGGACGAAACCGCTGGTCGGCGGATTTTTCTCCGGGATCTCCCGTTTCCCCTGCCCTTGCATTCCTGTGAATGCTCCATCCTCACCTCATTTCACCCTCATCGGTTCTCAAGACCTCGTTGTTAAGAGCCGCCCACATCTCTCAACTCAACATGGTCGAAACAGGCAATTATACAGTGGACTCCAGCCGTACACGCCAGGAAAATGGTGGCGTCATTTGTCACCAACATGTCCGAACGCCGTTTGTCGATCAGCGCGTGGTAACTCAACTCGCCATAAGTTAATCCCGCCGGGATGGTATCTTTCTCGGTACCCAGGAGCCAATCAGACGCAAGGCCCACTCCCATGGTCTCGCGTGACCAATCAACGAACTGGTACGCGCAGCTGAAAATTTTGCGCACTTTTTTTTCCTACAAACTCAGCCACATTTTACATTTAGTATTGTCTGTACGCATTTGTCTGCTATTTTCGAATTTCAGGTTTTATAATAATTCTATCCTCAAGACACATTTATCGAATATATATATACATATATCACATTGTCAGAAAAACAAAATCAGGAACAAATATTCCAACTCGTGTACTAAGATTAATTATTTCAGAATAAAATTCCATAATCCCTTTCGTTTTCATGTTGTGTATTTTCACATTGAAATCATGTAGTGTGGCACTTTCTTTATAAACTCGTGTATACATGAACATGAGCCGATTTTGTTAAAATTGTTACTTTACTCCGTGTGTATTCGATCGTAGGTTATTTCGGCTCATTATTGCAACAGGAAAATACCATGCGTTATGCCCAGCGATCCATAAGAATTAAACCTTACGGTATTGAATTTCCAAAGACCATTATTTTTTTTCCTCTCCGTGGCAAAGGTTATCGGCGGATTCACAAATGAGTTTTACATTAGGCTCCCATTTTGTAACTGTTGGTTATCTATAATCCATGAATGATAAAGTCAATCTTTTCTGACGCCCTGCTAAAGATGTACTTTCGGGATATTCTCCCACCTTATGCAAACCAAGCTGAACTATGTCTTGAAAACTACACCAAAGGGGCAACACACCACATTCGTGCGCACTTAGTTTAAAAACAATTTTCTTGGGGACTATTTCTCACTAGGCGTTGCCAGCGCGCCTGTTTTCTCTATGTTTTATTCATATTTATTATAAACGAAATATGGTTATTTATATACAAAATGCAATGAAACGTTCAAGTAAACAAAAAATATTATAATAAGTTAATTTTATAAGAGCATCGAAAGTGTACAAAGTGCCTGACCTTGAGATATTTATCCGCTACAATTCCCATCTCTTTGCACACGTGTTATCTGTGGAATTGAGATATACTTTGCATGTCTTGGTATATTTTTAAAGGCATGTTAATGAAATGAAAGTAATTAATTGCTTTTTTTAAGTGAATGTAAAGTAATATTCGACCCTGTTAACTAAATTAAAGGCAGCAAAACACATGCTGCCTGCAAAAATCCTTACGAAAATTGTTGTTACTGATGGAGAACATTCTTACGGAAAACGTTCAACTCGCCACGAAGATAATACTGCGCATGAAGATGTTATTATTCATAAAAGTCTTAAGTGTGAATTATTAAGTAATTTGACAAAAAAAAACAGATTCGAAATGTTATCAGGTGATTGAAGTCACCTTCGCCCATCTGCACTTATTGAGATGGTTTAACCAGATCGAACTTCAAAAACCAAATGGAACATAACCTAACCAGAAGGAGTATTTAGGAAAAAATCAATCACGTGATACACGGGGTATTTTTTTCGAAGGTATGATCCGAAATGTGTGGAGATACGACGGATAGACTATAGTTCGCTTCCTTACACCGCAAGAGGCCGGCCAGAACTGTTGTTCGTGTTTATAACTTTGTGACGTTCTTTTGGTCTTCCATGAAACTTCCTGCGTCTTTCAAAGTAGGCCAATGTAAAACGCGAACTTTCTTTACCATGATGTTCCAGCAGTGGCCCTTTATCTTATAGTGTTTCTTTAATTACTAGTTGCTAACTAATCATAAAAATGGTTCTTCGACGCTTCAGTGCTACTTAGCAAGCAGATAGCGGAGATACGAAATATGCATCAACAAAGAATTTGTGTGCGTATATAACGGACATCTCGAAGAGGCTATGTTACAAGGCAAGCAGCTCTTGGCCAGTGAAGGACACGTAAGTGGTTCGCGCCATTTAATGTTTCCATAATAGGCATTAAAATAGTTAAACTCATGAGAAAATAATTAGAGGTTAATAAGATTGCGTATTCAAGAAGGGCATGCCGTCAGCTATAAGATTCAGTTGGAGATTTAAGCGCGTAGGTAACTGAAAATTTAAATATTCGTTGATTTAATAAAAACTGCTTTTGATGGTGATTGGAGTAACCATTCTCCCTAAGGTGTTAGCTTATGACTTATGCCCGGTTGCAACCAACATCTTCCCCGATCCGAGATCGAATGATCCTAGTTCCGAACCAGGGTGCGCTTTGATCTTGGTTACAATGTAAAAGTGTTGCACCAACGAAATTTCATGATTTTGGAACTCCAATTAGTCGATCTTGGTTCCAAAGTGAGAGATCGATATTAAGTATGAGACAAATTTTGCTATTTGTTCGTAATATATGACGTCATAGAAGTAGGCGTATTTCTCATTATATATAGAGCTAGATGTGCGATGTTTTATCTGTTTTAAGTGAATTATTGTTGTACGAATTTTACTAAATAATATTCAAGTGCGTATAATGTTGTTTTAATTTCCCAAGAAAACAATCGAATGTAGTTCTTGGCGTTTTTTCAAACTGCATTTGTCGACGGTGGCTGCTGATCTTGGATCGAGGTTTGGAACCGCCAATTTCGGCGGTTCGAAAAAAACTTCATCTCGATATCCAGTCCAAGCTTGAACTCGAATGGTGCAACATATTTCTGTGTCGGTCTTAAATGCGATCTCGGATCGAGTTTCGAACCACGATGATGCTACCGGGCATAAGAGATTCCTGTATCTAAACCTGAGTAGTTTTTGTATCAATGTGCAGTTTTTGAACGTATTGTCGTTTCAGGTAAACCGCTCTATGGTTTGATGAGGGATATTAAGACGGATGAGGGATATTAAGACGGATGAGGGATATTAAGACGGATGTATTTATCTTACTTACGAATCAAAATACGGCTTCTTATATAAAGTGCCTGCAGGTCGGCCACAGGCAAATGGAAAAATTTAAAAATAAGACTTTTACGTTTCGTATTTATGAATAAAATTTGCTTGTATTTCGAGTTGGTAAGTCAGAGCAAGGGCATAACTGACATAAGCATTTCTCAAAATTAACCTGCTAACAAACACACGAATTTAATATCATGAAAATATACTACAGATCATAATCGCTTGTAGCGATAGACATTTCCATAAACAGAGTACGTGTTTATGAACAGACGATATCAGTATGGTATAACTTTGCTTGTTGCTATTGCCCTGTGTAATCCTTTAGCTGTAAAGAAGACCGTAATGTAATACTCCGTTGTAAAGTGAGAAATTGGTTTGTGAAACAAGAAGGTAAGTGTACCTAATGACTTTATTACCTGGGCAGTTCATTTTTATTTATTTCTGAAGCATCGCAAACAGTGTATCATAATAAAAATACATGATTTTGTCTACAGTGTTTATACATAGGCGCGTGTATACCTGAGTGGCGTAGTGATAAAAATTCGGACTCGCATTAGGGAGAAACTTTGGTTCGAATCCTGGTGCAGCCAACCTGGTTTAGCTTTTTTTTCCATAGCTCCCCAAAGTAATTACTCCAGCCGAAAGCTAGGATTGTTTCTTACTACAGGTAATGTTTATTATATTCAGTTTGAGAAGCTCGATGCTTTTAGTTCGGCAGCTAAATACAGTATTTCGCCACTAGGTAAGCGCTAGTTTCGCATGTGTACAGGATTTTCTATATTTTCTACGTTAAGAAACAAAAAAATTGAATAACCATAAATCAAATATAAAATAATTGCGTAACTAAGTAAAATATTTATCTTCTTTTATATACGTAGCTTAAAATTTTAATTATAGAGACCTCTTTGGAACACTGCGCACCTAGCAGTGGAAATGTTCTCTATTCCAAAATCCCTCGTAAGATAACTCGTTTAGTTCCTAACCTGAGTAGAAGTACACTCTGAATCTGAATCAGTGAGAATTTTACTGTTTAAATCAGTCAACAATATCTGACTGATTAAACAGTCACTTCAGTGAATTTAACTGATGAATCAGTGAAAAAATTGCAGATTTCCTTCACTTATTGATTCCGTGACATTTACACTGATTCATCAGTAAATTTTTTCACTGTTTTTGAGTAGTTTATTTTTGACTGATGGACCAGTTAAACAGAGTGCAAAAATGACCGCCAACCACGTTTAAAAATGGTCTCCAAACAACTTATATAAAGCGAAATAACAACGAATAAACTAATAAAACCAATACAAAATACTTTCTAAAATGTGTTTCGTCTTTCAAAACACCATTTTACGAGATGGTATGAACATTTAGCTTTCATTCAGTTTTTACATCTTTCATTTCTTTCTCATGTAATCGTCATGTCAGCTCATATACTTCCGCTCCTTACATCTGCCAACGAGAGTGAAAATCAAAAACTTGAGGGGATGTGCGTTAAGAATAAATTTGACTTTTATTACGGACTTGTTAAAGTTTATTAATCACAGCCACAACTAAATCAGCTCCTACAGTGTAATATTTTGTAAAGATTATCTCGCTTTTTTCTACACAGGAATGATTTCCGTCAGATGACCTCTGAGGTTACAAACATTTTTCCGTTGAAGCAAAGGAACCTAGTGACAGTGATTTGCTGGCATGTTGATCACACAGGACGGAGAAGGGGTGAGGGGCGGGAAAAAAATGGGGTGCTGGTGGAGTGATAAATCAATTTCCTGAAAATTATATTTCCACTTCTACGTGATGTATTTCCTCGCTAAATGTCGGTATGTAATAGTAAAGCTTTTTAATCACTAAACGAAATATGTATTTAACGTCGAAATAGGTACATACTTTCTTGCCGTACTCGGATTTTGTAATCACGAATCCTCGATGTAAAATCTACGAAATAAAATCCTGCGTAAAAAAAAAAAAAAAAAACCATCATGACAAACATAAAACATTGTGATTTACAGGAAAGGGGTTGCCTGAACATTCAATGTTTGTCTTTTTTGCATATTGACATTGCGAAAGTATTAAAATTTTTATTTTGATTCCTTTATCGTGCGAAACAATCTTTTCTGACTACTTTTCTGTTTACTATTTTCCTAACATAAAGCACTGATTATTTGTTCAATGCATTCCAACTTTCGATTGAGCTTTATATCGCCTCTAAAGCATATTTGTAATAGTTACTTATTAATTCAGAGTCATCTAGAGGATGTGAAATAAATGTAATCCATATACGCATCGCTAAGGAAATGACATCAGTTTAGAAATGGCATACAGTAAGACCTCTCGGTCAGCGTACTTTAGTATTTTAACTCGGCGCTCTTAGCTGTAAGGCTTTTCCGCGCTTCGACCTCCCAATAAGTGGGTGAGAGTAATCGCGCCCCCTCAGTGGGAGGGCTCCGTTACAGATTAATGCCAACGTTGACCAGATCCAAAGCCCAAACCTGGTGCGCTCGCAAATCCGGACGCCCCCTTCCACAGAGGTTCTGAGACGCTCGCCCTCATAAAACCAAGCGTATGGTCGAGCCGGGGTTCAATCCATACCCCTAGTGCCTCTCCAGGGCACAACTCGAGCAGGTTGCCTCTCACCGCCCGGTCTTTCGGCAAGAGTGTGAATCTCTCCAGACCTTCCCCAGCATACGGAGTCAACCACTACCAGCACGAGTCCAACCTCAATGATCTGTCACCAGAGAACAACCTCCAATGTGGCCAACCTATCGCCCCGTGATCCCACATAATTTCCATGGCACTTGCGGGTTATCGATGAACGACTGCCCCGCCGGAGACAATTCAGGCAAACAGAGGCAGTCCCTTCCACTTGGATGGTTGAGAACACTTTAACTCATCACTGGGCATAAGCCTTACACCCAATCAAGAGCGGGTTTCTCGCCTTTCTCCACCTGAGCTCCACCAAGTGGACAGGAGTTGATTGCGACAAGCCCAGAGCGGCATAATTCCTCGGCGCCCAACTCCATCGGGAAGCAGCACTCGCTCTGAAATGGAGGGTGAGGTTATCTTCATCAGTCGGCCGAAAGATAGGCGACAGGGAGAGCCCCTCCCCCATCTTGCGGTCGATGTCAAATCCCACCGGGCATGCGCCTTACACCCCAGTTAGAGGCCGGTCGCCCACCTGCCCTCCAACCCCGAGCTCCGTTAGTTTTCCTGTATTCATCACAGCCTCCGGGCAGTCGCCACCTAGTCCATCCACTCGTAAAGACCCAGTCCGAGGGGGTCGTCATCGGCCACAATCCATGCCATGCCTTTGAACTTCTACACACATTTATGTTCAGGCTTTGGGCCACATCGGCCTGAATGCCAAGTGGTCCAAAACTCCGCCAAGTAGTCGGGCCTAGGTATCATCTGTCGGCCCAAGCCATCATGGCAGATACCCCTCACCAGTCGCGAGGAAACTGGCATCCCACAGGGAGACAGGCGGCGGAGCCCAATTTGCGGAATCAGGGGTGGCACGAGAAGCCTTGGGTCGACTTGAGTGGAGAGAGGCGATAAGAGACGCTTCATTCACCCTTAACGGGTTCCGTGCGGTGCAACTTGACTCGGCTCCTATAGCATGGTACTGCCTCTCATGCCAAGGACCTTCCTCCTAGGCTACTATATCCCACGGATAAATCCCGAAGAATGCCTCACCTGGAGTCCCGCAACCCTACCCCCACAGTTTAGTAATGACAGCAGAGATTATTAATGTGCATATACTCTTCGAATACGTTATACTTTTAATAATACTTCTGCAAATTGATAGAAGGTATGAGAATGCGTGCAATTTATGCGGTAGTTGTATTTTAATTTTTTACAGATCTTTCGCAATAATTAAAGCACTTTTATAAGTTATGATTGGTTTCCTTTTTCTGTTCATTTTATGTCTGCTCCTAGAAGCGAAAATTAACGCCACGAACACAGTGACTTAGTACGAATTGAAAATTGTTAGAAACTTCAAATTTTTTTTTACAACTACGCCATTCGTTATTAACGTTTTATAACATCAGAATAAATCTATAGGAATGTAATTCTGTGACCACCGAAATTTACGCTTAATGAGACTTTGACAGATGTCGCGAAATATCTGACGAAGTTTGCGTTATATTTTTTATAATTCAATAAGGTTTTATAAATGAATTGTTAATCCCGAAGGAAGTCAATTGACATAATATATACCAACTACAGTGACAATCTGACGTCCAAACCTTAAATCACTATCCAGTTTTAGAGTTGGTAAATACACAGTGACGTCATGGTGCGGCGGTTCCCTGGATATAGTCGTACCTATTATCTGATTGGCTGCGTGAGTCTCATGTACAAGCAGCTGTTTCGTCTCTGTATTCCTAGGTATTCTGTGATTCATTGTGTTATTGACAAATTGTGTGCCATCTTGCTAAGTACCATACTCCATAAATAAAACTGCTTTGTTTTGAATAGTGACCCGCCTCGGCCTCGTTCTGGTACGATTTACAAATATGGCGTTTTTATAGGTTTACAGTAAGTATATACACTAAATGCTTAAGGTAACTAACATAGGATTAATACTGTGTTGTTCAACAAGTCTTATTAAGTGAACTTTAAATGGCAAAAATTATTACTGTGGGTCATCCTTAAAAGATAATCATATGCTATCGCGGACTTTTTTTTTTTAGATCTTTTTGATATCTAAAATCCTGCAGTACATTTATTTGGTGTATCTGTTATGTTTTAGTCAGCGTAAGCCATGTAAGCACCCGAAAAGCGGATTTTTACTACCTGATTAGAAAAAGCGACATTACTCTAATACCCATAAATTAAAGGTTTATGTATATATACTTAAACCTTCCTCAATAAATTCTTTAAATGACGGTGAAAACCACATCAAAAACCCTCAAGTAATTTGGAAGCCTTGGCCGAATACACAGACACAACGGCTGGGCAACTTTTTTTATATAATGTATAGATAATAGGAAGAATCAACTAGGAGCCAAGTCTGGAATGTATAGAGGAGAGTCTAAGTTTTTCCTCTAGAAGTTGCTATACGTTTGAGCTTAAGAGGGTGAACATTGTAGTGGAGGATAGCAGATATTCATTAAAGTCAAAACCTACCCAGAACAATCCAGGATTTCGTGTACGGCAACTGTTCACGGTTGCTAAAACCTGGCGTGACTTCCAAGGGCCAAGTTTTGAGAAACACGCGTATATCAGTACAGTGCAGCTCTAGCTATCACGCGCCTTTTGGTCAGAAAACATGTCGCCTCGCTTTCTATGAATGTTCACGCTAAACCACTGCACTGTTTATTCGTAAGCTTTTTTTTTTTTACCCGTGGTTTGAACATCTGAACTCACATGTCAATTATTCGTCCGCCATCCCCTCTCATTCGCCATGACTGTCATGTATTCCGCGGTGTGGATATTTCCTGACGAGAGAGTTCTCAGCACTGAAAAGCAATTAACGAAAAATATTTCGTAGGGAGCGGAAATTACTTTGAGCCCTCTCTACTATGCGTAACTAAACTCTAAACCTGGAACAGTGAGGACTGAACCAAATCAGTGCAAATAATGAAAATTGTGCAATTGACAATTAGTGCCTTATAACTAATTGATATGATAGCTGAATTTCACTGATTTTTTTTTTTGTGATTCGCACTGAATGACGAGAATGCCACTGCTATGAGTAACTTGTTCCTAGTTAGTTCGCTTGATTTGCCAGTCAGCAGTAGCTTATCAATTTACGTTAAGTGGGTGTTATTTCACTGGTTGATATCACTGGTTGGGGCTTAGAGTGCATGGAAGAATAATAACGCGAAGATACGAAACTGCTACAAGCGCGACACGCCAAAATAGGTCCGAGCATGTGTGACCACAGAGTACTTAACACTTCAGACCAGAATTCATTTACGGTTTCGGGCGTTTCAAATAAGTATACTTTTACTCGTACATTACTTAAACTAAATAAACACTTTAGGTACGCAACCAGGGAGGGAGCTTCGGGTGCTGAAGACCCTCACAAAATATTTTTAAAAAATTAAATTTTCTCACATGAAAATTGATACGTCATTCAACCCAGTGATTACTGTTCAAATATCGCTTCGTCGAGAATCAAGAATCCACGAAGCTGTCTATTCATTCATCAGTGAAAATATCTTCTTGTTACCCAGCATTCGGACCCCGGTGGCTAAGTGTGTTCTTTTAATAGACCGTTCGTCCCACATTTCAATGTAATCGTCACCTTCAATCAGGAAATAGCTTATCTCTCTTAGGCATTTCGCCTTACGTATTTTAATCGGTGGTGACAACATAGCTAACTCGTTAGCTTTCCATTTCTCTCTCTCTTATTGCCATTGTTAGCTTATCTCAACTACAGTGCCCCTGTGGAAAATCGTTTTCAAACCATTTTCATTTTAATATTTCCGTCGTCTTTTGGCGGTGTACTACGCAAAGGATTCATTTGGCGTTGTCCTATAGAGTTTTTAGTTACAGTTCCTCAGCCTAATTGAACATTCAGGTTCTACTTTGTAGCCCTTAAATGACCACTGTCAGAGACGGTTTGAGAAGTCGGCTTTCGCAAGATTGAGGATTTCATTCTCGCAAAGGGCTGCAGTCGCCGAGCGTCTCTCACCGAGGCGAACCGGGTTCAATCCCCAGCTGGGCCACTCCCGGATTTTCGCATGTGGGAATCGTGCCGGACCATTCCACTGGTCGGCGGGTTTTCTCGGGGAACTCCCGTTTCTCCCGTCCTTTTCATTCCGGCGCTGCTCCATACTCACCTCAATCCCCTCATCGGTTCTGAAAACCTCGATGTTAAGAGCCGTCCAAATCTCTTCACTTTCTCACCAGCAGGCAGCCCATCGGTTAGAAAATATTTGGCAACATGCAGTAGCCAATCAGACAAGAGTCTCGTTTCAGAGCCTCGCGCAGCCAATAGGTGAAAGGCTACGCCGACTTCAAAGGATCGCTGCTCCAGCCCCATTGTCTTTCACAGCTACGCATGCCAAGTATTCGGGAAGGAAAAATAGAACATGTGTTGGATACATTGTACTTGCGATACTTCTCACTTCAGCAAGAACGTACCTAATATCATGCGTTGGGAAAAAAATTGATGGTTATCGATATAGAGATCCAGAATGACAAGAGCCTGCAGGTGGTGTGCACATTTGCACAGGTGCTGTTTTATAATTGAAATGTATTTGGCTAGTATTTTATGAATGTATATCGGGATAATAGTTATTGTAATTTTATATTTAAAAACATCATTACAAGCTGCGCAGTTGTTTATAGAATGTACTAGGCAGAGGAAACACGCATAGCCACTTGATCAACATGTCTATCTTTCCTAGGGAAGAAAATTGCAAGGCAACGAAGATTTTTACACTCTAAACAACATTATAGAACATCGCACCCTCCCCCTTTTTCTACCAAATCCAGTTAACAGTATTTAATACAATATAATTCGTAAGCACATTAACTTGTTTTATGTGAAATAGTTACCACATACAGTAATAATCTGGAAATTTAACTTCGTTATTTATAGTGATTGCTAGTCAGTACAAGATTTCTCTTAGATGTAATACAAATATTGCTCCCGTAACGTTATTAAAATCAAAACAAAAATTCAAGGGTTATCAATTCAAACAAAAGTTTCATATAAGTACAAACAAAGTCTCAGAAAAATTTACGAACATTTACAGTATGTAACTTAAGCTTTTGAAGTGAGACGTTGTGAATTTCGAACCCGCGAAGACCTAAACCACTTCACCGTTTTTAGGTATGATATTAGGTTTGGTTCGGCTTCTAAGACGTCGTCAGTTAACGATCTGACATATAGTGTAGACGGTAGACAGTAGCATTTAAAACACTTTGCTTATAAGTACACTCTAAGGAAGTTATTCCCAGGTTTACTGTAAGAGTGTATGCGTCGATGGAGAAAGCGCGAATGTTAAAGTAATTCTCCCATATATTCGTCCTAACGTTTCTACATTTGCCCAGGAAACAGTCAAATGCGTAGTAAACTTCCGTACTTTGTATAATAGCGACGCCACTTCCGTACTTTGTATAATAGCGACGCCACTCCCGTATTCGTAACCAGATGTGTGATATTATTTCCTTAGGGCAATGGGTTAAAAACTTCCAGTTCAGTTTAGGAAGTTTGCCAGAAAAAGTTTCGGAGTGTGACTGAATTGACTGCGTTAATTTATTTAGTGCAAATAAGACGTTTACAACTACGTGTCAAATTTCGGTCAAGGTTAGGTAAATGTGTTTATGAGTGACTCGCTTGTTATTTAGACAGAGGTTGCAGTAACTCATGTGCATGTTGAGCGAAAGATAAGAGCAGGATAGACGCAAGACAAAGCGCGAGAAAATTCGCACGTGCGCCAAAGGATAAAGCGACAGTGCATCAAGCGATAAAGCGAGAATGTGCAGCGATGCAGGATATTGATGACGCCGTGAAAATTTCATCCTCCAGCTTCTGGGATAATTTAAGAGCCAGTGATACCTAACCCTATTGTTCCTTGTTCTCGAATACAACGAATAAAATCTTTTAAAGCGCTGTTTACATGCACCGGAGGAAATGGAGCAAAAAAAAAAACTCTGCAGTTTGAGAGAGATCTTTAGTGTCCTTCACGTAAAATGATGTGCTGAATATTTGGCAAAGGTTTAAAATCAGAGAGACGTGTTCAAAAACACGACAAAGCTGAATACCGCACAAATGTTACGTGGATGTTATCCACTGAAACTAAAATGCCATACATTCTTTTTGGATACCAGCACTGGCCTACATATTCACTCCACTTTCACATCACAAAAAAGTTGCGAAGTCACTCAGTATGTAAATAACAGTATCATTGTTACATGAACACGTTTATTCATGTTTCGAGCATCAAGAGCTCAATGTGCTACGATTAACTATAGGCTATTCACGGTAAAGCGAACACTTTTGAAAGCCCTCTCGTTTGGAATAATAGTCAATAAATATATTTTATTGTGGCCTTAGACGTTATCTTCGTACCATGTTTATTACATACGTATCAATATATATTTAAAAAGTTGGGGAAAGGGTAAAAAAATGGCCGAAAGAAAAAGTAATTAGAGCTTCGAAACTGCTCACTTTACTGTGAACAGCCTATGCATGCATATGTGCGCGTAGAGCAGGAACGTAATCAACGTAAGCTTATGATACTTGCAATTCGCAGTGCGTGGCGAACACTTGAATATACAACGCCCAGAACCAAACAGATTCGGTGGGTTACTCGGTCCTTACGGACTTAAAATACACGCTGGTTCTTTCAGCGCAGCGTGTGTGTGTCCTAGATCAGTTATTTATTCGTCTATTAGAGTCAGAAGGAGGTGAGTAAATATATGTCTTATTTTATATTTGTAGCGCACACTGTTGAACTTTCAGACGTTATCAGCAAATACTTCATAGCGATAAATAGTTGAGCGCATATTTTTCGGTTAACTAAATGTCAAAATCGCAATTTTTACAGTTTTGGAAATGTCCAAATAAAAAAAAACTAACTTAAGTACAGAAATTAGATAATCCACAGTGAAAGAAGATGACAAACAGCTACTTCAAGGCGTCTATGAAGTCGTAACAGGAAACGTGTTTGCAATTTCAAAAAATTGCTGAAATAAGCCAATTATTGCATTTTATATTTGTTGCTGCCTCTAATACAAAAAAATACTTTTGTTAAGAACGCCTTAAAATGAATTAAGATAAGGTATTTCATTCGTT
The DNA here is from genome assembly GCA_029891345.1 of Dryococelus australis. Classification (NCBI taxonomy): domain Eukaryota; kingdom Metazoa; phylum Arthropoda; class Insecta; order Phasmatodea; family Phasmatidae; genus Dryococelus; species Dryococelus australis. Next base: position 118,325,285 of record CM057000.1, on the reverse strand, counting down.
CTTGTTAAATTTTTTGAAAATAATTTTGTTTATTTTTTTATTTTACAAAAACGCAAGATTTTGAATTTGACATATTGTTATTCTGCAAAATTCACGTCGTATGAAAAGGTTTTATCTGAGGATTAAGTAGTTACAGATATTGTATACAAGTAATGCCCTTAAGAGCCAATCAAAAGTTCTCAACTCATCTCAACGTATTAGGTGAGGCAGTGGTTATGCTAAAGTTGAAATTTTGTCTCATGCCGCAAGGTGTTTCAAGATTAAACTACTCGCGGTAGGACGCCTTAGTTATCATACTAAACCTATGAGACCCTGTTGACCGACCCGGGGCCATGTAAATGACGGGTGCTGGTGGGCAGGCATTGACCTTGAACTCCGACCGGTCCTTCTTCCCATCCCACGGTCGTGACGCCTTAGCTTCGGGGCCAGAGAGGGTACATGTGCAATTAGGCAAGAGGCGCTATCTTCCGGAACAGGGGGTTCAGATCCGCATGGGGAACATCAACTCAACAGGCAACCTGTCGGTATCCAGCCCACTACGGATAGCGATACAGGCGTGCTGTCTGAATCAGTCCAGAATCCCAGAAGGAATACTCATCCCACAACAACGCTATATACTCAAATATTATTAATTTTTGGGTTTAGCAATTAAATGAGGGGCTGTAAATATTATGAAAAAAATAACAATATAATGGTCAGTAGAACGCATTCCGAACAAGAGCAACCATACCTTCAATCTAACAAAGATATTAATGGTAATTTGCCACCCAGTTTCTCAATCTGTAAGTATTTATTGATAGAAAATCATAAAGAAATAACGGGTTTACTAGCATCTCTGAAACGCTGGAAAGCTGGAACGCTGGAACGCTGGAACGCTGGAATGGCCTCTGATAGCTGTTAAACGGCTTGTTTCTTGTTTCTATATTATGATATTGTGTGCGGTGTCGTTACATATTATCGATTATAAGTTACAATTTTCTTTTAAACGTAAGCATGAGCATTTTAACATGTCATTGTTATTGTTCAAAATTTCTACCAATTATTTTATCACAAATTTTTGTTTTAGTTTAAGTATTTAGTATAGTTATATGTTTGCCATTTTTTTTCGATTTCTTAAAGAAAAGAAAAAGACGAGTTGGTTAACATGTAGTGTCTATTTTTACTTTAAATTTAATCTTAGAATTTAAAAATGTAACATGGGCGAACTGCATAACAAATTTCCAAGGAATATTCTTCATGGCGTTTTGATACCATGGACAATTATTTTGAGTTGTTGCCTAGTTTCCTCATTTTGTTAGGTTTTAAGATATTTTTTACGAAGGGAGATAAAAGTTTTAAATTTCTGTCACCCGTTTCGTTATTTTTTTGGCAAGTTATTTTCCTCAATGGTTTTACTCTTTTCAGACTATTACCTCACGCGACAACCAAAAAAGCTAGTGTCGATAATCACCATTTTTTCTTCTTGAACGCATTAATCACTGAAAAATGACACTTCAAGACGTTGCCCGTTCGTTTAAGATATGTTTTTTTTTTTTCTAAGGCGGAACACGCGTATGTATGGTACAGGACAAATGTGACTGAATGCAAAATCGGGCAGATTACTTCACTTACGAGGGTAACGATTTTACAACCTGATTTTTTTTTTTTTTTTTTTTTCCCTCTTCGCGTATGAAGATACATAGTCGTCTTCATTGGCATGGGAATACTTTTGCTGAATTCAATTGCCGGAAGCACATTACAGCTCTGGAGAGACAAAATTAACATCGTGGTTTAGCGAGTTCCTATTATTGAGTACCGGTACCCAGGCAACCTATGGTAGGCATACGTTAAATTATAATTCCGACATAATAGTGACTTAACTATTGATGATATGGGAATGATGTTAGTAACCAGGAAAAACCTTGACGGCTTGAAAACACGAAACGTTCAACTTTCTAAGTGATAAATCAGCAACTGGAAAACCCTCGTAAGCTTAGCCACAGTTGTGTGCAAGCAAAATTACTGGGATCTCCGATCTACTAAGTGCCCCATAGAAGAAGAAGAAAAAAAAAACACTACATACGACCGGTTCTACAACCGGTTCCACAAGCATCGTTCCAGATGAATCATACAGTAGCAGCGGCCTTGAAACTTAAGCAAGAGTTGCATTGATTTGAAATACAACCGGTTACTACTGCTGGTTCGTGAGGAAGATTGGCGGCATATCCCATCGCACACTCGTAAACTGCCCCGCTCTGGAAAAGCCACTGCTTGTCTTGTTTGAGGCGATGCCGGTTTGTTACTCTCAATGCCCCAGTGTCGGCTATTCACGGTAAAGTGAGCACTTTCGAAGCTCCCCCATTTGGTATAAGTGCCAATAAATATATTTTATTGTAGTTTTAGACAATAATTTTTAAAACCACTGAGATATATACACTGTGTTTATTACTTACGAGGGAATATTTATTTCTAAATAGTGGGGGAAGGATAAATATGGCTGATAGGTAAAAAATAACTAGAGCCTCAAAAGTGCTCACTTTACCGTGAACAGCCCATATCAGACATTTAGATGCCCAGTTTAATTTCAGCCAAGAATTCCGAACAGTTATCGCCCCCTACTTTATAGCGACAGCTGATGTCGCCTGAATTTAAAAAAAATCAGTATATTTTGTTTTTGAATCCGCGTCTCGTACGATGGTATAATTTTTTTCGCCAAAATAATTCACTTATTTACAATATCAGCATTTACTAGTACCTATTGATAACTAATGAAATGTACTATTAAACACGCTTAGAAAATTTTGACATAGTATCGAGTAAGTGATTTAAATATAGTTATTTATTTTACAATTTCCCTCTGGTAATAATAAATGTGTAGATAAAATAATTTTTCCGTATTTTTTTGTAGAAGTATAATTCCAATAAAACATATATGTTTTCGAAAGAGTTAAACATCGGCAATCACCAAATAATTATTTACAAAATATTTCACTTGTCTCATTATTATTAACATATTAAAATTAAAAATGATAAAATACCGACAATACAATATATATATATATATATATATATATATATATATATATATATATATATATATATATATATATATATTTATATTTATAAAACAAATTGTTTTATGTATATATAACAATTTGTTTATATATACATAGTACAGTTCCAGAGTTACATAAAAAATTATAAAACCATATGTATGGTATGTTACAACTATAGTACTTCACATTCACTAAATTTAAAAATCTACACTCTTCTTTCGTTTTCAGTGCAACAATGTGGAAGATGCAGTCATCTTAAAAACAGCTCTTATGCAAAATAAATGTGACTGTGCATAACCCAAACATATAAATATGAATTTAAAAAATTAGAAGTATGGTAACTTGGCTGTTCATTATAAAATCCGTTGGGTTAAGTTAGTGGGATAATGACGATAATTTGTGTCTCATCTAAAATGGGATAACAGTTCAGGTTTTGTGAGAGAAGTTTTGACAATGTTGGAAGAAATTAATTTCACTTTCTTTTTTATTGTTTTTTTTCTCTGTCCCTCAATAATATATTCCCGATCTCGGATTGGCATGGACCTGGCGTGCCTGGGGTCAACAACTTCAGGTAACAAGCAGTGATTGTAAAATTTCACCAACTTCGGGAGCATTTCAATCCTCCGAAATTCGTCATCTCGTTCGATTCTCTGAACTTCAATCCCCAGTGGTGTCCAAACACAAAAACATACAAAATTTTCTCTTTGAAATGTGGAGCTGGCCTTGAACCTGATAATGATATGCATGTTTCTTCTTTAAGCTAAGAATTTTGCCATGTTTGTCAATACACCAACGTGTCACTTTTATCTTTATAATGGCCTCGTGAAGCGTCATCCTTGAATCTGAAAATGGGCATTTTATTTCGACTATGCCATCTGCCCCTACTAATCCATCTGGAATAGCTCCAAGTTACGGTATTTCTGAATCAATAAAAAGTCCACATTCGTGTATTTCCAGATTAAGTTTATTTTCAATTTCAGCAGTAGCTCTGATTTCATTTTCTCTGCCGTATGCAAGGGATTCTCATTCCACCTGGTTATACAGCACAGTCTTCACAGTCGATGCACAACTTGTATGCGGCAGCATTCTGCAAACCCTTCCAAAATTAGATTAGATGCAGTGAGAATGTTTCATATTCGTTCTCTCCATTCTCCACTCTCTCTTTGTAAGACAGTTGCTCTCTCAACGGCATGTCTTTCACTTTCTGTGAGATGCAGTTTGTTTAGAAATCCGTCACATTCTCGCTTGAATGTTTCCGGGTCAAGATCTGGTCGCCCAACATTAGGACCTTAATCTTTGTCTGCCTCAGTTCTACTGAACGACTTCTTTTTGCACTAACTGTCGTTTGTCTTTTTTCTAGTTTGCGTTCTTCGTTTCCTTCTATGCTCCATGTTCTCACAAAAGACACCTGAACTTCTGTTGTACATAAATATGTGTATTATGTACAGTGGCATTCCGGTGTTGTGGCGAACAACTGCTCCAGAACATCTTCCTTTGTATGACCGGCCTGCAGAAAAATTAACTCGTGTTCCGCCAACAATCTTTGCTACAGCTGCATTATAGTGCTCCACTCTGTTACTGTTAACTCATATATCTAACAACGTTCTGCACTTTTTGAAACAGGCCGCACTGCTGAAGCGCTGATACATAATTTTATTTTTATTTTTTTTTATTTTTTTTTCAGATTAGCCAAAGTAATTTCTCTCCTTGCACTGCTTGTGTTCACCGAAAATATGACTGGCACTGTTGAGTATATCTTTCAGTAGTTCCTCTACCTTCGTGTATAATGACGTATCTTCGTTTCTTCTATAGTCAATGGCTTTATTGACAGCAGCTCTAAACCGAAGTATGTTATCCCCGATTTTTTTCCCCCATGAGGACAGTGTTCTGAGTCTTGTCGCAAGTTGTTGCAATATCTTTCAGCTTGTTACAAAAATTTCGAAGTAGATGGTTCGTGCATTCGATTTTTTCGACTGTGGTGTTCTTGTATGGTGTTGAGTCAAGAATCTTCGTATAGACACTGCTGTCTCCATCAGCAATGAGTTTTGTGTACTTAAGACCATACACATCTTGATTTTTACAAAATCATTCTACTATCACAGCTGCTTCCATACTAGTCGAACTTTGTTCACGGCCCCAATTCTTGCAGCAATAGTGTTCACGTGGATCTTTTTTCTCTAAAGTTTTTTTATGATAAGTGTAGCAGTATTTGTTTTTGACGTCAATGTACAAAACTTTTCCAGTTCTGTAGCCTACGATCGCTGCATGTAAACAGCCATAATAGTAACTTTAACCCTTTTTTTTTTTTTTTTTTTTTTTTTTGTGATTTTGGAGGCAATGTTACATAACTTACGCACTTATATTATAACACTTTAATTAAAAACTAATGTCGAAACACGTCATTTCTTCCTAAATGTGGTTACATCATGGAAATGTTCTACATTTGAATTTAGGTTTTCATTACAGTCGTCACCAATACCTAACACAAATGTAAAGACAAAGTTTCGACAAAGGAAAATCAATTTTCAAATGGTTATGAAAACATAAATCTCCTAATGTAAATAATTATTAACAGACCACCACAATTTTTTATGTTAATTTTTTCTATAAATAGAATTTATTAGTATTCTATCCAGATCCTTAATATTATTAAAAATACTTGATATCCAATTTCTTTTTTTATACAAAAGTAACAACTCAACTGGGTTTGTTTTATTAAAATAGATATCCTCGAAATTAATACTAAACAGCTTTTTTTATTGCAAAAATAACTACAATCCAACATAAAAATAAACACATCATTTTCTCTACCATCAGTGAGTTTAAGCTCCTCTTTTTTTAGAGTTCTATTTACTTTGGTCGCGGCTGCAAACAAAATAAATCTCACTATTGCCACGGCCGGATCTACGTTTTCTTTCGCCCGGAGCAGATATTATGGGGATTTTTGCCCCCCCCCCCCTTTTTTTTTTCCCCTCGCTAACCTACCAGCAAAAAACGTATCTCGCATTATTAGTTTGGCCTCCGTGTGCATTTCAATGTAAAATTTTAATTTGAAATGTATGCAACCAGTAAATACGCACTGCATTTATAACAAGAATATTGTATTCTACGCTCAGGAAAACACTACAATAAAATCACATATATTAAATTTGCTTTTGAATAGTTTTGTTTTAGTTGTTTAAAAACTTTCGGCCCATCCCACGATTCCTCTAGTCCAGTGGCCGGCCTTGGCCATTTCTATTTTTTTTTTTTTTTTTAAGAACATGCACGAAAATTTAATGTGCATATGTGTGTTATTAAGTACATACCACTCCATACAAGGCAGTGTAAGTGGTTCTGTAGGAACTTTTGGACCAGTAATCCTCAGCAAAAACTGTTATTGTCGGAATGCCGTCAGAATCAACTTCTCCCTTTTCCTTCCCAAGCCTAGCCTCTTCGAGAGCAGCAGTCTGCATTTCTTCCAAAGCTGCCGCTTCCCAAGAAGCACACACAATATTCTGATATTTATGGGAAGCCTTATTTGATCAGACAGGTACATTCATTGCTGAGAACACTTCGTCAAGCTGTACGTGTCCGCTGCCCGAAGAAATAGTTCCACTCACCGCATTCAGGTTCATTTTCTCTGGATCTTTTTTCACTCCACACGGGCTTTTCGACATTGCACATTCGACATTTAAATATAAAACAACTCTGGAAACCACACCGTTTTTCGCGGACAACGTCCATATCTTTCAGAGTGCACCTCATTTGGCTGTGACTATCAAGCTCTTTTAAGGAAGAAATAAAAAAAAACGTATGTCCACTATTCGTTTCCATTGCATTTTTTGTTTATGACTGTCATACACAGAAATATTGTGCTTTTGTGTAACCGTCTGGGATAATATTTCATTATCCGTTTGTCCATCAACTGAAGCACTTACTTCAACACACGGTGAATCCGATTTTTTCCTGTGGAAGATAAAAATATTACAAAGAACTCTTACAGAAAGAACAATTGTCTGAAATAAAAAAAATTAAACAACATGAAATATGTGTCAGCTGTGTATTGCTGGGAGTACCCAATAAACTGGTCAATTTGTAATTTGTAGTATTCCTTAGCATTATTTCGTTTCATTCAAGTGGTGGTAATTTATCAGTGCTGGCTTAGAGAGTAATCGCTAATCGCTGAAAGATATTGGTGTGTGAAAAAAAAAAGTAAACTTAAAAAAGTGACTGGTACAGGGGTCAGTGAAAACATTTTTTTTTTTCCACACACTTTATGTAGGCTATCCAATACGCAAAAAAAAAAAACTCCGAAATGTTAAATTTTCAAATTCACAAATTGGATGCAAACGCCGTTTGTTTATTAGAATTTTTAATGTCTGGAATTTATATATTTTTGTTGTGAACTGGTAATCAATCGTGCATGACAAACAAAATAATGTATAGTGTTTCTACCCAACACTCCATAGTTCTCGATAAATTGATCCATATTCTTATCTATCGAATAGAATAATTTGGCGCATGACAATGCATTTCTCGACAACGGTGGCACTTAGTGTAAAAACCACAAGACAGATTTTTTGTTCATCCTATAGCTACGGTAGAATACTAATCTGCAGAAAACAACCAAAAATATAGGTCAATTTCATGTAATGGGTTCACACCCAAACCCAGATTTGTCATGGTTTTTATTTCGTCGTTTAAAATTGCAGTATCAATAAACCTAGAAATTTATAGTTTACTCTGGCAGTGTCCCTAGCAAAACTCCTCTGCTGCAACTACACTTTCAAGGGTGGTTACATCCCTTAGAAACAGACTTAGCCTATAAATCGTGTATATTATTTTAACTATTTTTTTGAGGAATCACCTGCCGAATATTGTGGACAGAATTCATAACCACCCTATATATATATATATATATATATATATATAATATATATATATATATATATATATATATATATATATATATATATATATATATATATATATATATATATATATATGGTGTTCCGAGAATAGACGTCCAAACAGAGGCAGCTGGTAGTAGGGTAGAAAACCAACACAAAATAGCATACGAATGTATAGTCCGATTCTCAAACGTTTAAAATTTACGAATTTTTAAAAGATTTTTAACCCCTACTCTACACTACACTAAGTATTTAAAAATAGTGGCAAAGGAAATTGTCCATATAAAGGGCAATTGGAACACATGACAGATGACTAGTCTAGCCACATTACCAAACACAATTCATGTCATTGGGGGTACAGCCCTGTGAAAAATAAATTGGTTTTAAGAAGTTGTGCCTGGTCCAGAAAATAAGGCACAAGTTTACACGAGTTTAAAAAATAATAATGTACCAAGTAAACGAATATCTACCGCTGAAAAAAAACTAGCCCGTTAATTAATTAGCAATTATCATAATTGAACATTAACAGACACCGATGCAGAAAAGGTGAAAACAATAAATGACCCACATGTTCCCCCACAGAACGGGCTTTGAGCAATACTGCATGTATAAAAAGGTTGCAGCTCTCAAAAATATTAAAAATAAATAATTTTAAATGAAATAAGATCATGTGACATACTTTAAAAAATACAATTTGATTATAAATAATGTTTTCATGTTATGAATTGAAATTAGTCCCACATTTAATTTGTAAAGTTATTAAACTGAATTACGTGCATTCAATAATTAAAATTTTTTTTTTTAGAAAAAAATATTATATCGTGGTTATTGAAAATAATACATTTCATGTAATTATTTAGAAAAAGTAATAAATAATAGTAGACCTCTAAACTTAACTGAGTAAATGAAAAGACACAGCATTATTACTTAGCTTTGGTTCACCTGTGGGGTCTCTCCCGAATATTAGCATTAGAGAATCGTGTCGGACAATGCCGCTAGTTAGCGGGTTTTCTCAGGGGTCTCAGGTTTTCTGAACCTTTCCCATTCCAGTGCTGCTCCAAACTCACCTCATTTTTTTCTTATCGGCTCTGAAGACCTTAGATGTCTCAACTCAACTTGGCTTTGGTTCACTCGTGTTAAAAGAATGACGGATTAATGTGCAATAAATTGCAAGTAACTAGGCTAAATTAATTTAAGAACATAATTACAAAAATGTTCACATATTGTCCTTATCTATGTACACACAACGTCGACCTTCGTATGAAATTACCTCATCATAACTGGTAAGCACGAACATTTAATTTAATTGTATTTATAGCTTGTGAGAGTTTGTGCCTCAGGTACATAAGTCATATAAAACACGGCATTGCCTATTGTAGTTGAAATGAGAATATTCGCAATGGCTCGAAAATGTATTACACGTGAAAAATAACCCGACTAACATAAGGGCATATAAAGATTACATATTAATGTCATCTCGATTCATACCTTTCATAAGCCAGTAACTGATATGATACGTGGCGGCGGTCCAGCGGCCAGAACGTTTGCCTCCTACCAAGGCGATATGGGCTTGATTCCTAGTGGAGTCACTTGTATTTTGGCATGGGGGAATCGTACTCGGACAATGCCGTGATTTTCTCGGGGATCACCCATTTTCCCCTACTTTTTATTCTAGGCGCCACTTCATGCGTCCCTTTATCTGTTAGTATCCGCCCAACTATCTCTACTCCACCATCCTTCAATTGGAAAAACTTTGAAATAGGGCCTATATATAAAATAAAAAACGTTCCATATTACACACACAGTCTGACTATATTGTATAATCTGGACAATAAAATTCAATACCATGATTAGATGATGTAAGTTTAGTATGAAATTCATGGAACATACCTTTTTCTTAGCAAAGTAATCCCATATATGCCTAAGCTTCCGTTTCTTCGGTTTGCAGCTCAATAGAAGACCACGTCCATTTCCTTTACAGTGTCGCCAGCCCGTATTGGGCAACGTTTAAACTGCACAAACCACTATTTCCATCAGATTTGCAAATAAACTTAAATTCCTGAAGGGAAAAAGACGCCACTGAGTGCCGTTTCCAGATATCACCAGTCCCGAATGAAAACAGGTAATACCAGTGATTCTCACCCCCCCCCCCCCGCCCCTTTCCCAAACACCACCACACAGCCCCTTTCTCGTCCTTTCCCGACCACAATTTTTCCTTTCGCCAGAGGTAAAAGGTCCGAGATGCTAATCCTTTGTCGTCAACAAAGGGGTACTCTAGTGCAACATCGTATCATCTACCTTTCTATGCTGTTACTTTCCAAGGGTAGAATCGGGGGGTTTTTAGCTGACTCCTACTCACTCTTAAGATATGGAGCTACTTTCCATCCATCGTTACCGAATTTACTGGGCGCATGTCACTCAGTGCGACCGTGAACAGGCTTTACATATATGTACATACATACACACACATATATGTTCATGTACAAGTGCATATATATATAAGTTGACGACCCGAAGGTTGGATGGAATCTAAGGCATCATGGTTGTGGGAGAAGCAATGACACGCCCGGGGCGGTTGGCTTGATTATTCTTCTCTGGCTTTACATGTCCTCCTACAGGGCAGTACGGAGGCGAGTTAGGCCCGCAAACAATGGGGAAAAGTCCAGTGTTTGGTCTCGGGAACAGAACCCGGATGCCTCTAGTGAACCAGGCCATCGCGACCCACTACTCCACGGATAGTCCGCTCTCGCCATCTGCACACCTTTCGATCAGACCCTTTAAAAATTTCACACCTCACGTGTGTCACGTTTGGTTGTTTCCTTAGCGAATGATATGTGACTAGCGTTTTATAGCTCCGTTCACATTAAATACATAATTTTGTGTTTAAATGGAAATTGTTTAGAATCTTTCATAAAATATAATAATTATACGATTGTCAATCGTCATTAACATAGAGAAAATGAAGGCACGTTGGTAAGAAGTAATTATTATGTAAGACTATTAAATTGAGATTTTGTACGTTATTTGTAGATAAAATATTCTTACTGATACATTTCCAGTTTTATTGCAAAATTGTAGTAAACACATTTTATTGTGACGTACAAAATATATTAGTTTTTATTGTCTGTTCGGCGCACATATATGGTTGCATTTTTCACTCGTTGGTGTTTTTTTTTCTCTAGATTCAAGTTTGTTTTGTTTCTATGAGTAGGAATAATACGTTGTCAGTAGCCCGAAAGTAGAACCTTAGCAGGGCTTCAGGAAAGTTGGAAGTAACCACGAATTAACTGTACTGTGAAATATTTCTGTAATAGTGAAGCTGTACTCTGTAGTATACTGTATTTGACGATAATTTAACTTTTATCAAAAATCCGCTGGACATTGCTATAGACTACCCATTCAAAGAATGTTAGTTAAATCTGATCACAGTTATGTGGCATTTTTGTTACACAGGTTAAAATATTTTTCATTTTTCATTTCCCTCTTCATTATAAATTATTTCAAATGTTTATTTTGTTTGTGTTGGACTTTTAGCCGCCACATTTTGTTGCCCTACAGTCACATAAAAAAGGGATTCTTAGTATATGGATTATGATATAAAACAGGGAAAAAAATAATCACTTATGAACCGCAAAAAATGTATGTTTCCTGTGGCTGGGAAAAGGCTGTGAAACCGTATTTTATAAATAGGTGCCAAATCCATGCAAAGACGCAAGCAAATATATATATATATATATAGTACAAGTGTAACTGTTCACAAAACTGTTTTAGAAATTGCCTGATGTGTTATTAGCAGAGCTAGTGTATTCTCAAGGAAAAAAACACGAATGTAGGGTAGACTTCAATACTATAATCACATAACATCAGTTTGTTTATTGCCATTGGTCGTTGTCTGCTTGAGAAGGCGTTTTCATATTTGACCGAGCCCCTCTAGATTCGGTAACATCGGCACTGCTCCTACGTGATTCGTGTGCAGACAATCAAGATAGGCATTGGTTGTTGTCTGCTTGAGAAGGCGTTTTCATATTTGACCGAGCCCCTCTGGATTCGGCAACATCGGCACGGCTCCTACGTGATTCGTGTGCAGACAATCAAGATAGGTACATGACCCTACGGTTTTTTTTTTTTTTTTAAATATATAACTTGTCTTGAAATCTTTTCGAGAAATTTCACCACCCCTAATTATTAGGCCTATGTTTCTGTTTGATAATAGGAAATTTCCTAAATGATAAATAGAATGCTACTGACGTTGGTAATTTAAACAACATATAAACAATAGAGAGACGGAAAATTAGCGGATTCAATAGGCAACAACAAGCTAGACTTCCACAGTCCTATGTGCACTCGATCCCCAGTTAGTTATTCATTGGCTCACGCACCAGTTTTACCCCGGAGCAGGTAACACCTGATTAGGTCATGTTTATCTAGCTGTTAAGTTATTGGCTCAAATTCATCCAGGGCGTGGCTAACAAACTGCGAACCAATAGAAAAAATATAATCCATTCACGGTTACTTTGACTTTTCTGAAACCCTGCTAAAGATAAGCTTCCAGGATATTCCTCCGCCTCGTGCAAACTAAGCTTAACTATGTCTGGTAAACTACACCAGAGGAACAACGTACCGAATAAGTGCACACTCAGTGTAACAGCATTTTGTATAAGAACTATCTCTTACCAGGCGCTACCAACACACGTGTTTTCTCACTGTTTTTTATTCAAATTATTTATAAATGAAGCATTAAAATTTATAGTTAAAATATTAATAACATTTCAATTTAACAGAAAAAAAAGTAACTTCTATGAACACAAGTATAAAATGCTTGTGATATATGGGGTATGTTGGAAATAACTAAACACGTTATACATAGGGAAATTTTTCAAAGGTTTGATTCAAATAGAGTGAAGGAATCGCGAGTAGACTATAATCAAATGTACACGTGTTTGACGTCTAGCTTGACCCTAAATGTATTCACGAAATATCCGGGTCTCTATAGGCTGTTCACAGTAAAGTGAGTACTTTTTAGGCTCTATTTACATTTTTCTTTCAGCCATTTCTTATCCTTTAACCACCCTATTAAATAAAAGTTGCTATATAGGTAATATACACAGTATGTAGATTCCACCGCACTCGGAATTTAACGTGTAAGGCTAAAATAAAAAATATTTATTGACTATTATTTCAAATGAGAGGGCTTTCAAAAGTGCTCACTTTACCGTGAACAGCCTATAGTAAAACTGCGCTAAACCGCGTGGTAAGGACAACATACCGCCAGCATATCGAAACTGTGTCACGTATTTGAGCCCCTTTCTCACGCGAGGGTTTGTGCTCCAGCAAATCAATTTTATAACCTCCCCTTTTTACCCTTCAAGCATAAAATGTGTGTTTAATAAGCGCAAACGAAAGAAACAAAAAACACGTGCAAATGTTTACAAACATGAAGTCACGAAATGCACAGTCGGCAAAAATTATTACTTAATTCTTTTTTTTCAGTTGCGTCTTTGTCGCGGGCATAGGAAAAGAAAAATTTTACCATCTGTCATGATCATTAGTGGGATTTCTAGAAGTCACAGAAGGGTTCACGATATAGAAGATTGATACTACCACCTCGTTTCCACGGAATGCTCGCAGAGTTGATACATGAATATAAAGGACCCAGAATAACAATTGTAACGGTAGCTAACAATCAAGTCTGATCATGCGAGTTTGTCGAGAACACGACTGCCTGTACTTTGGACCGTTTACCTCAAATGACTTTCTAATATCTTTCTGGAGGCAATCGACTCAGCAATTCTCTCCACATTATACATTGTTCGCGGTTAATAGGGTACTTAAGAAAGCGCCGTACATAAAATTACCATTGCAACGCACCCCCTCACTTTTTATCCGTCGATAAAATGTAACAATGAAATTACTAGATATGTAGATATGTCACTAATTTTCTAATTGTTACCATTGCTCACATAAAATTAACAGAAACTAAATTTAATAATCTCAGTGTCCAAAAAATCCACACGATACACCGTAAAAGAAATCATAATTTTAACTGATAAATTGTTTGTCATTTTACAAAACTATGTAATAGTACAGAATTACCTCTTGTAAAATTACTCGTTTGTAAAACTACAAGAGTCGTCTTTGTAATTGACTTCAAGAAATGATTGTAATATGACCCGTATCTACGAGCTCAAGCAAAATGGCGGACATACAACAAAGTAAAACCTAGTAAGCTGTGTAAAAACCAGGGGTGATAAAAAGCGAAGTTGAAATCTATTGAAAGTTTGAATAACGAAAAACACTTAACAGATTCCCACCTGCCATCGTGGACTTACGGAATTTTTTGCCATACTCTGGAAATACAGGTTTGTATCATGTTTATAGGAACGACAGAGCACTTGTGCATTGTCTGAGTTCAGTATTTCTTGATTACTGTTCATATCGTCGACTTTGTAATCGTCCGCAACAAATAATCTCGCGTTTCGCCTCGACAGTTACCAGCTAAAAATTAATAAATGTAGCGAACATGCTGCAGTTCGATAAAGTTTGCGAAGCTGTTATTTAGGATATGTCGTGAGGGAAATTTCAATGATGAAAGCTTTTTTTAAAAATCGATACATCCAAAATGGCGGTGGTGAATCCGCCTTAACGAACCACTCAAATAAACCTAATAAGATAACGACTGTTTTAAGAACAAGTGACGCTATTATTAATTAACTGTTAATGTTAATGTTTCATATCTATACAGAACTCTTCAAATTAAATAAATACATTAATAATCTAAATAACCCCGATAATACTTTATTAAATAAAAAAAATCAGTATAAAATAATGACAAAGCCCATAATTCACGTTCGTTTTCTGGTAAATGGTGTAGGCTACTAACGCGAGGAACTTGGGTTTTAGTCCTGATGCTGGCAAGGTGCGAAAATTTTTTTCATGGATTATATTTTGAAATAATTTAATGCATTTTCTGATACTAATTCATCATATTTGTTTTCAGGGAGGAAAAAAAGTCCATTTCTCAATAATGAAAGCTGTAAATGCAATCCTACCATTTGTAAGATTACAAACATGAGTCTTATACATTTTGCAAGAAAAGTTTTTTGAGTTCTAGAAAGGAGTTTGTTGGTAAAAATGTTTCCACGGATTATTCTAGTCAAAGTTCGAAGAAACCTTAGTGTACTCTTTAAATGTGGTCTTTATATATAGAACAATTTTTCATAAATCGTTGCCAACCTTACTGGAAGCATGCCAGTCAGTTGAAACACATATACTTAAAGGTAGATCGTGCTGGACGATGCCCTTAGTCGGCGAGTTTTCTCGGAGGTCTTACGTTTCCCCCTACCTTTCATTCCAGCGCTGCTACATACCTCAATCACCCTCGTCGGTTCTCAAGAACTCGCTGTTACGAACCGCCTAAATCGTTTCGCTCTTTCACTCATTAAATGCAGAGATTTTTTTTTCATGGGTTGATTTCAAAAGTGCTTAAGTATCCGTGAGCACAAACATGCTATAGAAGATGATCCATAATGACCTTAGTGTTTATAACGATATAAATACTTAGTAAGCGGCAAGGGTTATATAAATAAAATGTTTGACCCAAAGGTATCGTCGAAATCGAGGTCAGTGTTGTAACAGCTAGTTTTAAATTAAAAAAGTAAACTTTAAAACTGTTCACTTCAACAAAAATGTTAATTTAGATAGTTGTTCCAGCTAGCGTCTTATTTCTACTGTTAGCTGCCACACAGTTATTATATAATATCATTTTTCATAAATATCTCAGTCCATCACATATGTCTCTTCAGTATTGAGATTTAATTTATGATTATATATCATTAAAGAAAAATACTAATAATATTAGAATTCGAAAGACCAGGAAATATTACAAGCAAATGACTTTAATGAAATAGTCTTGCAAGGTTTGTTTTACTTTTCATAAAACGATTAAATTAAAACTTATTTACTGATTAAAAATTATATGCTCTTCTGATGATTATTTAAGATGGATCAAAATTTCAAATTATAGCAAAATATAGTGTCAGTGCTAATGATGAAAATCCTGCATCAAATATCACTATAACTAGGCCGAGACAACAAAATATCTCGAAAGAATGCGGTTCTGCGGGTCTGACCGAGAGCGAGAGAGAGGCCGGACGAAGGTAAAACCCATCGAGCCAGTCAGAGGCGAGCAGCTGTGACACGTACTCGTACAATCTGTACTGCATGAAAATCAACAAGGCCAGTCCTGATTGGTGTTAGTAAATAAACGTATTTACTAGTGCGCAAGTAGTTGATCGTTCCAAACGTGTACATATATTTGAGCGCTAGAGTAAATGTTAATAGCATTATGGCTTCGTGTAGTAAAAAACGTCCCACTATTCATAGTGAAGGCCACGAAATAATAGGAAACGTTATTTCATTTTTTGATGAAGAGGAGATATCTGGGAAACATACGTATCCAATTGAAAATGCAACAAAGCGAGCAGCAGCTGCAACAGGAAAATCTGAGGCAACAATATGTAAAATACGGAAGGAAATCAGTGTAGGAAAACTAACAGGCTGTGAAGAAACAGATGATGATTTTGATTTATGTGTTGTTAGACGTACAATCCAAATTTGCTATGTTCATAGGAAAGAAGTGCCTACATTAAAGAAGTTACTTTCTGTGCTACGAACAGAAATTAATTCCCGCGGAAGCAAGGAAACGTTGCGGCAAATCGTAAAGAAGATCGACTTCCGATTCAAGTAATGCAAAAACAAGAGACTTGTATTAATGGAGAGAACAGACATTTCTGCATGGAGGGAAAGGTATTTAAGGAGAATGCTGGAGGGAAAGGTATTTAAGGAGATTGCGAAAAATGATAGTTTGGGGGAGAACAGGTTAGCGGTGGTTCATGTTGACGAAGCGTGGATTCATGCTGCGTACACAGTCAGCAAATGTTGACAAGATCCGCACACGCCAGGTGTGTTGAAGAACGACACGGCAAGCCAACGACGGATTATTGTGCATGCTGGTTCGGATGCGGGGTTCGTTCCTGGCGTGTATCTCATCTTCAGGTCTAAAATCAAAAGTGGCGACTACCACGATAAGATGAATTTTGCGAATTTTTCAAAATGGGTATCCGAAAAACTCTTATCCAATCTGTCCCATAGAAGCATAATTGTAATGGATAATGCAGCCTATCACTCGGTGCATTCAAACAAAGCCCCTACAATCACATCACGTAAGGCAGAAATACAAGAGTGGCTCAAATTAAATAACATTGCATATGAGGAAGAGATGACTAAAGAAGAACTACTTCACATCGTGAAATGTTAACGACTGGCTCCGAAGTATTGCATAGACGAACTTCATAACGAACATGGCCATGAAGTAGTCAGGCTGCCTCCATATCACTGCAACTTAAATGCCATCGAATATATATGTAATGTTCCCAAGTCTCTTATGGCGAAGAGCAATGTTTCGCAAAGAGCCGACCATATAAAGCCACTCGCATATGAAGCCATAAACAGTATTTCTGAAAAAGATTGGAATTCAGCAGGGTTACATGTGAAGAGAGAAGAATAGCAGTGTTGGAAAAACGATCGTCGCATGGAAGAATAAATGGAGAAGATTGTAGTTAGTTTAGGTGGCGACAGTGACAGTGACAGTGACAGTTAAAGCGACAGTAGCCATGATACTGACAGCTTCAGTGACAGCAGTGTACGTGGAAATGTAGCCAATGGTGGACTTTCAGGTATCGAAGAAGTTGAGTAGACGTAAGCATCTATTACCGATGCTGCGTAACTTTACAGCTCACATTATATCATTAAGTGTTTCGGTAATTTGCGACACATTCCTTTCAAACAGTCCGCATTTCTTCAGTGTACATTTATCGACACGGGCGGATGCCAGGAACGCACACCAATATACCTTCCCGGGAGTCAGAATATACACAACACTTGTTTCGAGGTACATAGTTATTAAAGTGACACTTTGGTAATGATTTGTGACGTTAACAGTTGTAAATGTATTACGTATGGAAACATGTTATTGCTATTATGGGGTATTTTTTAAATATTGATCTGTCAATTGGTTAAATTGATAGATTGTCCTTGTCCTTGTATAAAAGGACAAGGAAAAAATGTGAGGAACGTGTGCAGTAAATATAAGTCGTTCATAGGTGATTTGCAAACTATATTTAATTATATATTCTATTAACGTTATTATACTAAGCTAGATGGATGTTTTAAATAGGTATATTTATGTGCCATATGTGCGGAACTAACTGTGCTGGTTGAATTGCACCACGCCGGGGAGCCTCTACAGTTTTGTTGTGTAGGCGCGTAAACAGCTTTCATCAGTACGAGATTCACGGAAACTACACTCCCTGTTCTGAGAGGGGTAGCGCTGCACCTTCCCCTTACGGGCTGTTTTGTTGTCGTGGCCGACTTATAACATCCACCCATTAAATTAACAGTAGCGGAGCGAACAACACTATTGCAAGCACCACTTCAATAATATTAGCTCAACTTCGTCGCTGATCCAATGTTAGCGCTAACAAGCTTGCAGAGAATTTATCTGACGCTGTAACTTCAGGAATGGTAAACGATGTACACCTTCTCTCGCCGACTTGATGGAACCTCATGAAGTACGTCGTCGCTGCTCTCCGGTGTGGAGGCGTCGTGCTTCGTCGTCGATCTGCCGTAGAATGAACCCGATTGTACAGCAGCTCACTAGTTGACTCTGGAGCTGAGATCTGACT
The DNA here is from genome assembly GCA_029891345.1 of Dryococelus australis. NCBI lineage: Eukaryota > Metazoa > Arthropoda > Insecta > Phasmatodea > Phasmatidae > Dryococelus > Dryococelus australis. The sequence goes on along the minus strand of CM057000.1, from coordinate 118,306,616 downwards.
CCCTGAAGAGATGGGACTTCTCGCCGTCAGGAATCTCTTCTTTAACGTCTTGAATATCGCTGAATACTACGCAGTCTTCTTTAAAACTTATCTGCAAACTAAACTATCTTGAAAATTCACGTATTTATAATCACCTTCTTCTTGTAGAAAAAACCGTTTATATATATATATATATATATATATATATATATATATATATATATATAATATATATATATATAACAATGGTTAATTAGAATCTTCCTTTTCAAAATACTTTAAATTTTATGTAACGAAATATCTCCTCAATATTCTTGCAGAAGTTTCTTTAGACGAACCTTTCTTCCTTCTGTTCTATGTTTTATTCCAAACAAATTTTTTTCAAACAGTCATATTATTCGCCCCTATCAACCAGTGTTTATTAATTTTTTTTTTCTCAGAAAAAGACCTGAGAGCAAGGTGTATGCTCAGTCATAGACAAATACACTAACAAAACATTAAATCATCTCCAAAGAATATTTGAATACTTTTAAAATCTATCTCATTAAAAAAAATAATTAAGCTACGCAAATTAAGATTAAATCATAAATTAAAACAGAGCAAGGAAAAACCAGTGGTTACAGTGTCAGGAAACGAATTATTAATTTACTTCTGCTGCATAATGAAATAACCAACAGTATGAGTGATCAGTATCAATACTTATTCTCTGTCCTTTATCTAATGAATAACTAAAACATTTAAATTGATGTGTTAAATAACAGGATTTTTTATATTATTCAAGGGTTTCTAAGAATTTTTTTCATTTCAGTTCTATGAACGAGATTTATAACTGCAGTAAGTACGTAAAAATAAGCTGTGTCGTCAATAACGCAAAATTTAGGTTTGACAAAACTAGGGAAATTAGGGTCACGGTTAATTAAACGATTCTATATATTTCTGATAACGTTTCATAAAAACTATTTTACTACGATCGTTTATTTAGTAACTAGGAGTTAGCCCGTGACCGTGTTTTCAGCATGGTCACGTGTCTAGAATATTTACAATGTTAAAAAATTTGGCTATCAAACAAAAGACTGAAAAAAAAACATATTGCATAGATATATGTAGGTAATAGTGAAATTATGCGAAATTATGTTAAATTAACTCAACATTGAATAGACTGCGGCCTCATTTGATATTTCTCTATCCACTGGGCCACTGCGCCCCCACTTGACATAGTTCTATGCACTGAGCCACTAAGGCCCCACTTGGAATCGATATAGCCACTTGGCCACAGCGGTCTCACTTGATATAGCGAAACATTTAGGGTAAACAAAAATGATCTTCCATTACCTTCATATATCTATGCAATAATCTCTATTCATTAATATGAAACTTTCATAGGAAAAAGTAATTAAAAATGAGGAGTTTTTAGGGTCAGAGGCAATGAGTGCGTAATCTGATCTTAATTAAATCTGAACTTGACCCTGAGGATTCGTTCTGCAAAATTTGAAGAACTTTTGTTGACTTTCAAGGGACTTACAAGTATTAAAGAGGGACGGTCAGACAGGGATCTTCCTATTATGTAATGGGGTTATATAATAGGATGTGTATACTGTAAAAAATTTAAATTGTAATTTTTCCTGATAAATCGTTTGTAAGTGTACTAATGCTTGTAACAGTACAATGATTTCTCTTGTAAAACTACTCGTTTGTAAATATACAAGGGTCGTGTTTGCAATATAGCTCAGGAAATGATTGTACTGTATTGACACACGTCCATCACCTGCAACAAAATGGCGTACACAAAACAACGTAAAACCATATATAGATGTTTGTGCTAACACTAAGGGTGATGTAAAGTATAGTTGTGTGCAAAAAGAAATGTTTCTGTGTATTATAAATGTGTTACCAAGTTTAAATAATGTAAAGCACTTTTAAAAAACTCAAATAATAATAATAATATAAATACAATTTCAATAAATCGTTACCGTATTACACATTAACTGTTATGTTTCCTAGTTAGACTTACACAGAACTCTTTAAAATGAAATAAATGTATTCTTTAAAATCAGATAATTTCCTTAATATCTTATAAGTACTTGCGTATAGATTTCATGTGGTTAAGGTTGTGGTCTAATAGGGCAAGGGGTGTGGGTTCTCGAACCCGTCCTATTTAAATAACCTCCCCCCCCCCCCTTCCCGAAAATTATACTTTGAAATATTTTTTAAAGTTTTTCTCTGTTACTAATTCATCACAAATATTTTCTAGAAGAAAAACCATAATTTTATGTACACTGCTCAATAGTGTAAGTTGTAGTACAAGGCTATCATATGTAATATTACAAATATATGTTTTGCAGATTTTGCAAAGAAAACGGTTTGTAGTTTTACAAAGAATTTTCTTGGAAACTGGGTGTCCAAAGATTTTTCTTGTAAAAGTAAAAAAAAAGAAAAAAAATGTTTAGAATTTAACGTGATAACACTGATGCTGCAGATGCGTAGCCGTGTGTTGACTATAGTTAGGAAGTGAACTGCACGTCCAAGCAGCGTATGTACGTATTAATACAAGTTCATCACTGCGGATATACATGCATTCATTCACAATCACACTTAGAGTACACACATACAAAATGTTTAGAATTTAACGTGATAACACTGATGCTGCAGATGCGTAGCCGTGTGTTGACTATAGTTAGGAAGTGAACTGCACGTCCAAGCAGCGTATGTACGTATTAATACAAGTTCAACACTGCGGATATACATGCATTCATTCACAATCACACTTAGAGTACACACATACAAAATAGGTGCAGAGTAACTCAAATTGTAACTTTTAAGTATGCACCGTACGTACGACTGAACTCTTAATCCGAATATCTCTTTAGATAAATTTTTTAGTCAGTGAAATTCAAGAACTACCCACAAATTATTTAAAGAATGCCTAATAAATAAAAATGCAGTCTTCCAGGTCTCTATGGTGTTCTCATTCGTGGATTTCACCTTCAAAAATATTAAAAGTTTTATTTTTAAGGCAGTGATTGCAAGGTGAATTATTTTCTTATAAAATATGTACAGATAGGAGACAATTATTTTTCTCTTACAAAACTGTTTAATTAGTTACAGTTTTTTTTTTTCGTAGAGCCTCCTTTTCCACCCCACCAAATTTATCATTACGTCTCGCTCGCGCTGTAGTTTAATGTTTACAGTTTAGCGATGAAAAATATTTCATTAATATTCAATAATATTAACACATCAGTTCTAATTTCAGGAACAAAATCCTGCCGTATAACTATCCGTTCGCAACAATGAATTGAGAATAAATGATGATATCGAAACAACTGACTAAACAACTCACAACAAATAAATTATATTACAATTCCAAAAGTCATCAGTTATTAACTTACCGGTAGAAGAAATATTTGACGTCCTATTAAAGAAATTAAAGAAACATTAAATTCAGCCGCCACGCGGATTATCACCTGTAGTTCGATACGATGACGAATGAATCTCGTAAAAAAAAAACATGTTTCTTCGCAGCAATGAGTCGTTCTTGAATGATGTAAATCTGTTAGTGTTTTTGGCTCATTATGCAGTCTCGCTGTGCTTCTGTCGGTTACTTCCTCGCTTCAAGATTACAGGGAAGGAACAGCCTGACCTGCTGGGTATCACGTGCCGCCGATATGCCCCACGAGGATAGACGAGATCAGAGACCCCGCGTGCCAGAGATTTTTGTCCAGATACATGGGCCAGGATTACGACCTTTTTTCACGTAGCAGTTCTTACAAGTCACGCGCAGCGTAGCCCACGTAGGTAGAAACGATCTCGGCATTCGTATTTTAATGAAACATATCACGCTCTTCTCACGTAAAATAAAACGTCAGGTTTGCGCAGTATTAAATTCTGCGCGGTACGCCACTTTCTAGACGATTATACTCATAAGTTCTGCCGCAGCGCCTAATGCTATGTTTCTTGTACAACTATTGTGAGGGATAAAGGACACCGTGTCTCAGAAATCGTGTAGTATGAATTTATATTAATCAAATAAATTAAGTTCGCGGTCTAACATATGGCCTAAATAAGTTTACGGTAATTTAAATCAGTTCGTCAGGTACGATTGATCGTATTTGCAAAAGGAATCTGTTCGCGTGGCCACACATGTGAAACTGAATAACAGCAAATTTTATTTTCTTACCTTAAAAATGGACATTTAAAGATATGTTAATTATTTATAATCGTTTCCAGCAATTATGGTTGCTAGGTTTCTATAGAGCGTGCATCAGTATTTTATACGATAGATTATCCTACAGAAAATTTCGCCAATTTCAACCACCGCTATTAAAATATCAATTTACTTCACAGCAACAAGTTGTAAAGCAATTTAGAAGAAAATTCGTTCCAATGAATGCAGTACATTTACACTATTAAAAATTCTAGCATTTTATTTTTAACGTTCCTGCTACGAAATCGCCAATAAAATGTAGAAACTTCATAGTTAAAGTTCAGACAATTGAATAACGAGTTTTGAATATTCGTAGACACATTAATAATTTATAAAGAACAGTAAAATAGATCTGTTGTGCACTGATTTATAAAATAAATACTTAATTTCTTAAATATTTCATTTAAAACAATGTGGACAAAACATACCCTTCACCCTTTTTTCTGTTGGTAAATATAAGGTGCCACTGATTATTTATGAGTTTTCAAAATAACATCTGTTTACAAAATTCGTGGAAACTACCTTTTTTTTCGCCAACTGCATTAATATTCACCACCTGGCTTAAAAAAAAACACGCCCTCTGTCCTCCGGAATCTGGCCAGTTATTAACAAACACGCAGCTCGACTTTAACTTCACTTTCAGATTTTTCCGGTAATCATAAATTCAAAAGTGCTCGACTGCAAATTTGCCAAATCCATTCTGTATCATTCCGCAAGAAAGAAAGTTTTGCAAGCTGTCGCAAAAGCCAACCCTTTAAAACAAAATTCTGAAATAGAGAGTTAGTTTACTTTGAAGGATAAGCGACTGCAATCGGAACACTATAGGGACAATTGGAACCGCACGAATAAACGAACAAGTTTAAAGTGAAGTAGTTCGTTCTGCTTCCCGTGTGACGATTGCCCGAGACAGCTACGCGATACAGTTGCCAAAGACAAACTAACCGATAGTTTTCCCCATCAAGAGTTTAGTTGGAGAGAGGAACAAAGCTGACGTGCGCGCGCACACTCACTTACAGCAGCGTACGAAATGGCGACTACAATCCATTTAGGGTTGTTTCACACCTTTCTGAAGCCGTACTAAAGATCTACTTCCAGGGCATTCCACCGCCGCGTGCGAACTAAGCTTAACAATGTCTGGAAAATTTACACCAAAGGACAACGCACCGCATTCTTCCGCACTCAGTTGTAATAATATTTTGCATAAGAACTATTTCTTACTAGGCGTTACCAACACACATGCTTTTTCACTGTTTTTGTTCATAGCTACTATTTATTAACGAAGCATTATAATTTATAAATAAAATACAAATAACATTTCAATTTAACCAAAATAAAAGGGCATTTTATGTTAGCACAAATTTCAAATGCATATTTAAGAAATAGCTAATTACGTCATACATGAGGTGATTTTTCCAAGGTTTGATTCAAAAAGTGAGAATAAACCTTGAATTGACTATATCCGGAGGAAAGCCTATTTTGTTTTACTTTCAAGATTTGAACCAATTACTGTGGGCGATATCGCAAGGTGCCTTCTTTTAAACAATTTTAAACCCCCCAAGATCACGTCAGGTTATAAGAAAGCATTGAGACGGCAATCGATTATAACTAGAGCCCCGACTATTTCGCGGATTGATTTGGCAGCAGGCTATACTGCACAGTCCTCCATACATTTGAATTGATTACTGCGATCAAGTGAGACTTTTGTACGGGACTGTTCGCTCACTCACATCACTGCTTCCTGTTCATTGGAGCTGATGGAAAATCGCGAACATTTTTTGAGCTAACATATATTCTGTAACGGTCTAACTAGTTTATTCTCTCGTGATTGGATAAACGAGTTTTTAACTCAGCTAAGTTGTTTGCGGACCAATCACGAATGTTCTGCCTCATAGCATAGGAAACCTGATTGGTACAGTGAAATGGGGCGGTAACATTCATACTCGCATGACAGCCAGTAAGGAAAGAAAACTGTCGGTCGTGTATACAGTATGTTGAATTCTAGCAAACAGTCAACTTTCTCCGAGATGAAACATCATCTCTACCGATTATTACGGGCTCGCAGTCAAACGGGATATGAAAAAAAAAAAAAAAAAAAAAAAACTACCGCCCAATCACAATAGTAGGATAAAATATCAAGTGTTTAAAGTCTACCTCGCCACTGAGTAAATTCGCGAAATTATCGAGGTTCTTAATATAGCATAAAAAAGTTTAACGAGTGTTATATTTTCTCAGAATTATAAGCGGCGACTATACGGTTTTAATCCAGGAATATATTCAGTAAAGATACAGCATTGTCGCTATCGTCTAAAACACTATTTTACAGAAATCGTAAATAGAGAGCTACTAACAACGACTGTTGGTATCCTTGGCACTTTTCAATGGCCATATTTATGTTTCAATAACCAAATTTATAAATTAACAAATAAATTATCGACTTTCATTACTGATTTACAATGAAATATTCCTTATTTTTTTTAAATTACGATATGCACAAATTAATAAATGTGACGAAGAGTTGGGGTGAAGAGTGAAGAGATTTGGTTGGGTCTTAACATCGAGGCTTGAGAGCCGATGAGGGTGAAGCGAGGTGAGCATAGAGCAGGCAAGGAATAAAAGGGCGGGGGAGACGGGATATCCCCGAGAAAATTCCACCGACCAGCGGCATCGTCCAGCACGATTCCCTCGTGCGAAAACCCGGGGGCGACCACCGCCGGGAATTGAGCCCGATTCGCCGCGGAGGGAGGCAAGTAGTCTAACCACTACACCACCACGGCGCCCCTGAAGAGTGGGGTATTCCGAAAATGAAGACTGTGGACTACCTCTGATCTCTCGCAGTTCTGTGTATGGCTTTCTGAGAGTGTTTAGGGAATAGGTACACTCACAGAAGCAAAATTACGTAGCGGTTCCTTTGGTGCGGGCGTACCCGTTCGCTGATTGGTCGCGCAAGGCTCTGGAACCGGCCTTCTGTCTGATTTGCTTCTGCGCGCTGTGACGAATTCCCTGACGTAGTCCATTAACGATTATTGAAGCCCTCCTTAAGTTCTACTTTCAGGGTATTCCTCCGCCTCATGCAAACAATGTTTAGTAAATTACACCAGGGTGTAATTAATAAATAAAATATAAATAAACTTTCAGTTTAGACGTAAATGATTTACTTTCATGTTAAATTCGTGGATTCAAAACACTCTTGTTATTAAAACTTCAGTCATTGATCCGCACGGTATTTGACACCATCTGGAGAATGCTGGCCTAATCGGCGCCTCTTCCGCTGTGACAAGACAGCCAATGTGCATTTGATATCGGCATATTTGTACACAAGACTGTAGAGTATAGCCTGCAGGTCATTGAACTCACGAATTTTTCAGGTCTCTATACATGACATATTTAGGCTGTAACCAAACACCTCATATATGGGGTATTAATCTTTTATAAGATTTTGTTCGAAAAGTGTGAAGAAACGGCAAGTAGACTATGGCTGGACTACCAGTTAGCAAGTACGCTACCAAGCGCTGTTTGGGCCAACGATGTTGTGAGATGTTGTTGGCCAGCCGCGCCATTTAGTTGACTTGTGAGGTTGGAGTTCGCGACGTGAGCAGCTGTTGCACTTCTGTATTCTCAAGTGTTCTGGACTCTTGGGCAAATGTTGTATCGTCAAATGCTGGGATGTTATGTACGCTCAAGCAATACCCCTCTAATTCACCCACTTCCATACAATTTCCATTATTTTGAATAAATTATAAACATCAGAAACACCGTAAATCTTTTATAACCAGGAAATAATAGCGACAATTTTGACTGAACTGTGTGATAACGTTTTTTTAACTTTTTTTTTTTTTGCGTGCAGAACCTACAGGGCTCTTTATTCCACATTGTGTCTCAGATCACTGCTTAAGCAGCCGGCCTACCTAGCGTTTAAGGGTGTTCAAGTATTTAAAAATTACTTTCTGTATTTTTTGTGTATTTTATAATTTTGTTTTGTTTTGTTACATCAAATAGTAGGAAAACCACTGGTATTAATTTACATAAATTATTTGTGGAAATTATGGGATTTTTTAACTTATGTGTTTTGCCACACAAATTTTAAAATGTTTGCATAAACAGCATGTTTGGCTACAGTTCAAATTAATTGATGTAATTTATTTACGGTAAAGAATATTGCATGGAAGTTCAAGTGGTTCGACCATAATTTTATTTTAAGTTCTACAACAAAAATTTATATTCATAATAACCAGAAGTTATTCCTTAATCACAGGCGAACAAAATACCAGACTTCCAAGAAATACTTTACTTGAAATCAAACATTGTGCGTTCATTCATTTTGAAATTTTTCTGGGGCAAAATATAAGGTTAAAATGTTCATAATGCTACAAAAAATAGGCGAAAGTTATTTAAAAAATATTTTTGGCGTTTTTACAACATTATTATTAATATTGTAACATACAGGGGTAAAATAATTACAAACACATAAAAACATTTCAGGTATTTGAAAATCCTTGAACTACGTTGCAGAGTGTTTGAAATACATGTCTTTCGACGAAACTATTAAACGTGCGTACAATATGCCGGACGTAAGGATAGAATACACACTTCAAGCGAGGGCCGTTGAGTGCTTACAAGACTTCACGCACATTAGTATAACAATTTCAGAGTACTCAAACATACCTAAAGACGGCTTTTTCATAGTGCTGTATCTTAAAATATGGTCGTAATTTGTTTTTCTTCAAAAATATCCAAGGTCCCTGCACTGAAACTTACTATAGGCTTTTCACTGTAAAATGAGCCCTTTTGAAAGTTCTGCTTAAGATCTACTTGTATACATATTGCTTATTCCTCCGCCTTATGTAGAATTTACATTGCTATAAACCTCATAACTTTATTCATGCGTCGGTCAAATGAAACTGTGAAATTATTAAGACATCATTTACAAATCTGCTCATTTTTACGCTTCAATGCATGAAAAAACAGAACGTGAAGGAATTAACTTTAAGTTATCTCAGTGGTTACCTAACACTTTTTATTCGACGTTAATATATGGAACTGCGTTCTATGTATCGTTTCCAACTTTACTGGGCGAGTGTCACTCAGTGCATCCATTAAAATATATGCATGCAATGGCAGTGACTTTTTTTTAGGGTTGATTTCTGAACTGCTCACTTTATCGTGAACAGACTTTACATACTTTTCGCCAGCAAAATGAAAGGGTCACCGCTTGAAGTCGCACAGGTATAGTCTGTTGGCGGTATCTTTACATTTTTTAAACCGAAAATTAGTAAAATCGCCCCATGTATCACGAGTTTAGTTATTTCCCAAATATGCCATATATCACAGACATTTTATACCTCTGTTAAAAGAAAGGTATACAATTATTCGTTAAATCGAAGTTTTATAATCATATATTTTATTTATAAATTATAATATTTCATTAATCATAGATGTGAGTATAAACAGTGAGAAAACACGTGTGCTGGCAGCACCTAGTAAGAAACAGTTCACACGAAAAATTTTATTACAACTGAGTGCGCACGAATTCAGTGCGTTGTCGTTTGGTGTAATTTTCTAAACTCGGTTGAGCTTCGGCTGTGCGAGGCGGAGGAATATCCTGGAAGCAGAACTTTAGCAGGGCTCGCGAAAAGTGCAAAGTAAAAGTGAATCGATTATACGGGCTTCACGACGAGAACACTGAACGCCAGTTCAGATCCTTGCACCTAGTGGCGATGATGCGCTTGAAGCGCTTTAACAGCGTAGCCCTTATCGCCCGCGCGTATCTCTGCTTCAGACGCCGCCCGCCGCCTTTTCTATCACTGCCGAAGCTCAGAGCGGGGGGCGTGCTCGGGCCCTTGTGAGGGCCCTCATACCACCCAAGCGGTTGCAGCATTTGCATCTCTCTGCGGATGAGGAAGTTTCCCTCCCCAGACAGCAGAGAACACATAGCCCAGAGGTCAGGGCGCCCTGCACGTCCCGGCGCAACACAGACAGCCCGCCAGTCAGACCAGCAAAGCCGCGGTTGCTTCAGACGGGAAGCAGGTTGGCGGACCCCTTAAGAGCTATAGTAATGCGTCACAACTGCGTACTTGAAATGGTCAAGTTTTAAGCACTAGGTATCGTGTTATGTTTGCACGGTCAACAACGAAGCGGTCACCATCACACCTCAAACTGTAATTTCGTAAAGGCAGAGCGTTCGCGTGTTTAAGTGTGGCAGTTTCAGTCCGCGGTGAAAAATGCTTGGGAGCTGATAGTAACTCAGAAAGTGAAACAGTCGGCGATGTCTTTCACGAAACAAAATGATAATTTTTTGCCCTCTCTCAGCGCAGTGAGGCTACTCGTAGACTAGCTAAAGTGGGAGGAGGATTTGAGAAGGAATATGTCTGGAAAGTGAATCTGCATTTCTCTGATACGGATATGGAAATCCGCCTCCAGACATACGACCAAGGTCGAGATGAATACGTGTCGAATACGAGTCATGTATGAAATGATGTTACCAAACACGCTATGTCTACATTAATACCTGGCACATTCTAGTTCATGCGTATTTCGCCTACAAAAGGTATTCCAATTACAGTGCGTGATATAATGTAATATTCGCTGATTTTTGCTGAACTTCATATTCTAGTCGACTGTTAACGCACTCACCTAGTGTGTGCACACCTGTGCAGTAACATTACTAGGACGCTAATCATATTAATTACTTTGCTGGAAATCTTATAATAATTTTCGTGTTATGCTTCTACACAAGTGAAGTAATCGTAGAGCAAGAGAGATTTAATTTTTACCCCTATATAACATTATAGCTTGGTTTACACGTGGCTATTTTGCGTATTGAAATCTAGTTGCATATTTTACGTGTAAACACAAGAAACGTACCTCTGTCTAAACGGCCACGTAACACACAGTAAAACAGTATCCTGTAACGAAACAATTCTACTTGCCGGATATACACGCGAATGACAGAGCATCATGGTAACTGAAGGTTTCGATTACATTACTGATAGTTTGACTGGGTAGAAGCTGTTTCCACAGGAACCCAGGACAGAGTCATCCCAGAATCACACAAGTACGATTGACGAACTGAGTATTTTCAAAACGACAGTGTTTTAATTCCGGTATTATTCACGTGGTCGTTAATAAGTATAACTCCGAAATTGTATGACTTCTCTTACCACGTTTTCATCGCCTGGGCTACGTAACAGATAATTTAAGAACACAGAGAAGAAACAGCCACAGTCGCACACGCCAGCAAGATGGCGTCACCGGCCCAGCAACATTTCGGAACGCCGTCCACCAATCAGCGCCCGGTAACCTACTTGCCGGCAGGCAGTACAGCCAATAAGGAAACTTCAGCAGCATGCCGTAAGCAACCAGACGAAAGACCCATTCCCAGAGCCTCCAACAGCCAATCAGAAATTAATTTTTTATTTACTTGTTTACTCACTTACAAATTAGCGATAGACCTGTTTTCAACAAATACGTGTAAAATTTACACCACATTATAACACTATCATTGGGGGAAAACATATATAGGATATTCACGGTAAAGTGAGTACTATTGAAAGCCCTGTTTAGTATCTACTTGTATTCACGTTGTATATTCCTCCGCCTTATCTAAAATTAACATTGCTATGGGCCTCATAACTTTATTCATGCGCCAGTCAAATGAAACTTTGAAATTGTTACGAAAGTAAATACTTTACAAATACGCTAATTTTTACACTTCGATGCATAAAAAAGCAGACAACGAAAGAATTAATTTTAAGTTATCACAAATGGTCACCTAACAATATTTACTCGACTTTAAACTATGGAACGACTTTCAATCTATCGTTACCAACTTTACTGGACGAATGCCACTCAATGCGCCCATAAAAGTATATGCATGCAGGGGCAGTAACTTTTTTTTTAAGTTCGTTTCTAAAGTACTCACTTTATCGCGAACAGCCTTAAATACAAAATGTTTAAATAAGCTGACATAAACTTATGTAATTAATCTGAAGAATATTACAAGTATGTGTAACATATGCACCGCTTGGTAGCAAAAGCATTGGAAAAATAACATTAAATTCTTGAGCTAATTTTAACCGATGGTTCTTAATCTACGAATATGGCATGATAATTTCCAAACTATCAAACCTTTTCACAACTTGACGCTCACGTAAAAAGAACCGTAATCACGTTTTGTCTCTGTGTGTTTATCTACTCTGTGGCTACGCTCTGCAGACATGTTACTCGTCTCCATGGCTATGGGAGAATGCACCGCGCCAGAGGGAATACACGAGCCGCATGCCCCTCAACAGGTATTTCGGTGTATGACAATGTGCTAAACAACTCTGCCGGCACAACCCCCCCCCCCCTCCTATGCCCCCCCCCCCCTCCTATGCCCCCCCCCCCCCCCCCGGGGAAACAAGAACCTTTCGTACACGGGTTTCCCGTTGAAGCAGTTGAGCTAGCTTCGCTCCCCGCCTGCAGTCCGGAGATTGCGGAACTCTGAAAGACAGCTTGCAGCCACATTTCGTGATCTGGCGTGATCTGCTGTGATGGTCGCGTCACAGATCTTCACAAAGCCGAACGTTAAAAACGCACAAGAGAATCCTACCGCAGACAACATCATTTTGGCGGAAATTACAGTGCCACGTATTCCTCGGGTGGTGCGTTTTTTTTTTTTCACGGTGGTTTCCTGTTCCCTTTGCCCCCGTAAATGTGAAAGAGCAACGCCACAGCAAATCCTGAACCCGCGAACAAATTTTTTTACGAACCTCAGGTATCGCGGACTTGACTGAGAATGCAGGATTATCCTGAACTCCAGGTGTGGGTTTTATGAAATGGTTCGGTTACGGCAAATGAGGTTGAGAACATATGCCACCTGTGATCTAACGCGATTTTAAACGCTGGGTGTTAAAATTAATTATTTGTCAAATAACAGAAACAACGCTAGACGAAACTACAAATTCATGAAGCGTGATAGAGTGATTTGATATCTGCGATCTGCGAACATTTGATAGGAAATAACTTCTTGGAACAAAAAGGAACGACACGTTCTCAAGAAAACCAGTAACGTTTGAAAAGGCACCGTATGCTGCCTTCCAGTTACACAACCAACAAACAACTTTTCCACAAGTGGTCAAAATTCGTGTTTGATTCGGTCAGGAATCGAGTCCATTTTGCCGTGTCGGGAAGGCAGGTGATTTTACAATTACTAATCCACGGTTTCGTTCGCAGAGATATTTCTCTCAAAAACACTCGAATTCAGTTATATTACTACTTTCATAGCGCCCGAAATGGACTTTTATTCCATACGTGAGTGGAGAGATCTGGACGGCTCTTAACATACAGGTCTTGAGTGTCGGTGAGGGTGGAGTGTGGTGAGTACGGAGCAGCGGCGGAATCCAAGGGCGGGGGAAGCGGGAGATCCCCGAGAAAACCCGCCGACCAGCGATGCCGCTTGCGAAAATGCGGGAGCGACCCCGCCTGGAATCTAATCCGGTTCGTCTAGGTGGAAGGCGAGTAGTCTAACCACTATACCACCGCAGTCCCCGCCATGCATGAGGGTGAGTTTCATAATTATTCTGCTAACCTTCTGTAGAAACACGATGTGATATGAACATCGCAACTCCAGCGCAGTAGTGAAACATTCCCTAAACATCCTAAGCCCGAACTTGTATGAAATTTCCTTCACCAAAAGCCAGTTTATACGCTGCTACCGACTGGCAAATCAACCAAATGAAAAGGAAACTTGTGGTGGAATTCACGGGATTCAGTGGTAATCATCATAAAAATTAAAGAGATTCAGTAATCATTACAGTTAGTAATTTGTAAAGACATGCAAAATTTGCGTTATTATTTATGGACAGACTGAACTCCAAGTTATTATGCCTTAGACCAACTTCAGCCATTGGCCAAAAGCATGTCTGGAAAGCCTCGGAGATCTGTTGAGCCAATAATACAAGTTTAGTAGTGGAGTGGCCAAGGAGATACGTGACGTAGATCACAGTGCAGCGGCCAATGAAACCATGAACTGTAGTTACTTAAGGCAGTGGAGTCAGAAGTCTATCATGTCGCCGAAAGATAACGCGAATATTGCATGTCTGTAATAATTTGGCACTGATTAACAGTGGTCACATATTCAATAGATTTTTCTTGTTGGGCTCCATTTCCACTATTTTTGTTTTAGGGTGTAGAAGTGCAACGTAGCGCTTATAGGAGTTTTCTGACGTTAGCTACCTATAACGATAACTCCACACATCCTTGTGAGACATAACCTCATGTAATCCTTAAGGTTTTCGGTGACTTAAATACTTTAATGAGTATCTTTTGCGTTTCTAAAATTAAGTAGGTGCATATTCGTCAACCACGCTGACTGAAAATATAATTTTATAACCTCATGTTTGAAATGTCCTGTAATTGCTGAAACCAACGAGACATACAATTTATTTATTCGGAGGTCATATAAATCACTGACAACCTGGAGCTGTAGCAAGGTTTACTTATCATTTGCCCACAGGGAGATAATTGGGCTTCTTTGAGGCTCGCAGAGTACACAAAAGGCTATAGGCCGTTCACGGTAAAGTGAGCACTTTTTAAGGCCCTCCCAAATTTTTCTTTTAAGCCAGTTTTATATTTAAGCCATTTTTAATATCATTATTGTCACGTGACTTATAAATACGGTGTATAATTTCACCACTCTCAAAAGTTAACGTCTGAGGCTGCAATAAAATATATTTATTAGTGGTTAATGCCTGTTGGAAGGGCCTTAAGAAGTGCTCACTTTATCATTAACAGCCTATAACTAAAGTGTATCTGCGTAGTATGCACTCATTCGACGTTAAGATATTTAACTACTTTCCATGCATCGTTACCAACTTTATTGGGTGAATGTCACTCAGTGCGCCCATTAAAATATATGCATGTAGGGACTGTGACTATTTTCTAAGGTTCATTTCTAAAGTACTTACTTTATCGTGAACAGTTTTTACGCCATGTCTGATCATATGCAAGTTTGGGATTGCAGATTTTTTCCAACGCCTAATTTAATATTTTCCTTCATTTCACCGTGAACCATCGTTTCGGAATCATGTCGATCGATGGGAACGCTTGTCTAAACTAATCATGGATCAGGACGAAACCTCGGTTCTTCTCACGCTGACGTATAAATTCACACACGCACGGCTCGCTGCGAGTTGGGAACAATGACACGCTCCCACGGCTCACAGGTGACCGAGAACAATGCGTCTGCCACGGCCAATCACGTGCCTTGGAAGACCCGGTCGCCGTTCTGCGCTTCCGTTTATCGCCGGAGACGCAGCGGCATAGCGACAATAGCTGCAACGCAGCGTAGAACGGGTTAGTATACAGAAGTGGAATGCCGTGGCGGGCGGTTTCATTGATGCGGGCGCACACATCCCCTGATTGGCTGCTCGAGACTACAGATTAGATAAGGGCACAGAGAAGAAATCACATGGCGGTTCGTTTGGTGTGAGCGTATAAATTCACTGATTCGTAGGGATGCTGATTTATCGCGGGAAAAGTTGACTGTTTGCTAGGTTTCAACAAACTTTACGCATGCCCGATAGTTTCCTTTCATTATTAAATGCCATGCATGTATGACAATATTACCCCCTTTCAATGGACCAATGAGGTTTCTGAGACTATAAGGCAGAACGTTCGTGATTGGTTTGTATACAACTCAGCAGAGTCAAGACGTTGTTCATCCAACCACGAAATAATAAACTACTTGTAGTGTTATAGAAGATACGTTAACTCAAAAATTTTTTCGCGATTTTTCACCATCTCTACCGATTGGCTGATCGAACACACGGAGCGGATAAGGGCACAGAGACGTAATTACATGGCGGTTCGTTTGATGTGGGCATATTAATTCACTGATTGGCTGATGGAAGATGCAGAGCAGAAAAGGACATAGGGACGTAATTACATGGCGGTTCCTTTGATGTGGGCATACAAATTCACGATTTGTTGATCGAAGCCACAGAGCAGATAAGGACACGGAGACGAAATTAAATGGCGGTTCCTTTCGCCTGTGCATATAAATTCCCTGATTGAATGCGCGAGAGTTAGTGTTTGAAGCTTCGGTCTGTTTGGCTACTGCACGATAAATCTGAATCAGTGATAATTTCACTGTTTCAATCAGTCAAGCGTATCTGAATGAATAAACAGTAACTTCAGTGAATTTAACTGATAAATCAATGGAAAAATTGCCAGATTTACTTCAC
The DNA here is from genome assembly GCA_029891345.1 of Dryococelus australis. NCBI lineage: Eukaryota > Metazoa > Arthropoda > Insecta > Phasmatodea > Phasmatidae > Dryococelus > Dryococelus australis. The sequence continues at coordinate 118,290,215 of CM057000.1, read as the reverse complement.
TTATTGATTCTGTGGCATTTTCCGCTCTTTACTCGGTGGTTTATTTTTGACTGATGGATCAGTTAATCAGCGTGCAAACAATGTCGTTAAACAAAGTTTATAAATAGCTGTTAAACAGTGTGCGTCAGGTAAAATAATATCGAATAAACTAATAAAACCAATACAAAATACAAAATTATCTAAAATGTGTTTCGTCTTTCAAAATGCCATTTTATGGAGTAGTAGGAACCCACAGCCTTTCATTATGTTTTTACGTCTCTGGTAATGTAATGGCCTAGAGTCTAAGGGTATGTGAGTTCAATGTCGTCTACCTCCGAAAATTTTATATTTTTAAATTACGGTAAATTGCTGATATAAATAGTAAGCAACAGTAAATATGCTTATCTCGCATAATTATTTGGCTACATTCAATTAAAACAATATTTAATTCGCCACTGCAATCGAACGTAACTTATTCAATCAGTGAAATAATTTCAATTCACTAATTCATTCAGTGAATTTTTTTCACCGAAACAATCAATGGTTTTCCACTGATTCTAAGTGGTGTAGTTGAATTTCACTGCGAATCAGTGGTTTCCCACTGATAAGAATTTAGGTTGTACGCTCTGCGAGACATTCTCTACTGGCTGAGCCATCAAATGGCGAGCGGATTACCAGGCGCTGATTCGAGAACCGTTTTCCAGCATGTTTGCTGGCCAGTCACGCTGGTTTGTTGGCGTGTGCGAGCGACTGGGAGTTCGCGTTTTAATTGGCTGTCCCACTTCTGTATTCTCAAGTATTCTGTGACACAGGCCTCGTATCATGCCTGTTGCTTTGCGCTCAGAGCACTGTTACACTTCTGAATAGTGTAGCCTATTCACGGCATCTTGCCATGTATGACATTTGTTAGTTGTTTCCTAAATATGACATGTATGTATCTTCGGCCTTTTCTGAAGCCCTGCTAAATTTCTTAACTAAGTCACGAAGATTACACCGGATTCGTGCGCACTCTGTTGTAACAGTATTTTGTATAAGAACTATTTCTCACTAGGCGCTACCAACACACATGTTTTCTCACTGTTTTTATTCAAATTAGTTATAAATGAAGCAACATAATTTATAAATGAAATACGAATAACAATTCAATTTAACAGAAAAAATAAGTAACTTTTATGTGAACACAAGTATAAAACGCTTGTGATACAGGGCTTATGTCGGAAACAACCAAATACGTCATACATGGGGAGATTTTTCAAAGGTTTGATTCAAAAAGGCCGAAGAAATCGTGAATAGACTATATCACAAGTGTTTTGTACTTCCCTTAACATTGAAGTAACTAATTTTTTCCTACATTGAACTTTCACTAATATTTCACTTATAAATGATAACATTTCGTTTATAATTAATATGAAAATACAGAGATAAAACAGGTGCATTGGTAATGCCTGGTAATAAATAGTCCTTACTAAAACTATTATTACACTGAGTGCGTGGGAATGTGATGCGTTGTCTCTTAGGTGCAATTTTCTAGACTCGGTTAAGCTTTGTTTGCATGAGGTGGAGGATTATCCTGAACGTATAACTTCAGCAGGGCTTCATGAAAGTTGGATGTAACGGTGAGTGGACTATTTTACTTGTGTCAACGTTTGCCGCCCCGTTGCCCTATTAGATGTTTTTGTCCATTTGGATTAATTATCGTGAATTATAACCAGATGAGTCTGCTGAAATGTTTCTTTATTTGCTGAATGTAAGATTTGTGATGAAAATTGACAATATTTTTTGGTCCATTTGTATGCTTTATGCGTTATGGTCAAGTGCACCGTAGAGTTGTATTCACGTACGAGTTTTGGGAAGATATCCGACCACCATTCGCAGCGAAATGCCTCCACATCTTGAAATAGAGGCACATAACTTCTCAATATATGTGCCATTCGATTAAGAGAACGAACAGTTACGATAAATCTTCTAAATACTGTACCTTACACTAATACAGTTACCAGATGCCATTGAAACCCACATTGAAGCTTAAAGGAAAATCAATCGAAATGGAAAAATTCTACTATCTAAAGATTGCAAAACGTGTGAACATTGTGATCCTATTTATGAAAAGAACAGTATTCTGATATATTTATCTTCCATTGTGATTTTCGTAGCAGTTAAGACTATCTGAGTTGCTAGAGAATGCAATACGGGCCACTTCGATAGTCAGTTATCTGGAAAAGTAGTCTATACTCGTTACATGGAATTTTGTCTTTACGTTGCGAGGTATGTTTGGTTCAAATCCCACATAAAGCATGGGTGGGTGTATCGTTTTTAAGTGTTTGTGTAAGTAAATTGATTGACATGAAAGTAAGAAATACGCAAATAAAAAAGGGAAATAATGGAGTGGAGTGGTTTGGGCGATGAGGGTGTAACAAGGTAAGTATTGGGTGGCGCCGGGTTACAAGGGCGGGGGAAACGGGAGATCCCCGAGAAAACCCGCCGACCAGTGGCGTCGTGTGGCACGATTCCCATGTGCAATACGGGAATGAGAAAATGACTGCGGAAACCAACCAGCAGAATTTCGCTCCAAAGTATCAGAAACTCACTTGAAAACTGTGTCCGCAGCTTCATCATCAATGATTATATTTAAATTCCTTATGTTTTCCTCACATTAAGATCATATGCATACCTGTAACTTGGACGCAAATCTCACGCACATTGCTCCATGGGAAAAACTAATAAACTTGATGCTATCCTTTCGATTAAAAAAATGATACATTGCTAGAATCTAATGTATGATTAGATCCCTAAGGAAACTGTAATGTTCCCAATAAGATATCAAACGCCCTTCTTGAGGTATACCCAACTGTCAAGACAACTATATATTCGTTTGTTATTTACTCTCGAAGTCCCTCTATTATATGATGTTCATAATAAAGTCAGCACTTTTGAAAGCCATGATTAGGATCCACATTTCTCCTCATTTGTATCCTTCTGGTTTACCACTTTATTCATGCGTCAGTAAATTCTAAACGTGAACTTGTTTAGAACATAAATGTGTTTTAAAAATATATTCCTTTTCGCACTCTAAATGTGTATAAAGCAGGAAAAAAATCAACTTGAATTAAGATGAATTCAAACATTACACTTGGAAGACAACGTAAATATTCGGAACTATTTTTTTTTTAATGTTACGAAATTAACTAGCTGACTGCGTGCAGATGTGTAAGGTAGCGTCTCCTCAGTAAATGGCCACTGATTGTGTTCGAAGTTAGATTTCATGAGTACAGCCGAGAGCTATCAGTTATCTTCTTGTCCACCAGCAACTGACTACCGTTAGCTGCAAGCAATTTTCTACAAACACCTCCAAAGTGCAGCCGTAACGGTATGAACCCAGAGACGGTGAGAAATTGGCGCAAGTATACTGTCGCGTGGGAAAAAGCTCTCGACCAACAACTGCCGCAGTGCTCTGTACCACTGAATTTCTTTCCTGCTCTAACATAGAGTGAGTTGTAATTGTGAACAGGGTATGGTTGGGCAAAAAAAACTATTGTCCTCTCTTTTGAAAACAAGATTTTTTTTTTTATCTTAACTGCAACAGCAGGTTAGTTACATACCAGAGTTTACCTCAGGGTAGAATTTAAGAAGGTGCAACATATTTACCAGGAATTTTCTGGTAAACAAATACATACTTTCTTCCCATATATGAATTTAAAACTTCATTATCGAGGATGAAAGCTTCTTTCATACTCTTGTTTCACTAGATACAAGTTCAAAGAATGAAACGTAGACATTTACAATCCATAAACATGTATTCTAACACACACACACACACACACACACACACATATATATATATATATATATATATATATATATATATATATATATATATATATATATATATATATATATATATATATATATATATATATATGAGACAATATGTTTACTGGGAATTGTTACAAAAACTACAGTTACCATAGATTGAAGTGTGCCTGAACCTATTTTCCGCTTCCTGTTCAAGCCTTATACGTTCACATGATGATAGTTGATGTCCGAGTCTGAGAGTAAGCGAGTTAGACGCAAACTACACAGGACAGGGAACTAAATTTGATCAATGATCATACCGGATTCCGCGCGTCCATGAGATTCCCGGTACAAACAGATTCGTGGTCGATAACCGGGACGTGGTTCGGATGCTTACGATTTGCAGAGTTTGCCTGTAGAATGTAGCGCTATGCCGGTTGTTGTTGGAATTGAATCAGTGAAACTTTGTGGCTGTGCCGCAAAGCGACCACGCAGAGCGCAGTGCGTTGCTTGGCAGAACTTAAAAAGGGATTGGATTTTAAATTTCAAACTCTTCATATTTGCGTTGACACACATGTGAGGTTATTCCTACATTTTTTTAGGCGGGTGAAGTTACCGATTGGTTTTTAATAGCAAGTAATCAAATTAAAAAATATTTAATTACATTGATCGCATTGGCACGGGATAAACAAAAAACTTTCCCGGGGAAAACAAGAATTAATAACTAAATAGGAAATATGGAAGACGGCAGTTGCACTTCACGTGGAAATTGTTCTTTCTACTTTGCCTTAAACACGGTTCTTGACCCTTACACTGTACACACAGTAATACCAAATTAACTCACCTATAAAGTGTACACACGTCCATCATCATATGCACCCAATTTAACTCACTTTTACAACTTAATCTTTCTCCTTTTTTAACTAGGCCTAGACAATTCTGATTCTGAACTAATAATTTACTGATAATAAACTAGTGATGAAAATATGCGCTGTTGATCGTTACTGGAAAAAAAGGCGACCCCAATCTATATTTTTGTTTGGGAGCAGAATTCGCGTTGTGTCAGTTAGCCCTCAATGTCCACGTTTAATCTGAATATACAAAGGCTCATTATTAAACCAGTTTCCAATGTTTCGTAACGTTTGGTTGGATGAGATGGTAAGATATTTGGTTTAGTAAGCTGTAGATCTGGGCTTGACTCTAAATAAGTTCTACATCTTTAAATCGTCTACTTTTCTTCTTTCGGAAATATAGTTTCATTCATCTGTTTCGAAATAGAGTTTGAAACATAATAAATATATCAGCTTAACATTTTGTCTTTCAAAGATCCATTGTTTGGAATTTTTCGACGAAAACTTTTAGCACAACTCTCTGATTCTCTACTTTATATAATTCGCGCATATGTATGATTTGGAGCACTGGAATATTAAGTTTAATTTACATAGTATTTCGCACGGAATCTTGGTTATGGGGAGAGATGCATAAGTATTATCACGCAGAGAATTAAGACATAAATTACCTAAACAGTATTCCCAATGGATGCTGTTTGTATACGTGCATTTATACAGACTGCATACATATATACGCATATATGTAATTTACACATATATACACGCACTCATGGTTGGGACCAGAATGATAACCGTTTTAGAAACATGGTAAACAAAAAACAATTTCCACAAGTTATAAAAGCAATAAATAAAAAGAGGTTTGTTAACGGAAAGAGTGTTTAGGAAAAATCCATTAGCAATCTCGTAAAGGTCCTTCTCTCTTACAAATATTTTTAAGCATTCCAGGCGAATCCAATAATATTACTACGTGTTAGAGATTATATTTAATGATATTTGCGTGGATGAATTACTCGTTTCTTCTCAGTTAAATGAGCGCAATTCTGTTTCCATTACACTAAATTATTTATCTGAACATAAAAGTAAACATTGCAAGTTTAAACCAAAGAAGAAATTAATTTTTAGAGTGGAATTAGGTGTTTTTTTTTCCATCCTAGGAAGTTTAATCGCGTAGCTCCTGCTTCTTTCACTCTCTTCGGTAGCCGACGAGAAGACAAAACTTCGCTTTTCCCACATAACACTTCAGGCAATGCCTCAGGAAGTCTTTTAATAATCCCGTTGAAAATTCCACAAACTTCTATTATGCGATAACGATTTTTTTTTTTTTTTTTTTTTTCCCTTCGCAAAGTCTGTAGCAGATTTCTGATCCGCAGCCCAAATGTACTATTTTTTGGTTCTCAAACACATGCGAGTACTCGAGTACCTCTGGAAATACCCGTATAGACAGAATGATAGCATATTACGCTTGGTACGGATGTTTAAATATTTTTTTTATCTTCCGATTCCACAAAAGTGTTTCTTCCCTTTTACCGACTCCAGTCTCCACATTAAATATTCGACAACTTTTAAAGTATTTATGCTTCTTTTTCGTTTCTTTCTATGCTAGTTCCCATTGTGATAGTAATTATTTTGTGTTTTAAATTGTTTTAAAATTTCAAACTTTAATAAATACATTATCAAACTCTTTGGCAATACTAATGACGCAAATCTTGTGAAAACTTGGAATATACAATTGTTTTGTATTTGCGATTTTTCTGGTAAAGATGACGTTATTTCCGTCGAAGATGTTTCTTTTACCTAAATCAACGTCATGAATTTCACTGGCATTATATTTTTTCATCAATAGCTGACTCATTTTCCATATGATTTTAAATCAAAATGTCTATGATTTTGAGAAGCTGCTGAAAACGTCCATTCATAAAATTTTGAATAATTGGCACCAGATAATTTTTATGAGCATACACTAGGTGATGGTATGTGTATTATTTAGATGTGGGATATTATTTGAACGTTATTTATCCATTGTTACATATACTTCCAACCGGATATTTTTATTTCCCTTCAAATTATGATATAATTTACTTTGCGAAGTATTCAGACTCTGTGTAGTATGTGCTTTTGGGATGCTGATGATCTTCATTTTGTAATATAAGTAAATATGCTACACGTGTACAGAATGTCAAGTAATTCGCGGATACGGACTAATCTGTGATGAAGACTAAGTATAAAATATTCTCTTGGTAAAAAAAGCGCAAGGCCCTTAGTTTTCTAGGAAAATGATATTAAAGTAGATAAAATATCTTTATTTCACGTTAAGCACAGCATACAGCATCAGTATACAAAACGTTATAACATTTGCTAGAAGTTTGTTCTGTCCATATTGTTCCGGCTTCGCCTTAGGGGCTAGCCGAACAGTCTGTTAGGGGAACATAGGCAGAACACATTAAGTCATTTCTACGTCAGATATATTTAAACCCTTAAATATCTGTTACAATATAATTCGTACAACTTATTACATTATATTCAATACTTCATATTACGCCGGGGGAGCGTATTACTTTAAGTTGACCTACTCTGCAAGCGTCTACGTTATCTATTTAATTACGTTACTTAACGTCCACGTATCTATCTAGTGTGAGTCCATCGTTGACCCTTCAGGAAAGACTTTACCTGCTGAGATGCCGTAGGCTGAATACACTGCTATTACGGCGGGCTTGAACCCCATCAGCAGGTCCATCTTGGTCCGTCGTCTGCTTGGCGAAGTAAGTGAAGACAAGCCCCAGGCTCGCAGCTCTTCAGTCCTTATGAACGAGTCCTGTATGGAAACCGCCCTATCTGTTTCCGTAACTCCGCGACGGCGCCTCACCTTCGCAGCCTCGCTCTCTTTAGGATTGTGCTGGTGGGTTCAGGCAAGCGCCGAAGCAATGGCTCACCCACACCACAACAATATCATCGCACTTTTCCGCACGTTGGATGCATGCAGCATGCACGGAGTTTGGGCGCCGGATGCTCCCATGGCTATCGCCATGTCCCAGTACTCACTTCACTCACCCACACCACAACAATATCATCGCACTTTCTCGCACGCTGGATGCATGCAGCATGCACGGAGTTTGGGCGCCGGATGCTCCCATGACTATCGCCATGTCCCAGTACTCACTTCACTCACCCACACCACAACAATATCATCGCACTTTCCCGCACGTTGGATGCATGCAGCATGCACGGAGTTTTTGCGCCGGATGCTCCCATGACTATCGCCATGTCCCAGTACTCACTTCATGCCAACTCCGTGGCCTCTTTGCCACTTCTAAACTCGGCCCCGTGCCCTTGCCATACGCCTTACGACCACATCATCTCACCTTTATGTAACTGGAATACCACGTGTTCGCTACAAGGGTTTTTCGACCTCTCACGTCGTTTTTCTCGTAAACGAAGGGTCTTATGCAATTTTAACATAGGGTATTTTATACTTAGTTTTGATCACAAATACGTGTGGTGCAGTCCGTATCCACGAATTACCTGACAACCTGTATTATCACCTCATACTTTCTCAAAGGCTAATTCCTCACAAATTACACTGTTATGGATAACCTCGTTTTCGCGATACTCCCACGCAACATTTATACTATAATTTGATGAAGCTCTTGCACTATCAGCACAGGTTCTCGAAAAATTGTGCTGAATATTCCGACGCAATCAGTATGTATTCAGTAAAAAATCATTCATGTCAAGTCACCGCATAAATATCTTTCAGGAATTTTGTCTTCGTTCTTCGAAGGGCAGGGAATATATTGAATGTCCGATTTTATTACGTGAAATCTTTTATAAAATTTGATACACTGGAAACACGCCACGGGGCACTTCCAACCATTGCAAATGCCGAAAATATATTGAAGGTGTAAGTGCATGAGATTAAAAAACAAAAAAAAAACCCTTATTTTAGAAAACCAGCTTGTTTTGGGGCCCTCCACGTTTTTGATGGTACTGATGAAGGTGTCTTATTGTATTACCTTGTATAAACGAGCATTTCTGGAAAGGGTTACTGCTTACAGTTTATACTTTAGTGTAGAATTTTAGGTTAAAATGCCACGTTACCACTTTGCAAACGGATGCAAGAATCAGTAAACCTGTAAAATTTCTTTAATATATTCACGTCGTAAAAAATATAAATACGAAATATGCACGGGGTTAAAATATTCCTTAACAAAACTTTTCTCATACAATAATACCCATTAATTTTATCATGAAATAGGACGTTATTTCAAACAAATGGCTGTAAAAATATATATACAAAAAAAAAAAAAAAAAATTCCTCACGCACCAAGCATTTAGCCATGACTTCCGGCTTGCAAACCAAGAACGATTCTATATCAGCTAACAGGTAGGTGTACAACTTCGTTCTCTCTCTCTCTCTCTCTCTCTGTGCTATCACTCTTTCGCGCTCTCTCCGACGACTTCAGACGGCCAAAGAGCGTTCTCTCTGACGTCGGAATGACGTGTTCGCGAGAGCGAGAGCACGAGAGAGTGCTCTCTGGGCCAATTGAGACATGGCCTTAATACATTCGGGTGTGTAATTTTTGGCTTTAAATAAGGAAACAGACTTTTGTTAGCTTGACGGAAGCACGCACGAGACAAGCTATTTTTTTTTTTCTACTTCGAGGCCGTTTGTTTTCTTACGACACTCGTATCATCCACGGGAGAGCTCAAGAGCTGTGTATAAAGTGGGCGTACAAGAACAGCTACCCGTCAACCACAGCACGTAGCTGATGTGTAACCGCTGGCTTCTGTAAGGACGGAACACTGAACTGTGAATGAACACACCAAGGACAGTGATAACTGCCGTGTATTTTACAACGCCCCGTTTGCTATCTACTGTGTAGGCTATTCCCGGTTTCTTCGCATTATACAATCAAACCTTCGAAAAAAACACACCGTGTGTGACGTATTTGATTGTTCCCTAAACATTCCGTGCATCTCAACTATTTTATACTTGTGTTAACACAAAATTACCTTATTCTTGGTTAAATTAAACTTCTGATTATATTTTATACATGAATTATAGTATTTGCTGTGTTATTAAAACTAACAAAACAGGGAGAAAATAGGTGTTTTGCAATGCCTAGTAAGAAATAGTTCTTCCGCAACATATTATTACAATGAGTGAGTACGAACGTGGTCCGTCGTTCCTTTGGTGTAATTTTTTTGACTCGGTTAACCTTTGTTTGCATGAGGCGGAGGAATATCCTGAAAGTAGAACTTTATAAGGGCTCCAGAAAAAGTTTGAAGCAACCGTGAATGGATTATAGTGACGTAGCTTGCGAAATCCTTTGAGAGTACGTCTCAGCCATTATCATCGTTATTTTAATTTACCGGTTCTGTTTGGTCTCTGATGACCTAATATTCCCAGAATGGCAATCGTGAATGGATTATAGTGACGTAGCTTGCGAAATCCTTTGAGAGTACGTCTCAGCGATTATCACCGTTATTTTAATTTACCGGTTCTTTTGGGTCCCTGATGACGTAATATTCCCGGAATGGCAAACGTTTTGTTCGTCCTGCTATCGCTGCCCGTGAATGTGGGTCAAGGGTTTGGAACTCGCAGCCATCGCCAGATCGTCCAACATCGGCAACGGCAGGTGGATTTACACGTGTAGCCTATTTATACTGCTTCATCCATCGAGCAGATTAGCAAAAAATCGCAAGCGACATTCGTATGTCTGCTCTAAATTTACTGGATGCAGAAACAAACTTGGAATTAAAATATACATATCTCAGTTTAGGTCTTAGCTGTAAACTGGGCTGTAGCACTGCGGTAGGCATCTGGCTAAGCTGTTATCGTCAAATACGAACGCGTGGAAAATTTTTACTAAAAGACTTTGTGTCCATATATACAAATTACAGCTATAATTTTAACTTATTCTTCATTACATTGTTCATATAAACAGCTATATATGTTTCAATGATAATTAACCAGTTAAGAAACCCCTTCGAAGTTTTTTTTTCTGGTGTGAATCCTCTCACTATACTATATTTAAAATTAAGTTGCGATGGTGCTGGTGAGTATTATGCTTGTGTTCATCAAAGACTTGAAGAAGTAGTTGAAAACATGAGTATTACAATGTGTAAACAGATCCGAGTGAGTGAACAGATTTGAGCACCTTTTAACATCAGGTCATGAGAGCTGATGAGGGCGAAGCGAGGTTAGCATGGAGCAGTTCCAAAATGAAGGGGGGGGGGGAACAGGAGTTCCCCGGTAAAACCCGCCGATCAGCGGCATCATCCAGCACGATTCCCACAAGCGAAAATCCGGGAGCGGTCCCACGAGGAATCGAGCCCGGTTCGCCTAAGTGGAAGGCGAGTAGTCTAACTGCTCCGCCACCGCGGCCCCCTCACTCAGCAGATTGGATAACGAACAAATATCAGTTTTCATATCGCCGTGGCGCCGTCGTGCGGCGAGTCAAGAAATGCTACACATCGTTCCTTCTCTTCCCTTTTCCCCTTTCCAACCCTCATGACGGCGTTTGTTCAACACTTTGAGATAGATGAAACGGTGGCTATAGTCTGTTTGTGGTTATTTCCGCATTTCCTGGTTTCCCGCTCAAGGTATACCTGCGGGCTACGTCGCTATGCATTGTTACACAATATTTCAAGAAAACGTAAATAAGCCTGGATAAAAGCTAACAAGAATCCTACGTATAGTTTTTTTTTTTTTTTACTGGGCAGGTATTGAACAATCCTAATATAAAAAATTAAAGTTAATTAGGTTTCTAAAATTTAACTCCTGAAATCCTGCATTTGATACTTTTACAGGACCACTGAGGGACGTATATGAGTCCGTGGGGGATGGAGGTCTTAATAAAAAAAAATAACGAAATTTAATCTCAAATTTATTGACACGGCTATTATCTGCAGCATTAGACTATCTATCTCCACTATTACTCTTTTTATTTCTCAGTGAGCGCAATATATAATGTCTATTTCAACTCTAACGTCCTTCCTTACGTCTCTGGTTATAGTCAATCAACTCATACTCATCTCTAACACATTTTCAGTCTGTCTGTTGCCATCATTTGTAATGTATTTCACTCACGCGCCCAGTCCAATAGTGAAGCATGCCAGTCGCACCCTTCACTGCCCCGATACTCGCAGTCGCAGATTTTGCTCCTGCTTATCACTTCCATAGCCTTTCGTTGCTCTTCAACGTCACACGATCGCCCAAACTCCTAGTCTCGTGAAAGCTATCGGTTCGGAGGTCCGTCGCACTCTAAAAATATCGCTGGCCTTAATATGGAAGGTTCAACGCGCCCCGAGTAACGCCGAGAGAAAATGGGTTGGGGGGGGGGAAGTAAACCACTAGAAAATTCTTCAGATAAATGCATAAATTCAATCTGCTGGAGGTCTGGAGCGCGTGAGATAGTAGCGTTATCGCAGGGGCATCCAGAGGCACCTCTTTGTGATCCGCCGCCCTTATCATATCACTTCTCTGAATTTCTCCCCCCCCCCCTTCCCCTCGCGCGTGACAAAGCAGCGAGCGCGTAACAAATAAACACAGTTATCTCTACGTCTTAATATTGTAGATAGTGAGTATGAAATAGACTAATTTATGGACCACATACAAGTGAATAATTCATTTAACCTGAACAGCAGGAGCATTAACTTAAGGGGAATGGTATACGCAACCCGTATATTTATATAATTTTTGCCTAGCTTGTAAAACAGAACATTTTTCAAAATTTGTGGCTCGACAAGACGTAAGTAGCAATTTTGAGCACCTTCTTACATTGTTACAAATTAACTGTGCTCTTTATTCTTGGAGCAATGATTGAAGATAAGAGAACAAAAATTCTTTCGTTTCTCAAATCAGTGCTCCGAGAATAATGACGGCGGTGAATATCTACCAACGCAAAAATGTGTTTAAAATTATTATTTGTGTCTCATAGAGTCAAAAATTTCGATAAACCCTTTGGAAAACGACTTATATCTAAAATCGGGTAAATATACTGTTTTCATGCACCATTCCCCTTTAATTCAAGTATAAAACGCTTGTGATTTTTGGTTTATTTAGAAATCATTCAAACATATGTCAAATGGAGTGACTTTCCAAAATTTTTATTGAGAAACCGTGAACAGACTATATCATTAGGTTACTTGTTTCGCCACACGATGGCATTAAGGCGTAGCCGATGCTACTGCAGAACTAAGTTCCGTCAGAGAAAAGGCACTAGGTTTATATACTCGCATGTAAACGCGGTGAAATTTTCTTATGGCTACTTTCATTCTATCTTATTTTGACAAGTCGCCTAGGGCGACTTCATGAGAGATGAATGTTCTGATAAGCACAAGAGAAAAAAAATTTAATTTCTTAGTTAATTTACAACGCTATTAAATACACATGAAAGACCACCGGTTTCCTTGAAGATGGTCCCATCATTTTCCCGCCTCCATTCTACCGCTGCTACACACCCACTTCGTCTCACCTCATACATTCTACCGCTGCTTCACTTCGTCTCACCTCATACATTCTTGAATTTGAACGTAAAGGTTGGCCTTTCGCTTTTGTTGGATAGCTGGCCCATTTAGGGGTAGAAACTTGCAGAAGTTTTATCCATCATCAGCTCTATATATATATATATATATATATATATATATATATATATATATATATATATATATATATATACACACACACACACATACGACTAGACTGTGTCAGTAGTTAACAGATTTTCTGGTTGTAGTTGTGAAATGTTATCATGAATCTTACAAAAATACAATAGAATTCTTATTGCTTAAGCCGTCTTCACAATAGAGCGACGCGACGCGATATGGCGACGCGATGAAGCAAAAATAAGCGATGACACGAAGTATCGCTGGTAAGTGCCCCCCACAATAGCGCGATACGACGCGATACGACGCGATAAAGCTGGCGGGCGAAAAAAAATTAGCCTGCCAACTGCCGAGTGATATTTGGCAACAAACAAATAGACACTGATTTGGTAGTATTTTTTAGGAACTTTATTGTACCGTAAACCAAACCTTAGACTTGACACCAAGACTGCTAGATACCTGCATCCAGGCCTTATAGTGTTGCATCTAATTACAGCATTCTCTACCAGAAATTAAAGTAAGCGCTGTTCCACCAGTAGGTATTTAAAACAATTATATATTATATATAAAAAATATGTATAAATGATTTAACTACCCATTTGGACGAAAATCTAATTTGTTCTACTCTGAGAATTTTTTTTACAGAACTGTATTTCTACATACACCATTAAATTTTTAACGTAATTCGCTTAGTAGAACTTAAGTTCCATTAATTACAAATTAGAAAATAGATAGCGCTCCCTTAATACAAATAAAGTAAATGTTGATACTTTTCAAATGTAATTGTATTTTACAATAAGCGCATACAAATGTAACGACAAACAAAATATATTCAAATATAATGCCTGATTGAAAATAAAAGTAAATATATTGTTAATATAAATATATTGTACATGGCAAATTTAAAATAAAAAAGGTTATATAAAATATTTTGCCCCTGCAATTAGATTTGTCTCGACTAACAAAGAGCACGTTACCACTCGCTCTGTTTCCTGTAGCATTTCTGATTAATGCATGTAACAATTTTGAATTATTTCCTGTCGACAGTGTTTTTGTGGCGTCTATGACGATTTTCCCCAGTCTCTTCTTAGTTATAGTTTAGCTATAGTTATACTTAGGGAGGCAGTCATGGCCCCAATTGCCAACAATGGCTGCCCAATCCCTCCCTGCCGCGATGCATGTCTCCTTGTATGATTTCCTTCCCTTGTAGGCGTAAGGGGTTCGCCCTGAGACGCAATTAGGTCCTGTCCTACCTTCACGGTTCCACCTAACCCTTAGATTTAAGTAGAGTAGAACAACTGAAAAAAAATAATTGCATTTAGATTTAACCATTTCAGTTCAAAGGTGATGCTCTCGCAAACAAATCACATTACTCGTAGCTGACGATTTACTTTACAATCTCATTTTACACTGTCTGCAACAAGAAAAAAAAGTCGTTATATTTCACCAGATTAACGCCACTTTGATAGTTTTTACCATGTTTTAACGTATTTGCAATACTTATGTATAATTTGGAATACTTGATTTTTCAATTTGCATATAATATTACGCATACATTAACATACGTCGTGATGACAAAAATGTATATATATATACATATATACACACATATATATATATATATATACACATATATATATGTGTGTGTATATATGTATATATACATATATATGTATATATACATACCCACACCCACACATTTCCCTCTTCTTTACAAACATGACAATATTTACTTTTCTTCTTTACAACACTCTTGCTCCTGATTGGCTGTTTTCTCGAACGTCATCAGCGACGTCGCTTCCGCTGCAAGTCGGGCTTGTCGCTAGTGCTCTCGTAACGAGCAATATGAATTACGATTGGTTGGTTCGGTGTGACGTCACATCGCGCCGCGTCGCGCTATTATAAAGAGGGCTTTAAGAATTTTAAAACCTATTCTTTTAAATATCCCCCCCCCCCCTTCGGTGCATGCACTGTAAATTAATTTTTAACGTATTTCTTAAATGCTTGCTCCATATTATAAATTCTCTCAACTTTTCTTTATGCTGATATGATTAAATTATTACGTACTCTAATCAAGCTTAGTTTTCTTTGAAAACATTAGTGTACCCATTTGTGAAATAGGGACACGCATTTCAACTCCAGAATTCTTGTAGACAATAAGCAGTGTGATCTTCTAAATGTGGCGGAAGATATATATAAGCAGAATGAAAAATAAATGCTCAGCTTTTAACTCTGAACGTGGTACGCTTTGGCAGCTACTTGCTTAAAAGACATTGCCTTCTTCGTGTGACCCGTGTTAGTGCAAGTGTACCCGCGATACCGTGCAACAGAGAGAATACAATTACCGCATCGTAAAATTAGCTCATAATCTGCGGTAATCCTCTTCGTCCAGTCTAACAGGTTTTTTGTGCTGCCTTCAGGACACGAGGACGCATTCCCATGGAGTCGGGTTAAACCCACCGACGCTAAGGAAATACCTGGACATAAATAAATGGTGCATCGTCGTTTCGTATAGTAATTTATTGTAGAATGTTTTGTTCGGGAGGAGTTGGGCATATGGTTTAGGGGGTTGTGGGGGGGGGGGGAGCAATTTAAAATTTGGTTTATATTCGTTGAAGGGAATATTAATAGAGAACATATATATATATATATATATATATATATATATATATATATATATATATATATATATATATATATATATATATATATACACACACACACACACACACACACACACACACACACACACACACACTTACATACAAAACTCTACTTTCTTAAAGTGTAGATTAAATGTCATTTTCGTGAATAATTTTTCGGAATATAAGCTTATGTCTTCTTATTTTAAAATCGCTATTTTACTTGTCTCTTTTTTTAATGCGATAAATCCAACCCGACTAATGAATCGAAGTTATTAAAGAAAACTGACCTACACTACATATACAAATATTTCTTCAGGTTAACTAAACGAGACATTTCAGTTTTCTTATGCTTCATTTTAAGCTTACTTTACGAAGGATAGATACGATTGTGAAATCAACTTCCTGTGTACCTGGGCGGGTGTGCGTATGTGTGTGTGTGTCGCTATCATTTTTTTCAAACCTTCCCCGAAAATGATAAAAATTGCTAGAATTACTGTATCTCACTAACACCGGTTGTAATATTGTGCATAAAATTATGTCGGGTGCATATGTTAAAGATTTGTTGTATATATGTATATATAGGCTTTACATATCTCAAGACTCATTTAATCAACTTGAAATAAAATCGGCACGTTATTAGAACACATTCCTAGCATTTATTTTAGAAATCTCGAATCCTCCTTAGTTCACAATTTTGTAGTATAGGCGAAGCGATAGTGAGTAAAAGCAAATTTTTGCAAATAATTTTCCAAGAACTACTCAAACAATTGCCTCCAAATTTGGCATACAGGTAATATCACGGTAGGCAACTGAAACACGCATAATCATCATAGTATGTAAGATATTTATTTTAACCCTTTCAGTCAGTGTCCTATAATTGGGACGTTGCATATGAAGTGGCGTGAATGGTCTGCACTGTACACACCAGAAAATACCGTCCAATGAGAAAGGTTACCTTCGTGTGAGAGAATTCATTCGCTGCTGAATTCATTCGTAGCCTCATAAATCACTGCTGCCAGTAACATAGAGCACAGATAGATTTCTGTTGGTACCGATGTGAGACAAAGCGTCGTTTGGTTATCAGAACAGTTTCGTACAAAGGATTTGTTTGTTGCAATGCCTAAAATTATTTATTAATTTTTGAATGAATATATATATATATATAACTGTTAAAATTTGCTGAGTTGAGTCATCCTGTCCCTAAAAAAAATTAATAATACTAATTCGCATTCCTCTTACGCCATTTATATTCCAAAACTTACTCTACCAATTCACGTCAAATCTAACATGCTGGTAGTGTGAGTTTATAAATATTCTTGGTTAGCGTTAGTTTTGAGGTATTTTTTGTCTGTCATTTTACCCAATGGTACCTTTTGATACTAACAAATCTTCGCCGAATTTGGAATACGGGTAGTTCAGAGATAGGCCACGTCTCCTTACTTAATTAATTTATCTAATTCGCCCAAACTTAGTGCGTATAAGTGATCTATAGTCAGTATTAAATATGGCGATTCCCAGTTCCTTGCACGCATTTTTGTGCGATAATTACACCTGAAACAAAAATTAGGTTTTTACACCATATCTGAGGAAAGACTCTTAATAAACACCCAGCAAAATTTAGTAGACAAATTTTACAACGACGTCGGCTGTTACTGGGCTGTGGGACACTTGACTATTCTCATCTGCATTACGGATGCGAGCTTCTCAAAGACTCCGCAGCCCAATGCGAGGGTGTGGGCGACCTTTGACCTCTCCTCGGGTCTGCTCTTAGTTGACCGAGGCTTGGCCGATGACCTCTCGCTGCCTTTACCGTGTAATTCACGTATATCCCGAGTTCTGGTTCCGTTACTACAAGCTTGGCGCAAGCCCATCTCCACACCGTGCTGTGTCGGGACTCCAGCTACAAAAACGTGGCGGGTCGTGGGTTGGGATAGCGGTGAAGGCAGATTTTACGCCACACGGTTGTGTAAACTAAGACTAAGAAGAAAGAATTCTCTTCGATTACGTCATCCTATTCACATGAGCATCACGCCTGTTGGCACTGGCAAAACTTGTTGTACCTATGAAAGATCACAGTCTGAGGGCGTCCGAGGTTGTTTCCTAAAATTTCATGCGTCGCAAGTGTTTCATACTTCTGGTTAAAGACTATTCTCGGTAAAATGAGCACTTTTGAAAGCCCTGCTTAAAATCTACTTGTATGGACGTTGTGTATTCTTCCTCCTTACGTAAGATTAACATTGTCATCGGCTTCATCACTTTATGCGTCGGTCAAGTGAAACTGTGAAATTATTTGAAAAATAAATATCTATCAAAACTTATCATTCTTACAGTTCGATGCATTAAAAATAAAAATAAACAGAAGGTTAATATAATAATTTTCAGTTATCAGAAATGGTTACCTAACACTTTTTATTTGGCGTTATGATAAGAAACTACTTCCCATACAACGTTACCAACTTTACTGGACACATGCAACTTTACTGGACACTTGCAACTTTACTGGACACATGCAACTTTACTGGACACTTGCAACTTTACTGGACACATGCAACTTTACTGGACACTTGCAACTTTACTGGACACATGCAACTCAGGGCACCCGTTAAAATATACGCAGGGAAGAGCAGTAACTTTATCTGAGGTTGATTTCAAAACTGCTCACTTTATCGTGAACAGTATTTATGAAAATGTGTATTATTTTCGTTAAATTTAACTTTCGACTTATAAATAATTTATTAATTGTAATATTTCAGTTAAAATTAATATGAGTAAACGTTGACGGAAAATAGGTGTGTGGTAATATGAAGTAAGAAATAGTTCTCGTGCAAAATATTATTATACTGAATACGCACAAATGCGGTAGACATACTAGACTTAGTTAAAAAATTTTTTTTTAACGTAAGGTGGAGGAACAGCATTTTTAATATTACAAATAGATGTCTTGAGATTTCACAAAAAAACTGTTTCGAGATTTACAAAGGATTTTCTTGGCAAATGGGTTTGCAAGGATTTTTCTTGTAAAAGTACAAAACAATTTTTGAGTGCACAGAATTCCTCCGAGCTTTCAATTGTAATCATGCGTTTTGTTTTGTTCATTTGTTCAAAAGGTAAATCAGTAATTAAAAAATGTAAGTATTTCATTCTATAAAAGTGATATAAAAAATTATTTTATGGAAGTATTATATTTTAAAACAATATTTTTTTTAAATCTTAGTATAAATCAGAAGCACAGTATATCTTTGGTTTTTTGAGTTTTACTTGTTGTAACCCATTGCTCTCAAACACTTACGAGAAGTGGCATACACTACATAGAAAATACAAACAGTTATTAGATTTTCCTTCTGGAAACTTTGTTGGTTCTCTTATTCCTAAATGCGTTTGTTTCATTATTCGACCCGGATCCGTCATGTGTTTTGTTGCGTGGGGGTAGGTTTTTTTTTTTCGAGAACTGAGCACGGCCTCTGGTTGCCTGGGTTGCCCGCTACTCCGCTGCTCGTTGCTTTCACAAAGCAAAACCTCGTTGTTGCCTTTGGTTAGACCGAGCGGCAATAACCGTGTCGAGATCAAAGCGAACACGTAATGATGCATCAGGGGATGCTTCTGGCGAGATTATCATGGCAATGCTGTGGCATCTTTTTTCGTTAATAGTTCACTGGGATTTTTCGAATTTAATTATGTTTAAAATGTGTCCCGCTTCGCCTTTGTGACGTATGCTCTCATGACTCTTCTAGCAGTTTTATTTCACAATTTGACTTGCTTCGGGCGTATGTTTCAATTGAAACGCCAATATTTCTACGGCATTTCCGGGGTTAAATTTTAACTTCTTAGGAAATCCACAAACTATTATTACATTCGGCTGCCTTACGCATGTACCCGTACGTGAGTGAGAAGATTTGGGGGAGCTTTTAAAATCGAGATCTTGAGAGCCAACGAGGGTGAAGCGATGTTAGTTATGGAGCAGTGCCGGAATGAAGGGGCGGGGGAAACAGGAGGTCCCCGAGAAAACCCGCCAACCAGAGGCATCGTCCGGCACGATTCCCACTTGTGAAAATGCGGGAGTGACCCAGCCGGAGATTGAACCCGGTTCGCCTTGGTGGAAGGCGAGCAGGCTAACCGCTCAGTCACCGGGGCCCCTGTACCCTTATGTTTTCGTATGCTTAAATGAGTTTAAACCTTATCACATTGCTGGTGCTAAAAAAATACATTGAAAAATTATCTTTTCGAAATTAACAGCTCGATTCTCAACGCAAGTACTGCATATCTACTTGAATGAGATGTTAGAACATGTGCGGGAATTAGGGAAACCTTAATTGTTATTCCAGCTACGTTCACGTAAAAGATTTATTATACGTGTATACTAAATATTCCCTCTCTATCATAAACCCTGGCATTGAAAGTATAGTAAGTGCCAAGATATTACACTTATCCGTTTGAAATTCAAGGCATGAAATCTTTTAATATTGTCCAATTTGTGAAAACAAAACACACAAAATATCCTCCTTGCAGTCCAGAGTATGAATTCGACAATTTTAATATTTCATAAACCAAATATGTGCCATCATTACAGAATTAATTTTTCGTGCATAGTTTATAAACACAAAGTAATTCCAAGAGAAAATTTGATGAAAGTGATATATTTGCGTATTATTTGCAATTTTCGTATGTTATGGATAGTGTATTATAAAGAAATTTAGTGCATGGCGTTAAATAATATCCGTGATATTTCTCTTCGGTGTTTATATTAAAGTCGATATTTAGACACTTGTTCAAATCTTAGCAGTCTCTTTACACTAAGATTCCTATGATTTTTTTTATGAACAAACAACAGATTCGTGACCGTTTTAGTCAGTTATAGTCACTAGGACGAGCGTGCGTATTCGCAAGTTACGTTCACTATCTCGTCAAGGACATCGCAATTCGCAAGTCACGGAAAGACAACGGTAAACACGAATGCAATATTCAAGTTTCCTTAACTGCGTCTCGTTTTGGTAAACACACTTCTTATACGAGCTTATAGTTCCACTCTTATCCTTTGTAAATAATAGAAAAACAAGACGTCATTCATGAGACTAATGGACGTACAGTCCTCTACTTAGAAGCTAATAATTTTTTGCGAAGTTCTTATACGCTTAGATTGTAGGTTGGTCTTGACGTCTCGTTGACAGCAATGTCATTGGAGATGGAATTAGAAAAATAGGCAACAGACGTACCATACCCACGACTCGAATCCAGTGAACCTCACACCATAAGCTGGCGTGCAATCAATTATATTACGAGGACGGATACAGAACATCAACTTCTGATGTACTCAGTTTAATGTTTTGAATCATAGGGTTTACTAAACTGAATTATTCACAGGGCCGTGATTTTGAAAATATTTGCCTGCGCCACTTAAAATGCGTTATTTTATATGGCCTACTGTGGCGCTACTTGTGTGAAGAATTTGGTGGAAATTGGTTGGTTGGTACGTAAAAATTTGACATAGGAAATTTAGTTTTTTTTTTTTTCCCCTACGTCGTCTGACAAAATTTCCTCAGAAAGTTTTTGTATGCGAGGCTTTTAATAGATACTGTCAGCATCAAATGTCTGGTTGAATTTGGTTTAATTGTATAATAGATGCGACAAACATATCGAAATATTTATGTTGCCACCATTTTGAAAGTCAATGCCTGTCCCCAATTAAATCATGTAAGTTTATATAACTTCTGTAGCACTAATAGTATGCAACATTTGATGGAGATTAGTTTGATTGTTCCGGGAAAATGGAAATGTTCAATATACTCACCAAGCACTATTTTGCAGAAAGACCAGAAAAAGAGGATCTATGAATCCGTAATTGATGCTTGTAATCAATACTGTTGGTGTACAAAATTTGTTTGGACTTTTTTCAATTGTTCGAAATATA
Organism: Dryococelus australis; assembly: GCA_029891345.1. Lineage (NCBI taxonomy): Eukaryota > Metazoa > Arthropoda > Insecta > Phasmatodea > Phasmatidae > Dryococelus > Dryococelus australis. The sequence continues at coordinate 118,268,436 of CM057000.1, read as the reverse complement.
TAACATTATATAAATTATTTATATAAACGGAGGACTCTCTCAACCTAAACATGTCAGTTTATACCCTACTGTGGTCGTGTAAAATTTGTTGAGAATCAGTTTATTAGTCTTTGAGATATGTGATAAAACCTCCATTTCTTCATGTGACAAACATCATAAATGGAGGTCAAAAAGTTATGCATTCACACATTCAATGATTGTTATAGATACAAGTTATACAGGTTATATAATTGAATTTAAATCGGATACATGGTTTCGTAGATACAATACACAAAACGAAAGTGTTGTTTTAACCACCATTCTGAAAAAAAGTGTCTAGCACAAATAAAAGGTAACAATTAATATGGCCTTCCACACACTGTACAACTTCTTCCCCGAATTTCGGTGGGAATCGGTTGTTTGTTATCCAAGACATGACATAATACTTTTTTTTTTTTTTTCATATGGTGCTACCTAACAAAATTGGCGGAGAAATGAGGCTCTGTACAAACAAATTCTATCTTTGTAATAGATAATGTCAGCATGCAAAGTTAATTTTAAATTGATTGCATAGTTTCGTAGATATTACACACTGAGTTAAAATGTTTATATGACCACCTAGTTGAAAATAAATGTCTGGCGTACTCAAAACGTTTCAATTAACATGACCTACCGTAATTATACTTGTTTGCCCAATTTGATGGGAATCTGTTGGTCATCTACAAATATATGAAATAAGAATCTGAATTTGTCATGTAATGCTATTTTACGAAATTACCGAACTATTTTGGTTATTTGTTGGCATACGTGATGATTGTTACAGATTCGTTCGGCATACAAAATTTGATAGAATTTCCTCGAACGGTTGTAGTAAATATACAAAGCTAAAATATTTGTGAAAATAAGTGACATCAATTTAAATTGCTTACGTTTACATGGCCTACTAAAGTATTGTTTACCTTCCAACTTTGGCGAGAAATGCTCCAGTAGTTAACGAGATATAACATATGTAGTCTTTATTTTTTCATGTATTGCTATCTTCTAAAAACCGCGGACCAAAAACAGTATCTATATCTATATTCTAGGCTTAGATGATGCACGGCCAAATACAAAATGTTGTGTAATTCGTATGAATGGTTCAAAAGATATGACAAATCATCCTAAATTTTAAAATGGCCTCCATTTTGAAAGTAAGCGCCTGACATGCTTGAAAAAATATGAAAATGAGATGTCCTTAAAATAATAATATGTGTATTTAGTTTGGTGTGATTTGGTTCACGCTTCAAAAGTTTATTACGTGAGGGGGTAGGGTTCTCACACGCATGGGTGCGTACAGACGCCCACAGCCTTTCTTTCCTTCGGTAAGTAGGCTAAAAACGGGGCTTTACATTGGTGAAATAAAGCGATTGAAGCACGCTGTATTTTCCGAAAGATGTTGACAGTTTTATCAATACTGAATTGGTCTACGATTTCAAAACCATTAAACAATTAGTGCTGATTTCCTGTTAAAATTTACTGCTGATTCGTTTTTGCTGTTTTTTGCCAGTTATGTGCCAAGTCCTATGCGTTTCCTCAAACCTTGATTAATTTTCTTAAATTAGTGTAGGTGGATATTTCTACAAGGTTGTGATTTGTATTGACACTGGAAAACGTGTGTCAACAGCAAATGTCGACAGTATTGAGGGAAAGCTCAGTTGTTAAACATTTTTTTGAATTTAAATGCTCCAGCCAGTATATTGGCTACAATTTTAAGAACATTGTATTGGATTTCGTTGAGTAAGTGTATTGGCAGAAAACTGCATAAAGTCTATTTTTAATCAGGGTTTACCCAGTACTGATAAGGGCTTGGAAAAACCCCTGGGGACTTAATGTTCAAAATAAGTGGATGTTTGCTTGTCTTACTAGTGTCATCAGAGTATTTTACTTCAGTGAAAGTATGCATTTGGTTATTTGGTTAGTAATATTACAAAAGTGCATATATTTACGACTGAGTAATTTTTTCCAAGGATAATTGTAATTTCATACTAACATGCTTGTTTAATCACAGGTAACAGAATGGTAAACTACTCGAGTCACATTTGAAGGACGTGGGGTCGATTCCTGGTACGGCTGTACCGATTTCTATTTTACAGGGTTTCGCAAAATCGCCCTGCGTGAATGCTGAGATGGTTTCTTAATTACAGTCCCTAGCCGATCCCTTGCCAATTCATTAACAAATAAAGTCTTGTTGGCCATTTAGGTTCACTGAAAATGTATTGTTCAAGACGTCTGAGGAGTGTACCCATGTTCGAGAGGGACGGAGGTCTTATTAAAAATGAAAGAACTAAATTAGATTTTTACACTCTAAATCTCAATCAGTGAAAATTGAGCCAATTAATTGAAAATAGTGAAATTTAAGTGACTGATAATTAGTACCTAATAACCAATTAATATGATGGCTGAGTTTTACTGAATTATTTGTGATTCTCACTGGATGTCAAGAATTATACTGCTATAAATCACCTGTTCCCAGTTAATTTCCTTGATTGCCAGTCGGCAGTAGGTTATCAACTGACTTTCAGCGAATGTTATTTCACCGATTGATATCACTGATTCGAGTTTAGAGTGTAGTTTATTCACACAGCTATTATTTACAGCATTAAATTATTAAGCTCTACTATTACACTTTTTACTTCTCAGTACCCGTGATATTTATGGTCCATCTCAACTCTAGTTAAAATTCGCCTCAATGCCTCTGTTAGAGATAGTCAAGTAACTCACACCCATCATTAACACATGTTCAATCTGTCTGTTGCCGCCATTTTAAATATATTTTATTCGCGCATTCAGTCCAATAGTCCAGACTGCCAGTAGCACCCTTCCCTGCCTTGATGCTCGCAGTCACAGATTTCCGTCCCACTGGTCACTTCCGGCGCTACTCATTGTTCTACGGGCTCGTCACTTATCGTCGCTCAATTGCCCAGACTCCCGACTCTCATCATCTCTCGGCTCGGAGGCCCGATGGACTCATAGTATCAGCAGCCAATATCTGGAATATTCCCCGCACCCCGAGTCACGCCGAGAGGCAAGGACGAAAAAACTAGAACGTTCTTCATATAAACGGCGAAATTGAATCTGTCGAAGGTCAGGAACGCACGAGCTGCAAAAAAATCTATCACGGTGGCACACTTTTCGTAACAAGATACACGTGTCTTGGATTATCGCGCGCCTGTCATTCAAACATCCCTTGTGACTCCCCCTACCCCACCCCACGAATCATATCCCTAATCTGTTCTTCACATCCGCTCGTTTGCGAGGGACAAAGCAGCGAGAGTGTAACAGCATAAATACATTTCATTCACATTTTCTTTCGTCCACGCTCTAAATGTGCATCAGTGAATATTTCACTGTTTGATTCGGTTAACAGTGCCTGGCGTACTCAACAGTCACTTCAGTCATTTTAACTGACTAATTAGTGAAAAATGCCAGTTTTTCTTCACTTATTGCTTCAGTGAGATATTCCACTGATCCTCAACCATTTAATGCGTTGTTTTACAGTGATTTATTTTTCGACTGATGGATCTGTTAAACAAGGTGTACCAGATGAAATAACACATGAAATAATAAACACCAATGGAATATACTTAATGAAATTGTTTTTCGTCTTTTATGATACAATTTGACTAGGTAACATGAAAGCTCAATTTTTCATCTCGCTTTTACGTCTTCCATTTCGTTTTCAGGTAACCATCATACCGATTGGTTTGAAGGTTAAAGCTGCATTAAATATGATGAAGTGAGTGTATTCGTACGTAACAGTCGTATTCACAATCCTAATGTTGCAAATCAAAATAAAAAAAGAAAGGAAATTGCATATAATGTGATGCTACGTATTTTCCATTAATTTCATTTTAATACGTATATTACCCCTTAATGTCAACGTTGGTTGGGTGGTTTGGTAGTTCAGCTGGCAAGGAGACGACCTGACAATTGGGGTACAGTGGGAGTCTGTCGAATTGCCTAACACAAACAGGAACAATCGTTTGTATGTTTAATTTTTAATAATGATTTGCTAAAATTAATAAAAACCATAATTAATTCGCCACACGCAGTTGGCTGCCACTTATTCAATCAGCGAAAATGATCGACTGTAACATCCGGTGATTTTCCACTGATTCTAAGTGGAGTCATTATGTATTAATTAGAGTAGTTGAATTCGACTGCGAATCAGTGGTTTTCCACTGATCTGAATTTAGAACGTAGTCCAATAAAAATAATTTTAGGTTTTTTTTTTTGCAGATTTCATATAACGCTTGTCGTTGAGAAATTTGTCTGGTTCTGTTAACAAAGACAAGTGGTAACAAATGACGTTGAACGTAACAGAACATTTTGACGGCAGTAACTTATCGGGACGCAGATAGACTTGATGGTAGGAAGCCGATGTGAATATATCACCAGGCACTGTAAAAGCACTTGAGCGCCGCGGGAATGGCTGTCATGTTCGGAAATTGCAAGTTTGACGGCGGGGACGTGTAATGGGATTAGGCGAGGAATCAATTAGTACACACCCGCGTCATGAGCAACCATTTCCTCTTTTCGCCTGAAACGTAACGTGCGAATATGTTTGATCTTTCCTTAAGGTAAAATCGAAGATTTAGTAAACACAGAAACATTAGTAAGCACCCGTTTCGATGAACGTCGTATTAAAACGCAAACTTTTAAAAAATGCAGACGTACAACATTTAATTAGTGAGGGTAATTATTCCTTCATGTTCAATACCATTTACACTGACTAAAAGTCAACAAAAAATTGTTTGAATAGAGTAAAAAAATATATTTAATTGAACCAACAAAATATTTTGTTGAGTTTATAAAACTCCAATAAAAAATTAATTTTATTAATTTAACAAAATGCGTTATAAGGTAAACAGAATATGTCTGCGTTGGGTCAAAATAAATAGTACTGTAAACAAAAAATTTTGTTGGATCAACTCTCTATATTGGTTTGCCCACTCGTTAAAATTGAGTTCGATAGTTTGTTTGCATTTTTGTGACAGGATAGTAACAGAATTTGTTAGCAGGTTTATTGATGCTTAATAATTGTATAAACATTGAAATTGAACATGTTCAACAGGAAACTAAAACGTTTGAGTTGTAATACTTGAAATATTTATTAGTGCATGTTGCCCACTATTTGAAATATGTGTATTTAAAATCAATACAACTTAATATGTGGTCGCTTTAGCTGAGTTTGCTAAGCGCAGATGATTTGTGTTTAAAATTTGGTTGGACTTACATTTTTTTACTAACCGATACTATTTAACGTACGTAGAGTCAAACAAATCTTCGGTTGCCACCACCCAAATCTTTGTTTTGGGCAACCAAATAAGAAAATAAAAAGTTTGAATATAACAACAAAAGATTTCATAGCCTAATAGAAACAATAAATTTTGTTGCGTTAGTAGTTAAATTGATATTATTAATAGTTGAGATATTTTAATTTACTTTTTTTTTTTTTTTCTATTAATCTCAACTGGCAAGGAAGCTACACGGTGTTGTAAACAGTAGGTACTAGAATTAAACTTGAATGCACGTTAAGAATTTTTTGGAATGAATTACAATTCTTTTAAACTTGGCTATATTAATTGCGACCCAGCGGTAGAATAAAATTAAAATTAACAAAGAATTTAATATTTTCCTGCATTTTGCCCTTATTCTCCACAGTGCAGATAAATATGTTTATAGGAGCAGTAGATTATAAAAATACTTGGTGTGATACAGCGTTATGAGACGTTAACAACTGTGGACTGTTTTGGGATTATTAATAATTGTATTGTTACATTTTGCTGGCCCGCATAGCTGCCCTTGACCTGGGCCGCTCTGGCGAGCGAAACAGTGTGCCAAGGGACAGAGAGCGGTGGCGCGAGAAGTGCGTGGCGATTTACGAAGGCAAACCGCTGCGTGTGCTGGGAGTTATCTTTGAAAGAATGTTCCGGTCATCGCCCTCGTCTCTGTCAGCGAGACTCGGGGGTGCGGTAAACCTTGTAGATTGGGCTAGCGGGAATACTTAAGGCCCGATGGTCCTCCGAGCGGACAGTTTGAGAGTTTGTAGGGTTGTGCTACCTTAAGCGCCGGGTGTGCGAAGACAGAGAATCGACGATCAAGTGGAGCGTCGAGTGGGCGGAGACAGTGACCAGCGGGAGTGAAGTCTGCGGACTGCGAGCATGGTTACAGTGAAGGGTGAGACTGACGGGCGGGGATAGTGAAGTGGATACGTTAAGTATAAGACATTTGGATTTATGGCAATAGACTGATCGAATATGCGAATATGTGTAGTTAATGAGTGTGAATCAAGTGACTGTAGCCAATGTAGAGACATCGATATGGACTGTAATTATAATCGAGATATACATTAAATATTGCCCTCACTTTGAATGACAAAAATAATTGTTTAGAATTTTAGTTTATAGTTGTAAATTATAGCTGTGCAAGTAAATTAAAAAAAATTAAATTATTTTATTTTTTAACTCTTCTATCCCTTAGGAACTCGGGTACGTCGGATATGTCTTGTAACATGATATCAATTCCGAAGGTGTTTTTGGAGGCAGCGTGCATGCCTTCCAATCTGGAAGTCACAAGTCATAGTTCTCCAATGGGATATGCTTGTGCATGTGATGTTACACACAATTATTTAAACCTCATTTTCACGAGAAAGTTTCCGCTCAAGCTAAACATCACTCTCATACGTGCACATACAGAGCTTTCATTTGATTACAAACGATGTGTTTTTGTAAAAAAAAAAGTTTTCTCGATTGAATGTGTCAATCAGCATGAGGTTACTCTGATTACTAACGTCTGTAATTTACGAGTAGACTCCTAAAACGTGTGAAATTACAGTAGTATCGCCAAAGTTGATCCGAGATGAAATATTTAAAACGTACTGCAAGTCATGAAATATTTTCTCGAAAATCATATGTATCATCACACACACACACACACTCTTCCAAAGAATGATTAAGAAATTACGATGGATCCGACCTCACTTCTGTAAAGGCTGATCTGGGCTGTCAATAAAAAGTATACGGTACACTAAAACTCAGATCAGTCAGTCTACAATTGACTTTAGCTTTCAAGTCCATTGTGTCCGTTAAATTTGTTACAAACACTTTTTTTCACCTATCCATTATGTCACCTAACTCTCTGTGTATTATATATATTTTTTTATTTATTTATGTGTATATATATTAGAGTTAGATTTGTTAAAGAAAGGTTTTATGCGAATTTAAAACTTAAAATTGTCTGTTGTTTAAAAGTACATGTAATTTGTAATTATACACACCTGTTAATGAAATACGTATTTTAAGTGTATTATGCTCCTTTCCTCCATGTTAATCATTGTTAAGCTTAGTACTATCACAAAATAATATTAAAACAATTTACCTTACTTATGTTGGTTAGTAAGTGTTTTCATTTCAGTCACATTTGTAAAGTCACTTCTGTTCCACAATGTTAGCGCTCAAGTTTGAACAAAATAAATTATTTCATCATTACTGCTGAAGATGTCAGTGACAGAAGACAGCCTTTTGTAGACATTACACAAAGGTTTCTCAAGGAAAATGGCGCAGCCCGTCTTCCAGTAACTAGCTCTCGCCGACAAGAGTTGCTGAATAGCGAAGGGAAAAGCGGGAGGTTGTAAGAAGCTCAAGCATACCATCCTGCTAGATAACGTGAAATGGTTCGCCTCATTTCCCCTTTCTCTTAAATTTCCAAATCTCGTATGCAAGATCCCTTCAACTTTCCCCGCACTGAAAGAAAAGATTTGTAACTGATAGCAAAAAAAATTCTATTTTGTTGATGCTTTTCCAGATGAAGTTTCTTTTCTGATAGAAACAGACTGTTATGCACAAGGACACGTAGAGTGGAAATCACTTAAGTTATTTATTTAGTGCTCACTTACATATTCGTTTATTGAATATATATACTGTTGGTTGCCATCGAAGATTCCGTAGGCAGTAATAATATTTGTGTCATCTAGAGTAAAACGTTTTGCTGCAACTGCAAAAAAAAAAAAAAAAACACACGATGTTTTGCACAGGTGCGCTGGCGTATTTTAAGAGGCCACATTTTCGTGTTCGTCTCCTTGCATCACTTTACGAACTAATTTTTGAGAGATATTCTTAAGAAATTGGAAATGAATCACATAATCCCTTGATACTATGTAAGTAAATGTTGCTCACGAGAGTTTCCAGGAAATAAACTATTCGTGAGGTCAAGTGTTCAGGGCAAGTGAGGTGGCGATACACTAAAAAATCACATTCGGGACGCCTCAGGCTTGACTTCTCCGGCCATACTAATTCTGGGTTTTAAAGGGTTGCCCGGAATCACTCGAGGCAATTACTAATTTGGCTAATTGCTTCACTGTCGATGAGACGCAGCACTATGTGCCTTACTTATTAAATTCCGCAATCCATCAACACTTTAGTAATCCCCACTAACCTTGCATTGTACTGTAAAGGGATTTTTAATGTCCCCCGGTTTTATGCTTGAAAGCTTGGCAGGGGATAGCTTACATACTAACTTATAACCTATCTTAAATTAACATCCACGCCTTGCCCAGGATTCGAACTCAGAGCCTCCCGCACTCCAGATTGGTGGCGCACCAACCAACTGCACCAACCAACTGCACCACAGAAGGTCAGCCCCCACTAATCAGTATTATTACTAGCATCACCATATTTTTGCTGTGACTAACGAACACGTTATTGCTTGCCAACCTACTGAACTCGCTTGTAACCATATAAGTTATTTCATGGTTGCCACTCAATATTGAAGAGAAATATAATCTTATTTTTTGTTCACGAAATTATTTGCGATATCGGTGTTGACAAAAAAAATTCCTTTGGCCATTGCAAAACTGGTTTTTGAGTGCGCGGATTGCCTTCCTGCTTTTCATGCATCCAGACATAATTCTTTTTATCTTGAAAATTGCTCTGAATGGAGTTAGGCCTCTTAAATAAAAGCAAATTTTAACACTGTAAGTAAAAATCAAAAGTGTGAGATGCATTGTAGAGTAGGTAATTATAATGACAAATCCTTACCTAATTTCTTGGCATGTAGTTCCAAGTGGTGGGAATATATAATATTTCCGTTAAAAATATGGAAGTAATTTTAAATATTTCTAATACTGCAAATACTTCAATGCTGAAACTTGGTCCGGACATATTACAAATAACCCATGGGAATATCATTCACTTCTGTTTAATGCGGACACGTATGATCTACAACGGCAATCATAGTGGATACTCTTCCTTGTACAGGGACATCCTTGGTGTTGTGAGCCGTGGAGAAAAAAAGTGGACAGGGGTTGCTGGACTGAAGGATGAGAGGCAACCTGATATAAAAGTTTGGTATAAGCTGTTCAGGGTAAACTAGCCACTTTTGAAAGTCCTGCTGAAGATCTGCTTGTATGCACGTTGTGTATTATTCAGACATAAGTAAAATTAACACTGCCAAGGACGTCATTATTTTATTCACTCATCGGTCAAGAGAAACAATTAAATTATTAGGAATGTAAGTACTTTACAAATCTGCTGATTCTTACACTTGATGTATTAAAACATACAGAAAGTGAAAGAAATCATTTCAGTTATCAGAAATGTTTACCTAACACTTTTAATTCGACGCTAAATCATGGAACTAGTTTCCCTCCATCGTTACCAACTTTACTGGGCATATGCCTCTCAGTGCGCCCTGTAAAATATATGCAGGCAGGAGCAATGAATTTTTCCAACGGTTGATTTCAAAAGTGCTCACTTTATCGTGAACAGCCTTTATCACCTTAATACTATAATAATATATGTGTAAGTGCCTCACCCAAAACGAAACCTCAGTAGAGCTAAAACGAATAGATAATACAACCATTCCTGATTAGTAGTGTTTCGACGTGAAGCGGCCTTAATTCGACGGCCTGCCTGAACTCTCCGTCACACACACACGAGCTGTGATTAGGACAGCCGGTTGCCACAATCGGGACTCGTACTGCCAAACCCCGGTAAGCGGGAATCCCCTCTACCAGGACATGTTGCGTTATGCGACGCCGATACGAGGGCAATGCAAAGTGGCGGAAGGCGTCTTTCTCCATGTGACGCCGGCCGAGACGGAGTGTTCATGCGGGCCGTCGAATTAAGGCCTCTTCACGTCGTAAGAGTAGCCCATCGTCGTTTGGAGTACCGAGCAAGGTGGCGCAGCGTTAAACCATTGCGCTCGTATTCTGGGGGACCCGAGTTCGATCTCCGGTCCAGCCAGCCTTACTTCGGTTTCCCATGGTTTCCTGAAATCACTTAACACGAATGGTGGGATGCTTCACTGCTACAGGCTATGGCGGACTCCTTTACCTCTCTAATGACTCTGTCTACCTGCCTTTTATTTAGGGCATTCCAGTAAATATTTCGAACAATATATGTGCCGTTTAAAACAAAGATATTTCCCAAAGGGTTAATGTAAAATGTGCACGGTTAAATGTACAACTGAAACCCACATCACAAGAGTGAAATGCGTTCTCCCAAGGAGCCAACACATGCCATCGGTAGCGGAGAATAGGGATTACAGTCACAATGTGACTGGAAATATCCACCCAACCTCACTTGACGCACCCCAGTCTGTCGTTTCTCTCCAATGGATGTTCGGCGCTGGCAGAGTGCTGTGGAGTGTGGCGAAGGAAGGAACCTGGGGAAAAAAGGACAAAAAAGATGTTAAACGTGAGGGATGGAGAAAGGGAGACTGGACCGCAGCGATCGACCGCATGGAGGCTGTTCAGCATTCACAAGCCTCCAGATTCCAAGGCAGTCAAATTAAAACTCGCCTTAGCCCTGCCGCTAGTTAATGGACGCTGAAAATTTCTTGGCCAAAACAGTTTTTAATTAAAAGTCGCCAGCCTGGAAAAGAGCTTCAGGATCGGATAGGAGAACGGTATATGTTTTTTGGGCGCAAGCCCCTTTAAATTCATGTAAATTGAGTGAAATATTAAAAAAGTACATACGGTAAAAAATCAGCTTGACCGACACATTTTGCTAAGCTTGTTAGAAATAGACTACAGCTGGTGCCATGTTCCATAGTTGTGGACGATGTTGAAGAGCCAAAATATCCTGAAGATATTGAATTATTACATGTCATCACATAACTTGATGAAAGTACCAAGTTATCTACTTTTGCTTAAAAATGACAGATAATTGGAATGGAATTTAGGTATTTGTCTCAAAGGAAAGGACGCACAAAATATTGAATAAGCATCAAATGAACGAGAACGGTATAAAAACTTACGGATCTAAGCCCACACAACAAAAAAGCCATAGTCCTATATAGGCTGTTCACGGTAAATTGAGCGCTTAAAAAGTGCTCCAACGAGCATTAACAACAGTGCTCCAACACTCATTAACCACTAATAAATATATGTTATTGCAGCCTCGGGCATTAAATGTTGAGGGTGGTGTTTGCAGTGTTTATATTAAAAAGCAGCAGGAAGATGGAAATTGGATGAAAGGAAATATTTAGAAGGGCCTTAAAAAGTGCTCACTTTACCGTGAACAGCTTATACATAAGTTCACTCCATCATTAAGAGTGGGATGGGCCCCCGTGGGAACTCCGCGTCCAAGGTCAAGAGGCGAGAGAGCAATACGGGCGACACTAACACGCACGCCCAGTGCCTCATCGCTCCTACGCGCAAGGCGTGCAGTGTTTCCGACGTAACGATGTACTGTGCAAATTTGGCGTGTAAGAGTGGTGTTTTACTACACGCGATGAAAGACCACCATATTAAACTACGCCAGTAGCTTTGTATTTTTCTCTTGCCGCTTAAGGAAACTGCATAGGCGAGGCGAGCTTAAAATATGCGATATTTGACCATTTCCGCGAAATTTTTCTACAATAATACACCTATAATGACGGGGGAAAAAAAAAAAAAAAAAAACCAGGGGGTAGATAGTTGTTATCTTTTCTGACAAAAAGTCGTGTTTGCAGAACATTTATTTTCCGAGATAAGCGTATTCGCGCAAACAATTAATTCACAGAACAAAACCCGCGGGACCATACCGCGCTTAACCTCCGTAGCAGTAATACTTCAAAGCAGACAATTTCTAATCCTTCATGTAATTCTCGTCTCACTGTTTACAGTTCTCTTGCATTGACAATACGTAATTCGCATTTGACCTAATTGTAATAATATTTGTGAAATTTTGTGTAACCAGACCTACTAAATTCTGTATGAATTAAAAAAAAAAAAAGTCCGCTATAAAAATGATTCAGTTCATGGCTGAAATAAACTAAAACGTGGTTTTGTTTGCTCAATGTGTTAATTTGAAGTGCTTCATAACAAACTTGTATAAATTTTAAATTATTAATTTTTAATTATGTACCGATTTTGTCGTTTAAACGATATTATTCAAGAAACAGCCAAAGAAGTTTTACTGGAAATCTTTTTTATCTATCTGATGGTTTGGTAATTCAAATATATAATATATAGTCCTACCAAAACAAACACCGTCAAAATATATTAAATCATTCGATTTCAGTTGCTAAACCCTCATCCCTACTTTCACCAATCAATTCGCTGATTCTAGGGAGACATTTCCATACAATGCTAAAAAAAAAAAAAAAAAAAAATCCTCACTTATTTTACGGAAGAGTGCTTGCTGGTAAAAAATTCTCCAGAAATCTTCGTAAACTTTCTGTAAAATTACGCACACGTTGTTTTTCAAACACTGACTTTCCCAGAAATCACGGAACACTTCCGTAAATTTTCCCGTTAGTATTCTATACTTCTGTTTTTGTAATGGTTCACCTGCATTCTTCTTGTACCACTGCAGTTATAATTGTGGTATTTGATGTAATAACTTAAGCTAATTGTTTAGTGTGTATTAAAGTTTGCGCAGTTTATGTGTTGCTAAATTTTACAGATGCCTGATGCTATTTATTATGTTTGAATGAATATGTCTAAATGTCGTGGGTATCGTGATTGCAGCAGAAACATATTGTCTGGTTACAGTGGTGAAGAAAGTTTCTTATAGACTCGACATTGTTCGTTACCGGAAATACGGAGACTTTGCGTGTATCGTATTTACGGAGCCCATCTCCGTTTTCCTTCTTTAAGGATTGCGTTTCCGCATACTTACTGCTCATTTTCGTAAATGTGTCCGTAAATATACGGAAACGTTTAACGGTGTATTTTAACTTATAAACTTGATTGGCATACGATTAAAAAATATATATATTTCAACACAAAGTTTGATTTCAGCTAAAGTTTTTCTCTAAGTCACTAGAGTGGCGTATTGTAGTTTCACTGAGACCCGGCACTTAGCTCGCCTGCGATAGGGTTAGAACTTCCGGTTTTTCTGAATTTTATGTTTTATTAAAAATTTAAAAAGAAAAATGAGGACGAACCGTGTAATATGTTGTAAGGAAGTATTTTTAATGACATCCTGATGAGATCGACAGTATTTTTGGGCTCTAGCCTAACGTAAAATACTTTTTCCCACTTCCGACATTTGTAAGGGGGGGGGGGAATTTAAATTTAAATATATATCGTCCCCGGAAAAGTAATTTTACGGCATTGTCAAAATTTCATCTGGATTATTATTTCATGTTGCAAAAAAAGGCGTGTCAAAGGAGTGGTCCAAATTAGCAGAGAATAACGCCATTAGGGAAATGTTGAAACCTATTTGTGTCCAACCCTGCAGTTTACAAATCTCAAACACTTGATAAAAAGTCGAGTCTCAAGATAGTTTCATTCTATTTGTTGGTTTCATTGTATTAAAGAATAAGCTACACTTGGCTGAGTTCTTGGAAGGGATTACCAGGACTTACCAGCACACGGTAATCTGCCCATGCCTGCGATTGCGACGAATAACAAACTAAAATGTTAAAAAAAAAGTAGGAAACCAGTTTATACTCTCGAACACCCTTAAGGTATCATGGTTGCCGTACGATGCACTGTGAAAAATAGTCGTAATTTTCACTGAGAAATTGTTTGTAATTTTACAAATACTTGCATCGGTACAAATATTTCTCTTGTGAAACTACACGTTTGTAAAAACTACAAGGGCCGTGTTTGTAGTGGAATTCAAGAAATTTCTGTACTATACTGATCCGTTTCCACGAACTTCAGCGAAATGGCGGACACTCAAAAACGTAAGTCCGTATTTCGCTGATTGTGCCAAAACTATGCGCGGAGTTAAGTGTAGCTGCGTGCAAAAAGAAATGTATTGCAAGTTTGAATTGCATAGAATTTTAAACCTCAAATAGTCTTAATAAAACGAAATTTCAATCAAGCGTGACCGTATTATTCATTAATTGTTAATGTTTCTTAGATACACAGAACTCTCTAATCGGCTCTCAATACCTCGTTATTCTTAAAAAACCAAGTAACTTCATTAATGTTTTGTAGGTACTTGCAGATATATTTGATGTAAAAATAAGTTTTTAAGATCGTAAAGTTGTTCCTGTGATTAAGTGTGACAGTTAATAATACAAGGGGCGTGGGTTCTACTTCCCGTGCTGGCAAAGTATAATTTTTTTTCTTTCGTAATTTATGTTTTGAAAAGAAAATATTTATTATCTGTTATTAATTTATCTCATTTGTTTTCTAGAAGAAAAAAACAGTAATTTTATGTACACTACTCAACGACGTAAGTTGTAATACAACGCTATTATTTGTAGTATTGCAAATAAATGGTTCGCAGATCTTACCAGAAAACGCTTTGTAGTTTTACAAAAGGTTTTTCTTCGCAACTAGCTTTCCAAGGATTTTTATTGCCAAAGTACAAAAAAAAAAACGGGCATCCGGTGTGTGATTACAGGGTTACTGTGTGTGGAGTCACGCATCTAGCTGCATAAAAAGACAGAAAATTCCTTTAGTGAATCGTTTATTTTAGAGTGCCCTTAATAGTTACCGATATGAAACACGCAGTTTTTAATAGTCAGTCGAAAATACCACGTAAACGAAAAATACAAAAATAATGGAAGGATATGAAACAACGGAAAGCAAATTTCAGGTCTTTTAATGTTCGTGGTATTACACAAGTCCCATGTGCGCAGAGAGAACACGAAAATGGATAGAAAAATGAAGACCGCAACACAGAACAAAGGCAGAATATCAAGAATAAGTGAAATTATGATCGAAAGAAAAAAACAGCAGTGACATGAAATTGAAAGTGAAAAACGCATTCAATATCAGTGATTGAAAAATACGTAAAGAGTGATTATATAATTTAACACTTTGTTGTACTTTTTTCGTTGTTTTATTTTTTTAATAACTAGCCAGTACTTAGGGTTGTTTTTTTTATGGTTGTATTGGGTTGCAAACACCGCCGAAATATAAGTCAACTGACAATGTGGAAATGATTCCATTGTAGCGTTTTTATTAGTTTTGAATATAACTCTTCTACACAATTCAGCAGTACAATGAGAAACGCCGTTACTTCTCAGCGTAAATTTTCTACTGTGCGAAGTTCAGCTTATTCATTTTCATGACCTGCTTTTCCAGCTTTTTCGGGTGATTACATAACCAACTATCCTAGTCCTAACCTAATCAATAAAGGTCACAGTTATCCAAATTTCTTAATATGTATTGGTTGCGTTGTCGCATCATTCCGCGTATTCGCATCGGCTGACAAGAACCGTCGACAGTCGTGGACTCGCCAACTTTTCCTATAAGCAATACTGGAGTCGGACATTTACCCTGAGCTGAGCACCAAGGTAACAATTAAAATATGAAAAACGTTTAGTTAGTAAAAATAATTAGTACCATACAGTTCACTGTTCATACTTTTAAAATTGAATATATAATTTTAATTCAACCCAACAGCCCTGTTTTACGATGTTCTCTAACTAACCGAGCAGGCTCGCCAAGTTTTAGGAACCGTGTGAATTGGCCATTTGGCAAGTGGTTGACAACAGAGAGTATTAGCATATGCGAACTCTCTTAGTAGATAAAACCGCTGAAAACTAAAGCTGCTTGTTACATGGGTAGTTTCAAGAGATATAAAGACTGTTTTTATTTTCTCTGCAGTACTTACGGGATCTTGCTGTTTTGAAAAATATTAACATTTTTTATTTTTAGGTTTGAGAATACACATACGACCAACGTCACTGAGATTCTTTCTTGTTCATCTGTGGTCCCTCGTACGGGTGACAATCTGGGAAGTGTTTCATGTTAGGAATTATTATAGAAAATATAACGAATAAATTTACACGTACAGGACATATCGGCGCCAAGAGTAAATATCTAATAAGAAGACATACGACTCTGAATATACAAAAATCAACACTTCCAACCAGATTATTCCACAAAACTTCGACCCTTCATTTTAATAGACCCTAATTAATATTTTAGGACTACTGAAGAAAAGAACAAAGTAATCATGTTAATTTAATGGATATTTAAAGAGGAATTACATATGAATTAACAAGTAAAAAAAAAAAAGAAATTAAGATGCTGCTCTATTTGTATTGGTATCAGAATTTGAAAGACGAATATTAAATACTCTCTGCATCCTTCCTTACAATATGTGATTAAAAGAATATATAGGTATTTAAATTATTTCAAATTGAGAAAATAGTTTATAGATATTTGGTGTTAGTCTTTGGTATTAATTAATTCAAAAGCAGCTGTTTTTACCATTAAGGAATTATCCAAAGTTGCCAACTAGTCAATTACACGAACTCTTAAAATGGGACTTCTGGGACACAGGACCGAAGTAGGAAATAAACTTTCTTACCGTTCCGCTGAAGATATATAAATGGGTGGAGTTCATCTTATAAGACTGCATTGAAGAGAGCTGGAACAGGAGATGGCCATACCTCCGAATTGAATTCCCACAGTTGCAGAATCACTTCAACAGTTCATCTCGACACATCGTTTTACCAAACTGTTTTCGTAATGCAAAATAATATCTTCAAAATTCTGGATAACGCTATTAACATTCAGCGTGAAAGACTGCAAAACATTTTATACATTCAGCGATAATTATTCCAGACATTACAAAATTTCCTTTTTCTTGATTATTATTTTTTACTTTCAGATTTTTTTTTGTTTGCCTAGGCAACTCAGACAAAAGTAACATAACTCCAAAGAGAATTTTTTAATAGCAAATATTAATCTGGATGGAAGGATGATCTAATTTAACATATTTTTCACAGATATATGTACATAACATTCAATTGAAATGAAAAGAAAAATAATTTAAAATGTAAATGCTAACATATTAGTCATAAGAAAATTCTTTGCATCCTGTAATATTCTGAAATATTACACTCTGCAGGCACGAGTATGGATTACTGCTGCCACTGTTGTGGTATACTTAGTCTATTTGTGGTATTCTCGCCCTTTTTAAACCAAGCCTTTAAAAAATGCCTATGTATGACGTGTTTTGATTTTTCTAAACACGCCGTGTATCACAAACATTTTATACTTGCGTTGTAATACAAATACCTTATTTTTGATTAAATTTAAATTTTACATATATGTTTGTTCTATTAATTATAATATTTCGTTTATAATTAATATGAACAAAAACAGGGAGAAAAAAGTGTGTTGGTTATGCCTAGTAAGGAAAAGTTATCATGCCAAATATTATTACACCCAGTGCGCACGAGTTCGGTGCATTGTCCCTCGGTGCATTTTTTTTTTTTTTTTTTACACTTCGATAAGCTTTATTTGCATAAGGCGGAGGAACATCGTGGAAGTAGATCTTGAGCAGGGCTTCAGAAATGTTGTAAGTAATCGCGAATGGACTACACGGCAAGTGACCTACTTCGGTCGGGGGTGTATATCTCTCCCCTCGATGCGGTGTGTTCGCGCAACAGGTTGTTTATCGGCCGAAGTTTCGCGAGGTGTTTGTTTTTTTTTTTTTTATGGCGTCCCTGCGTACCGGAGGCTACGAAGTTCCTCCCGCGCAACTGACCCGCCTCGTCGGTCTGTAATCGCCGTGCCGGCGGGAAGTTCCCCCTCGACGACATTGCGTACGCCTCTCTTCGACAAGCGCGTCCTTCCCAGTGTTCTGTGGAAACGCGGCTGAAGACGATAATACCCGATATAGGCTCTTCGCGGTAAAGTGAGCACTTTTTAAGGCCCTTAAATTTTTTTCCCTTTCACGATTCCCATCTTCCTGCTGTTTTTTTTTTTAAATATAAACATTGCAATGTGACCAACAAACACAGTGTATACATTTCACCATCATCAAAATTTAATTCCTGAGGCCGCAATAAGATATATTTATCAGCGGTTAAAGCCTGTAGGGAGGGCCTTAAAAAGTGCTCATTCTATCGTGAACAGCCTATACCACCGCATTCCGTAAAAACTTTTGCAAGGTCCGCCATAGCAGCCATCATACGGGTTAGTTTGGCGCCCGTCTCGGTGTTTCTCGCCTTGTACGGCCAGATTTCGTACCACGTTTGGTAATAGGACACGTCCTATTTCTCGCGGATTTCGTACCTGGCCAATCACACCGCAGTTTCAGAGCGTAGGGCGCTCCCCGTGGCTACTACCTGAAACGAGTTGATGGAGAAACCGAAAAGGACTCCTCCATCATATTATACATCCCTGAGGTTGAAACTCATTCAAAAGGATTTGAAATACTACAGCGATGAATAACACTGCCGATGACAACTTTTAATTACTGTTTAGAACCTTTCTAAATACTTCAAAACGTTATATATCATTTGAAAAATTAATTTAAGCGCGTTCATGCATTTACATTATACAAACACGCCAATGAACATGTAAATTGGTAGTACAGTGGTAAGTAGTAAGTGATTAGGGTTCATATTTACTACAAACCACACTCTTCGCACCCACTGAGGGTGCCAAATGCTAGTATGCAAACTAACTGCTGTCGAGTAGTATGAATCTTCCATGGTGGTTCGTATAGCGGCTTGTATGCCGGCTCCTGCACCAGGCCTGGTAGAAGCTTGTTCAAGACCAGGGGGGCTTATTCTAAATTATTCGTTTCGTTTCCTCTCGACTATTCCTATTCGTTACTACTCGAATGTTCGTTTTATAACGAAAGGAGCTATTCTAAGCACATTCTAGTATTCGTTTGACGTCATTGTTTGTCTAGAAACCCGAAACGAAACGAAGGCCTTTGGGCCTTTGTTACTGAGTTTTATTATAAAAACCTCGCTGGTGTGTGAAACAGATTGTTATTTGGGACTGTAAAAGAACAGAGTCGTGATGTAATGTGCCTTCATGCATTGCAGGAATATTAAAATATATTTCATTAAAAATAATCATACTTTCTGTTAATATAAAAACTATGTAAGCTGCAGTGTAGACTGGCTATTGTGAAGAATTTATTAGATTATTACAGTTGTTTGTAATGAAATAAAAGATCATAAACATAGTTTTATACAGAAAAATTTGCTTTTGAACAATGTAGTTTGTAAATCACATGAGAGGTAGCGCTAAACTGTAAATAATTCTTGGTGTTTTACAACCAAAATACTTTCTCTTGAAAATAATTGAGTACAATTTCATATATTGATATTAATACAATCCACAAGAAACACTACAGCTTCTAGTTTGTTGTCCATAGCTTATTTTATAATCTTGGTATTATAAATATCAGAGGAAAAATGGTTGTTCGTAAATAGCTTGCAGCCAAACAGCAAAATGGTTATTGAGAAAAATCTTCAGGCATGTGACAACCAAAGTTATTTCTGCCATTTCTTATCGGTGTACATGCGAGTCCATTTCAACTCAGTGCAAACGAAATTAAAGCATATTTATGTGTAATACATGACACGTCCAACCAAGTTACGAAATAGTACGATGTCGTCAGCAAATTTGAGACATTTGACGAACGAAATATACCTTTTTCCTATAGCACATTATGTATTTAATATTAATATTTCAAACATGCCGAAAGCAAACAATATATTTCAAGCGCTTTACTGCTTTGGCTCGTTAATGTTTTCAATCTTAATTATTCATTATTTACAAACAAAGTCTCATAAAACAACTTAAGTTCATGTGCACAGTGTTGCCACCTTACATTCGCTAACGAAAACCCGAACATTGCCGAAGTCCCGTTGGCATCTGGAAGGATGTGACGAATTACGACTTAGATTACGAGATTGCCTTTCTCGAAGATTTTATTCGTTAAGAGAGCTTTCGAAACTTAACGAGAACGAACAATTACTGAATAACTTAGAATAATCCCCCAGCGACGGCTGCAGGTATCGTATAATATTAATAGTCCGGACATCTTTTCTGTATATTCCTTGTCTGCGCCTTTACTTATACTTCAGAAAGTAAACGTCCTGTGAAGACAAATTTTTGCTAAAAATAAAAAAAAAATAAAAACAATTGTATGCCCGCATAGTTTTCTTTTTATAATATTAAGTTTATTCTAAAAGAACAAAATTTTAAAATGTTTATAAATCGCATATTTCGAGTTTTACTTCGCATTTTCGGTAATAGGTTGGAGAAAATTAAAACAGTTTAGTCTTATTTAAATCGGTGGGCTTTCACCGCATGTAATAAAGTCCAACTGATACGGATCTCGTTTGTAAAGGACAGCGTAAGAGCGGAAGCACTGTCCGCAGGCTCAGCGCCTTGCGCTTGCAGCGACGGCAGCGCCTTGCGCGTGGCAGCAGTGTCTTATTGTCGCCCGTAACGTCTTGCCTCGAAAGCGGGAAAAATAATTCGAGTCGTGTACTTTTAACTTGTGACATTTACATCCTGCCGGTGTTTCAAGTTTCCCTCTCGCATACAGCACCAAAGCACATTTTGATTTCGTCTCTTGTTTCATGCGAGTCCCGGCTGGCTGTCGCTTCGTGGAGTGCTGCCTGCTGTGGGACATGTTGATTTCGAACGATAGCACTTTACATGCCAAAAGATTTTCTTGGCTGTTCAAGGTAAAGTGAGCACTTTCGAAACCCTAGTTACTTTTTCCGTTGAGCCATTTTTTTATTCTCTCACCACCATTCAAAATAAGTATTGACATACAACTGAGTGTGTGTATTCCACCACACTCAGAAGTTAATGTCTACGGCTAAAATAAAATATATGTATTGACTATTCCCTAAATGAGAGGGCTTTTAAAACTTATTGCTTTGCCGCGAATAACCTATAGATGTCCCTCTGCTACCTTTCACGATATAGCTTTCTAACAAAAAAGAATGCTATTACCATTTTTCCCGGGTCACATTTCCACAAAAATATTTTTCGTAAAGATTTTAATAACATCAAAATTACTGGTAAAATTTGATGTATAGACTCAACAAATACACGGAGCGACTAACTTATTAATTTACTTCTATTTGCTATCTTGTTGGAATTCTCTTCTAAGGGCACAGATATTGCTTTGTTTGAAAGCTGTATTCTGAAAAGTATCCGAAACATGCCTAAAATCCCTACTTAGCTCAGTATCTTCTCAGCCAAGTCTAACGGTATTTGGCATACAATTCGAAATAAAAATTTTGCAGGGCAATCTTCCATGTAGATAATATATCAATTTTATAACTTAAGATTTTGATAAAATATCGTTATATACCCGTCGTACCATTAAAGTTTAAAAATAAAGTTCGATTGTCTCAGGCTTAGTACGTACAGGACGAAACAAATTTTCTTAGATACTCTTCCGCTATTTTGGTACGTAGCACCAAACTAAATACTAGTCTTTTATATCATGTCCCAGGAATTATTTCACCAATTAGTTCCAAATTTTGTGGAAAATGTTATATATTGAAATGAATTTTAAACCATAAAATGCCTCCATGCAAGCTTCTGAAAACATCAAAATAGCTTTTTTTTTTCTATTGGTAGAGAAAAGTTAACTATTAACTTACATCAGTGTCTTCTTTCCCGCCTTACAAATAACGGTTATTGAAAATGTATCGTGTTTGCAGACGCTACTTTAGAACATTCATTTATTCCTATTTCATTACATTCTACCCGCCGTGTGAGTTCCAAGAATCTATTATTTTTAAATTTTAATTTTGAAAGACTTTTTGTCCTCAGCGAAGTGAGCCTTTCCTGTGATTGGGAAAGGTGCAAATATTTTTCAATATTTTGACCAGTTAACTAAAGATATAATTTTTTTTAGTTTTCCCATAATTAAAAACGATAAAATTTTGAGTTTTGATGGTCATAAAGTTTTATTTCGTATAAACAACACTAAGAAAAATTTTATCATTAAGTTTCTATTTGTCAATAGGGGGAAAAAATGTGAATCCACTGTAACTAATTACGCTAGAGCTAAATAATAGCCGTCAGAAGATATTTCAGTATTTCTAAATGTGTTTTTACGTATGTAGAGATTGGCGGTATGTATCAATTTAATAAATTATTTTACGAAAGTTTTAAACAAGGATTATTATTTTAATTAACTGATTTATTCGCCCAGTATTTAAAAGTTCTAGAGAGATTCAATGTTATATTTACTGAAAAGTCGTCGTAATATAATACACATGAAAAAAGTCAAAAAATTAATTCAAATGAATAATTTAATTAAATAAATTGATCAATCTTGGAACAAAATTATTTTAGATATGTATCTAGCCATACTGAATTTGCATACTTAAAATCTTCGTATATTTCTCAAGTAGGAAAAATTCAAATGAACAATGAGAATTTGTTTACCCGATACTTCTTCGAACTGTAATTATGAATTACGTGGACCCACCAGTATAAAGAAACCTGAGTATTTAAAGGGAAAACTGTACATTAAAACTATTAATGAACCATTTATTGAATGCGCATTTGTGCTACCTATGCTAAATATAAACACAAATCAGTTGTGTGCACTGAGACAGGAAGTCGCAAATATACGATTATACGGGTCTAAACAAAGTGCATCACTGTACATACTCTATGCGTTTGTCACAAATGTTTAACAAGAATGGCTATAACATTATTTGTTACAAAATACGCGGGTAGCTTTTGAATGTGTCTTTATCTTCATGGTATTGTTTTTAATATGTAATCATTTTTTGTTTGCCTTGTCTAAATATGTTTTTAAAATTTCCGAGAATTCTAAGCATAATTAATCTACTGGAAATGACTTCTTACATCGCGAAGTAGCTTCAAGCTAAAAATGAAAACTTTAGCTAAAAATGAAAACTAAAAAGCTCGGGCCTGAGTGTATAACCATGAACTGTATAACTGTATAACCATGAAAACATCAAAAAACATTTTTTTTTGTTTTTAATTTTGAGATGGAAGAGGTGTAGCAAAACAGGCACGTAAACAAATATTATTAGAAAAACTACAAAATTAAAATCGTTTTTTAATGAAATAAAAGATGAATTCGCAAATGCCAAATGTATCCAGGAATTTTTCCACTGCATGTGGAACGATCCACTACTGCGAGTAGAACTTGTCAGTTAGTTTAATTGGTAATTTTCCCTTTGCATTATTCGTACTTCTCGCTATATGCAGCACATTTTTTTTTGTGTCCATATGGTGCGAAAACAACACCCAACATTTTTCACCGAGAAAGTTATTTAACTAACACGAACAGAGAAAGCATTTATAGTTGCTCGCAAAAGTGTGTGCTCGAATCACGCTGTAAGGCAACGAAATTTTCATCTAAAAGAGAACATTAATTTTAATCACCAAGATTCAAACAGGTCAACGATCGAATTTTCCATGTGAAATACTATGACGTCACTCAGCGCTTCCTTTATTCTTGGACATCTGCCGAAAACACGTAGCCATGTGTAGTTTCCGTTGTTACACTATAAAAAAGAAATATAATACACACGACCAGCTGGTTTCTCACAGATTCTCTTGTGTAGACTATCGGTAAGATAATGGAAAGAAAGTGGCGAGGAATTCCGCGCAGGGAAAGCTTTTTGTTTGCGGCTGGGCCTTTTGTTATGGGCCCGTGTACGTGTTCGCGAATTTCATTATGGTCACACGAAACTCTTCGGCAAGTGCGATTTTTCCCACGTTTACCGCCCTTCACTTCGGGCGCAGAATGAGAATCTAAAAAAAAAAAAAAGAAAAAAAAATAGTACTCAGAAAGAAACGAAATAGAAAATAACGTAAGCTGTTCCACTGACTCGTGTCACTGAAAAGTGAGCACTTTTGAAAGCCCTCTCATTTAGAATAATAGTCAATAAATATATTTTATTGTAGCCTTAGGCGTTAACTTCCGAGTGCAGTGGAATATACACACTGTGTTTATTACGTTCATGGCAATATCTATTTTAAAAAGTGGTTGAATGATAAAAAAAATAAGGCCGAAAGAAAAAAAGTAACTAGGGTCTCAAAAGTGCTCACTTTACCGCGAACAGCCTATACACGTCATTTACACACGCTCACCCTTAGAACACGAGTAAAGGCTGTTCAAGGTAAAATTAGTACTTTTGACAGCCCTGCTGGCGATCCACTTGTATGCACGTCGTGTATTCTTCCGCATTATATAAAATTAACATTGCCATGGGCCTCATCACTTTATTCGTACGTCGGTCAAGTAAAACTGTGAAATTATCAGGAAAATATATATTTTACAAATCTGCTAATTTTTACACTTCGACACTTAAAAAAAAAATTAAAAAAAAAAAAACAACAGTTCGCAAATGGTTACCTAACATTTTTTATCCGACGTTAAGATACGGAACTACTTTCCCGCCATCGTTACCAACTCTACTGGACGATTGTCACCCAGTGCGCCCGTTGAAGTGTATGCAGGCACGGGCAGTGATTTTTTTTTCAGAGGTTAGTTTCAAAAGCGCTCACTTTAACGTGAACGGCCTTTATGTGTGTGAACTACTGCAAATTAATATCTTAAATTACACACCCTTCGTTTCATACAAATTCGAACAGCATTGACTGCTTAGAGGCGAGTCTGCATAGAGCAAACAGTAAAAAAAATTTCGTAATTTTTACAGAGAAATTTTTTGTAATTTTAAAATTGCTTGTAACAGTACAAATAGCTGTCTTGTAAAACTACTCCTTTCTAAAACTTCAAGGGCCGTGTTTGTAATAGACCTCAAGAAATGTTTGTGCTATACTGACCAGGATCCATGAGCTTCAGCAAAATGGCGGACACGCAAAACCGTATATAGCTGTTTGTGCAAAAACTATGGGTGATGTAAAGTGTAGTTGCATGCAAAAATTAATGTATTGTAAATTTTAATAACGTAAAACACTTAAAACTACTCAAATAATACTAATAAAATGACAATTTCAATAAAACTTTACCGTAATAAATTTACATGTTTCCCAGCAACACAGAAGTCTTAAATCGGCTCTCTAGACCTAATTGTTAATAGCCGTCCAAATCTTTTAACTCAACAAGAGAACTCTTAAACTGATATAAATGTACATATTCTTCTTAACCAAATAACTTCATCAAAATGTTGTAGATTATTAGGCTCCGTCCACAATTGACTTTGCTTGAATAAGATTATTTGCTGAGTATAACAAGCGAAATCGTCTGTCTAAAATCGACGTTAAGATGAAAGAATGAAACAATTTTCTAACCAATCAGAAAGAGCAAACGAATAAGAAATAGTTTTTCCAGCGCAAGAATATTTACATTCGTAAATTGGCTACAGCAGTTTTTATGACGTTTCACATTCTCATTCGGCGGTTTTAAAAACTTGGCGTAAGGTAGTCGGAGATGACCATCTTGACTCCAAGTCACGCCTAATACTAGTTTTGGACGTTGCAATCCGAAATACAGGGTTTAACTCCTTTATGATCCGCATGTTATGTGCGCCATGTCGGTTGTAATCGGGGCCTTAGAGATACATTTGCTATAAACATATTTGTTATAATTCATAAGTCAAGTTGGTCTTGTGGTTAAGGGTAGGCCCTGTGGCTTATATACAAGGGCTTTCGGATCAAGTCCCCGTGCTGCCAAATTGCGAGTTTTTCTGTCGAAAATTATTCTGAAAAATTATTTTTAAATATTTTTTTGGTATTAATTCATCATATTTGTTTTTTAGAAGAAAAAAAATATTTTTTGTACACGTCTCAGTAATGTAAATTGTAATACAAGGCTGTGATTTTTAGTATTAGAATAAATGCTTTGCAGAATTTTAAGAGAAAACTCTTTATAGTTATGCAAATGATTTTCTTGGAAACTGAGTTTCCAAGGAATTTTCTTGTAAAGTACAAAAAAAAATTAGGGCCCACGAAGAGGTTTGCAGAAATCTTTAACCCTTTAATTCCCAGTGTAGAAAACTGGCTACATGTTGCACAGGAATTATATATTTGGATGGTACTGAACACTGCAAATCTCGCTGCCTATAGGCTGTTCACGGTAAAGTGAGCACTTTTTAAGGCCCTCCCAACAGGCATTAACCACAAATAAATATATCTTATTGGAGCCTAGGGCATTAAATTTAGAGGGTGATGATATGTATGCACTGTGTTTATTGGTCACATTGCAATGTTTATATAAAAAAAGCTGCAGGAAGATGGAAATTAGATGAAAGGAAAAATTTATAAGGGCCTTAAAAAGTTCTCACTTTACCGTGAACAGCCTATAGTGATGTTTTATGGACGTAACTGATTCGGAAACCGAACTGCTGTTCTATGTTATGACTAGTTCATATTTCCGACTACTAAACACGTCTGCAGTTCACTGGTTGTATTAACGATGCATATTCTTTACAAACTTAAGTACAGCGCTCATCAAATATTTTGTTATTTGAAACACCAAAAATCTTAAATTCATGTGGGAATGAAATACTTAAGATCTGCTTCCTAATAAAACTTCCCAAACACGTGTTTGACACCCCCACTTAAGCAGGATACACAGTGGTTGGTTCAAACCCCCTCATTTGAATATTATTGTTTTGGTAGAGGTAGTCACCCGGTCTTCCTTCATAACTGACCAAGTCAACTTTTTTTTTATCGTGGAGATGAAAATAATATTTTTTTTTTTTTTTTTTCGGGAATCATTCAGGACCGGTTATCGGATCTACAAAATGGCGAGGCGACTTGCAGTTTCCACAAGAAAGGGGAGATTTTTCTATTTACAATGAATTAGTCGCTAACGTGACACAGCCTTTCGTGCAATTAAAATACACAATATTACCAGAAACTTCTTGACAGTGAAGTAAACATGTGAGATTTGAACTGATAATACGTACGCGATACCTATCTAGGAACACTTAGAAATATATCTAAACATTTTAATCAGGTTTCTCACGAATCATTAATAATAGTAAAGAAGAGACTAAAAATGTACCTGAAACTCTTTGAGATAAACCACATACAATTAATACATACCCGTAACTATGCATATTTCATTTGGAAACACGCGATCGATCTTGCAAAGTAATGCGTCCGCCCATCAAGCAGTGTTGGCTTATTAAAATTAATAGTTTTGGACACTAGGATCCACTTGTAATTAGTACTCAGACTACTGTAAAATAGGAACTTTCCGCCAACGTCAATATAAGACTTTTATTTAATAATCGTATAACGAAAAATTTTGGAAACATCAAATTTACATTAATGCTTTGCTAATTTTATGTCTAGAAATGACTTAAAATATTATATAAGCTATTTGCTTTTCCCGTTTAACGTCGATATCGTAAAATAAACTTAAAACAGATACTTCTAGTAAGAGTTTAAGGGCGCCGTACGGCTAGAGCTAGTTCCTGCAGAAGAAAGGGAGCGATAAGGACCACAATGGCACGCGCATCAAGTGCCGCATCGCCGCTAAGCGTAAGGCACAGAACTGACGTGTAGCCTTCCCACAGAACAGTTTTTTTTTTCTATCGGATTTTGGGAAGTCTGTGGAAAATCTTCAATGCACAATTTATCTTGGTTTTATTTGTACCCGATTAGCGTATTTTGAGATACAGCAGTTTAAGGCCGTTTTTAGCCACGTTGGGGGACCTAGAAATAATATTTCTAGTGTGCCTAACGTCTTGAAAGTGACATTCCGTACTGTTATGAAGTGTTTTATTTTCGTGGATCAGCACATTGGGCACATGCGAAATATTTTTCGTAAAAAAGTCCGGATCTCCCAAATACTCTAATGACGCATTTCTAGTGACTGTCAGATGGCCCCCTTAATATATATTTATATATCTTGAAATCGATATTACAGTGGTTTTTTACAAAAAAAATCGATTAAAAATATAAATTATAGCAAGTTCTTTATTAGAAACCACTTTAAGATTGTTATTTCTATTAACGTTTCAGTGGTTTTTCCCAATTATTCTTGTGGGAACTGTGCGATGATTATATTGCAGTTCCGCAATGTTGGGAGATTATATAAAGCGATTAGCAATTCGTATGAAAATCTTTGCTAAGACTATTGTAATGCTCCGTGTCCACGTTATTATGCATAATAATGTAATAGTATTAGTAATATGCTTAAAAACATTAAGAAAATACGAGTTTCTAAAGTGACGGACAGCTTAATTAACTGTAGCAATAACTTACAAGCTTCAGTACAACGGTTTATAAATTCATTTTACTAATGAAGTTACGCAAGTGAGTTCTGGTACAGATGCGAGTTATCTTGACAGACCTGCTATTACTGCGCGTCATCTTGACGTTGCGTTTCGAGCAGACAAGATGATGATGTAACACTGTGTTGCGACATCTTGAAGCTCACCATTTATGTAGCTCCATGAGCTACATAAAAACGTAAAATAATATTGAACTACGTTCACATAGTAAATGATTGGCATTGCCACAATCAAGATGAAATAAAACGGCACAGCTAAAACGCGGCTTCAGATCAAAATAGTAACGGAAAACATTCTCAACAATTCGTAAGAGCTTGGAAAAAAATAGAATGTCATCCTAGAACCTCAATGTAAATTATTCCTTGTATAACCCAGATATTACAAAGTAATAATGTAGTTGTATTTCTCGAAAATGAAGGTAAAATTATTTTACAACTCAATACAGAAAGTACTTATAAGTGGCTATAAGGCCTAGGTAAAATTGTGCTGTTACATGATCGCGTAATTGTTATGAATCCTTAGTATCGCCAATGTCTGTTTAGAAACAATTATTTTGTTCCTACTTTTTCATTAGTATTTCGAAGTTGATGAGTGCGAGCTTAAGGAAAAAATTAATTTTCTGGAAAATAATAATAAAAAACCACCGGTTCTAGTTTGGAGTTATGAAGTCGTGAAAAATATAATTTCAAACTCCGCTTACCTATTTTTATACTATTATTGTGTCATATTATCCACAGTACACACACATACAAACATATTCACCAGCAACAGGAATCGAAACGACCAATTTTTCATTTCCCCTCGAAGCAGGTATGTAAAATATTAGTTTTTTTTATTTTCATTTATTATTATTATTATTATTATTATTATTTTTTTTTTTTTTGTGGAGAGGTGAAGACGTTAATCGGTGAACATTGTTCACTTTCATGCACAGATCTGTTAGTATTCTGTATCGATGGGGGTTCTACCTACGTATTATACTTGTATAAAGACACTAGTGTTAGCATGAGTTTAAGCAGTTAGCTTTTTCACGAAAAAAAAAAGTATCTATAATAATGATTACCTTGCAAATTTCTATTCGTTTTTTTTTTTTTTACAGTACATAGTAATATACAATACTAGCTTTTACCCGCTGCTTCACGCGCGGCCCCACTATCGGGTGCTCTACCCACTGAGCTACTGCGGCCCCACTATCGGGTGCTCTACTCACTGCGCTACTGCCACCCCCCTGTGATAAAAAGTAACCTATGTCACTCTCTCGACCTTCAACTATATCTGTGCAAAAATCACGTCGATCCGTTGCTCTATTTTGACGTGAAAGAAGGACAAACCAACAAACACTTTAGCATTTATATAGTAGTAAGGATTACTAACTAAATGCCAAATTTGTCTCTATTAGTTTCACTTTCGAAGATATACAGCTTGATTGTCCCTCTCCCCCTTCCCAACCGCATATTCTATAATGGGATTCGCCTTGTATATGTGAAGCAGTAAATAAAATATGAGAATTTCTACTGGTATTAAATTATTTCTTTTTCGTGGCATGTACTGTATGAACTATCTGGGTGACTACAAATGTACTGTATGAACTATCTGGGTGACTACAAATGTACTGTATGAAGTACTACAAATGTACTGTATGAAGTATCTGGG
Organism: Dryococelus australis; assembly: GCA_029891345.1. Lineage (NCBI taxonomy): Eukaryota > Metazoa > Arthropoda > Insecta > Phasmatodea > Phasmatidae > Dryococelus > Dryococelus australis. The sequence goes on along the minus strand of CM057000.1, from coordinate 118,238,388 downwards.
TGACTACAAATGTACTGTATGAACTATCTGGGTGACTACAAATGCACTGGCACAGTACTGATCCGCCGTGCGGCGTTAATGAACAACACGTGCTGGGCAAGCGGCTGTTAAATGCACTTTGCATCACAAACAACACCGTGCTACGTAGTAACTGCATGAACACACTTGTTGCTGGCCGCTCATCCTTCTTCCACGGCCACGAGCAGAATTTCTTACAATGAATAACGTGTATAAATGTTAGTCAGAACGATACGCCCCTTTTAGCGTTAGCTATTCTTGACTATAAAATGTTTGCATGATAACCTTACGTTTTTACAATATTTCAAGAAAAATTTATTTAGAGAATGTCTGCAACCGTACTTATTCCGGTGTCAGTTCTGTACTTCTATGGCTTTCCGATACTTACGGTCACTTAGTAATTTCTCGTAAGTCACTGTAATCACAGAAAAAAAAACAGTTCCCACAATAAGGACAACTATTAGTCATCTACATGTTAATAAAGTCCCACGTAATAACTGTTTAGAAGAGATTACGTAAATTCCAAATATATTGCATTATGCTATTGTATCACCAGACTGTAATAAATCTAGTCCTATTAACTTGAATGCTGTTGGGCGGAAATCGTCAGTCGCTGAATTTACTTAGGTGCAAACTTCGGCTACGACCTACCGAGTTATAGCCACAGGTGAACAATTATGTTATAGTTTTTCAAGTGTAGGTGTGTTAAATCGCAGTGTCAATAATAGAATGTTCTGAGGTCACGCCAATGCTGCAGTTTTTCTAATCCCCGGCTTCGGCTTGTATAGCTCAGGAAAGCCGTATATCCATGCTCATTAAGTACTCTTATTAAGTATCGGAAATTGGTCGGTACGACTGCAAACATGCATTTTCATGGTCATCTCGAGTTGTTTTACAATCCTCAATGTAGAGAGAACTTAATTTTGTTTTATATGTTGTTTTTTATGCACTTCTATCCCGAGTGCGGAGTAAATGTTTTGAGCTAATCACTAAATGTCATATGTTCGTGTATAATAAACATATCAAGTTACATTCACAGCCACGCGGTGCAACAGTTTGTAGTGTATTGCGACTATCCTTATGATAGGTCATCTGTAGCGAAGCTTCCCTTTTATTCACGCTCTATATTTAGAGATGATGGATCTATGTAACACGCTCTTCCACTACGCAAGTTTTCATTCACGCAAGGTTTTGTGTTTCATCTTTCGGTACCAAAGCTCAACGAGTTTGCGCAAAACTTGGCCACTTAACATTTTGTCCAGTTTGTTTCCAGGCATTTCAGGAAATTTCAAATATAAGGCGGCCTTAATTAACAAGACTATACAATTCTATGGAAACAGAATCGCAGTTAGATATCCGAGGTTTCCTAGTATTTAACTGTTTGTATTTATTTCAATGAGTAAGTTACAAAAATTGCATGTGTTAAGTAGGAACACATTTAGAAATGACTTCTCTGATCCACTATTAATTAGCGATTGTCGACACCGATATGGTTTATCGTAGCTTTACAGTTTCATTACACACCAACTTTGTTAATATTAAATATTATATTAATGTTTATTATTTCGTCGATACAATTTTGTCGTCTTTTAAGGAGTGTTTATAGCACATTTATGAATAGTTGTAAATTTTCGCTTAGGTCAGACGGGTACCTGAACACATATTTGCAATAAAGTGATATAAAAAAATAAAACGCTTTACAAAATTTTAATCACAAGCGTGAATTCTAGCCATTAAAGTATTTCTGTAAAAAAAAACAGGTCTAAATCCCACCCAATCACATCTCGGCATGATGATTCGCTTCAATATTGGCCACTAGGGTCTACCCGGTATATAAGCATACCGATTCTTAGGATCGGGAAAAAATTCCACTTAGTTTTTGTGCAACTTTAAAATGTATTTACTTTAAAACTGTTTGCTTTTTTTTTTTTTTTTTACTTGAAACGTCTTTAAATGCAGACCGATACATACGGGTACCACAATAGAAATTAGGACCGTGACGAACACGTATATGTCGTCTCGCCTTAATAACTCCCTACCTATTACCATATATGATCAACTCGCTAATTCGACCTTGAGTTGTGCGTCCGGGCGAATGTTGATGTTCGTGTGGGGGGGGGGGGGGCAGCGCTAACCGATCAAAACGGGCGACCTCACTTCTTTCCGTTCAGTGTAACTCACTCACCCAGACGTGGTAGCACAGTGATATCATTCCAACATATCGTTGGACAGATGAGGCTCTGGGCTACGCGCAGTTACACCAATGCCCGGCTCCGAGCGTGCGAGATGGTTTCGGGAGCGTGGCAAAGTTGACGCGTCGCGCTCGGCGAACCTCTGCCGCCTGTGTACCCGACCAACACCCTCTGGTGATTACCCAACCCGATGGACGTAGCTAGTGAACTTACCCTGAATGGGTATAGCGAGCGAAGATGACACCCATACATCTGTTGATGACGTCTCCGAGCGGATGAATATCAACATCAGTCGAATCGATGCGATGCAGGACCATCGACGTGCAGCAGACGTCGTCACAGAGCCTAGGACACATTCTCGATCAAGACGAATCCAAAGACACCTCATTTGTTGAAATCGGTTCAGTATCTTAGGCTGTACGAAGTAACAATTTAACTCCCATGCATACATAGACTGTGCTGTTCATAACCCTCACTTTTGGCTTCTCCGCAGACGGGTAAAAAGTGCATCGCTGCCGCAGACGTTTCCCGTTAAACCAATGGCCGTGCGTCCCGACACAGCCCCGCCCAATTATTTTTATTTTTGTAGTTGGATTTCCGCTGGTTTGTAACTAATCACTGGTCCTGTGTCGAAAGAGGAACCCCTTATTGCCACCAGACAAATTAGCCTCTCACACAGGCGTCCGCAAACGAACGACCGCGGAGCTTGTTCTGTTTCCAAATAACGAGGAACGCACTCTCAGCAGCGATCACTCGTGCGAAAGCGAGCACTCAGCTCAACGCTCTGTTTCATTGTTGATTTTGAGGCACTGCGTACCTGCAACAGTTAAATTTCCCTGTTTGCGAGCACGTGGTAGCGTTACGTGCTCTCCGGTTGTCCGAGCCCCCATATATAATATATATATATATGACACACTCATATATATCTGTTCTTAAGTCCAGTAAATATCATGTGTATATACATAGCATACACATATATTTGTTGTGGTATCAGTATGTTTATTTACATAATCGAAAACTGGCATTCTTTTATTGATATTTTTCGAAAGACCAAAATGACTGCTGAAGGAGTTCTATGTATAATACTAAATATATCAATTAAAAGTGAAGTATTAGTTAGTTAGTGATGTACTTGAGTACAAAATGGATATTTAGGAAAAGTCATAAAGTTTTATCACTCAGATATAAAGATGCTGGATCTAGGAACATAAACAAAATCCTTACAGGTCAAAATGACCACCTCGGGAGTGTGTGTGTGTGTGTGTATGTGGAGGGGGGGGGGGGATGTTTTCAACTATCATTTATTTTTCAAAAATCTAGTTTGATGTTGTGTTCGTAAAAAATACATATTTACATACTTACTCCAGAATTTTCCTCGCATGTAACAGAAAAAAAACTCTGCTCACATACCATTTATTTTAAATTCAACTATTCATAATCTGAGTCCCCAATGTTGCTTTAATAAGCAAATGTATGTTTTTTTTTGCATATGCAACCAGAAATTATGATGGGAGAAGTTAGAGAAATCGGTTCGATGTGTCAAGGTAATAATAAGGGGAAAAATAAGTTTTCCCGTTTCTTAGGTACGAAAGTTGACGTGGAGGACTCATGAAATTCATTTTTAAAGTAGTGAGAAAATATAGTGAAGACAGTTCCATCACAAGTACGTACTCGTTAACTTGTGCAGTTTCATATGGAGTCCTTTCCTCGATAAATTACTCTTGGATCAAAACCTGAATACTTCAGTGTAGATATTTTTTTTTACAATATTCATGCGCTGCCGGTTAGACAATCTGATGCGTTAATATAAAACAGAAGCTGAAATTCGTAGAATAAGTAAGAAATAAACGACTTTCGTTTTCTATGCATGTCGTCAACACTCACTCACAAGTTACAATGAGAACTATCAGCATCGCGTGTTCATAAAACAATTTGTCTCTTTTTACTATTGCTTTTACAACTAAAAGTCTTCTTAAAAAAAATAGCGTGGCTACGTGCATTGGTTACATCATAAAGAAGTCACAACTATTTGAGAACTGCAACAAATCACTTAGAAACTGATTTATGTCACCACTGCGATAAATTCAGTCGCAACCGCGTAGTTTAGAGAGTTCTAATTAGAACGCTGCCTTTTAGTGTTGCGATACAGAGGTTGTGCCTGTGCAAATGGCAAACGTACACTACCGCATATTTCCTCTACGCGTTAATTCCAGGTTTCGAAACTAAAACTCAATTTGTATGCATAGTTGAACAATGCGTAGTAAGCCCACGGAACAGTACATTGAAAACGTGCATACGACTTGGAAGTTCTAATGTTCAAGAGAATTGAAAATTAAATAATAGAGTTTGTAGTGACAACTCGAAAACATAAAGAAGTTATATATATATGTGTGTGTGTGTGTGTGTGTGTGTGTGTAGACTGTTCATGGTAAAATGAGCACTTTTGAAAGCCCTGCTTAAGATCTACTTGTATGCACACGTTGCGTTTTCTTCCGCCTTATGTACAATTAACACTGGCAAGGGCCTCATCACTTTATCCATACGTCGGTCCAGTGAAACTGCGAAATTACAGAAAAAGTAAATATTTTACAAACATTCTCATTTCTATACTTCAATAAATAAAAAACAGAAAGAGAAAGAAATAATTTAAGTCATCACAAATATTCACCTAGCTCTTTTCATTCGACGTTAAGATAGGGAACCACTTTCCATCCATCGTTACCAACGTATTTGTGCCCATGTTACTCAGTGCGCCCGTTTCAGGCAGGAGCAGTGACATTTTTTTAAGGTTGGTTTCAAAAGTGCTCACTTTATCGTGAACAGCCTTTACACACACACACGCGCGCGCGCGCGTGTGCGCGGGAAGAGTACACACGCCATTAATTCATTTTCAATGACACTCCTTCCAGAGTGTGAAAGGTGGACTGTATCTCAGATAATATAGGCTTAACCTACACAGTTCTAATCCTTATAAAACTTTATATGCTGGCTACTCTCTCGCCTAACTCAATTTTTGTGAGAAGACTTATCCGTTTCTTTAATACCCGTTTTAATATCTTTAACAACTCCAGCCACTTGCTCCCACTAGGTGGCGGAAGTCCCGCTGCACCTCCACGGATGGCGGAATGACCCGGAAGTAGTAGTAATAACATGTGTCAGTGAGGTCAGTCACCCCGTGTGGGCAGCTCTTTCCACTGGGAGCCTCCTCTCTTGCCGTACAATTGGCATGCACTAACGTGCTTATTACGCCCTTACTTCAGCACGAATGTAAGCAAAGAGAGCTGCATTTTCCCTTCGAGAACAACAGTGGCCAGTGTGCGCCGAGATTACTGATATGTTGCTGCAGATGTTAACACACCGTCGACATGATAGACAAGACTGCTGACTTAAAATTCTAGTCACCATCCGATACCCGGTATTTAAAAATTTCCATTTATTACTGTCAAGATTTCAGCACCTGGACACCCCCCAAGATTTCCGGAACGGTTGCAGAACCCGAAAAGCTGTTTTCGCTACAGTGAAATTACGTACGGGGGGCAAGTAATTTTCTGCAAAGTAGCTATTTGTATAGGCTGTTCACGATAAAGTGAGCACTTTTTAAGACCCTCCCAACATGCATTAACCACTAATATATATATATCTTATTGCAGCCTCGGGAATTACATTTTGAGGGTGGTGAAATGTATACACGGCGTTTATTGGTCACATTGCAATGCTTATATTCAAAAGCAGCAGGTAGATGAAAATTGGACGAAAGGAAAAATTTAGAAGGGCCTTAAAAAGTGCTCACTTTACAGATATAATTAAATCACATATTACTATTCCCCTTGAAAAATACATTTATTTCAAATGCATCTGAAAGTACGTGCAAAGAGGAATACAGCGACTTATCACATGCAATGGGAAGGAACACAGAAACGCCAAGAAATAATGTGCCAATATGATTAAGTTGGGTGGGCCGGTGGGATGGGACAGGGGACCTGTACTCACAGCTGTAAGCAAGCAACACGCGCCGCTACTCGTCCTGGCAGGGCCGCTTCCTTAGAGCAGCGTAGCGCTAACCTTAATGGGACAAGTGGCACGGTAGGCGATATTGGACAAAGGAGAGCACCGCAGCGTAAGGAAGACGGGCAATATCAGTGCAAGCGTGATATCAGTGCACTACATTTTATTCGGATACCAACGTGATTCAGGAGGTTTGGTTTCCTGGCCATTAATTGCACTGAGTAACGAGTGCGTACGGATGCGTAACAAAAAAAAACAAACTAACATACGGAGAAATACAATCACAGCCGCGTGCATAGTACAAAATAGCACATTTGTGGTTGAAACGCTTCACATGATGGCGTCTTTTCACAGCATGTGCTCGATGTGTTTTCCATCGACGGCAATGCACGTCTGTGAACGCGTATGTAGCGAGGGAACAGCGACCTCAAGTGTTTCTGGCGTAATGCCTCTGCAAACTGCTACAATGCGTTCCTGCATGTCTTCTCGCGGCATAGGAACCGTGTTGCACACCCTATATTTGTTTTGTGGACATGTATTAGTTTTAATTGACCTTTAAACAACCAGATGAGGTTCGAGCATTCATTTCTGTATCATTCACAAATATTTCGATATCACTACAGAATAACTCTACGATCTGTATTTTGTATTGGATTTTGTATTTCGGTATTGTGTGATTTTGTAGTGATTACGCACGTGTTTTGTCGTATTGTCTATTGCTGCGCAGGTAACATGTTATTTCATAAGTGTTTCATCGCTACCTATTATGGCTAATGGCACTAACAAGTCGCCCAGCAACTTTAATGACGCCCTTGCATATAAAGGCTGTTCACGATAAAGTGAGCACTTTTGAAATGAACCTTTGAAAAAAGTCACTGCCCCTGTCTGCATACATTTTAACGGGCGCACTGAGTGACATTCGCCCAGTAAAGTTGGTAACGATGGAGGGAAAGCAGTTCCATATTTTAACGTCGGATAAAAAGTGTTAGGTAACGATTTGCGATAACTTAAATTATTTCTTTCCCTTCCTGTTTTTTTTTAATGCATCGAAGTGTAAAAATTAGCAGATTTGTAAAATATTTACTTTTTAAAATAATTTCTCAGTTTTACTTGACCGCCGTATGAATAAAGTGACGAGGCCCATAGCAATGTTAATTTTACATAGGCGGAATAATACACAACGTGCATTGCAGTAGTTCTTTAGTAGGGCTTTCGAAAGAGCTCATTTTACAGCGAACAGACTTTAATGCTCAAGCTGAATGTTGAACTACCTGTCAGCTTGACTGTCGAGTCTGGCGAGAAAGTTTTTGTTTCCCACGCGGTGGCAGTGAATGTATGTGGGTCTCCGTGATTGACGACCCGAGTCACCCACAGGGCAGCTCTCATGTCGCCGGGAGTTATACAACCAGGCTGTCAATCAGACCTGTGATGCTCATTCTGTGAGCGCGCCATCTCGTTAGGGCGTTTCCGTCGTTGCGAACACATGCGCAACAAACGAGTATGATCCGCGACAAAGGGTAATGAGGTACACTTCTGTAGTTTTAATGAATGATCGCGCTGTATTACGGTCCACTGTTTACTAGTACAAAATCCTCTTCAGCATAAAGAACTGGTGATTATTTCAGGGCAACTTTTAGAATTCGTTCGTTATTTCGCTAAACTGCTTACATTATTCCCTTGCACTTTATAATGATCTGGATAGTTTTAAAGCTACTTCCACTTGTATCACTAAGCAGTTGCCAAAGCTATAGTGTAAAGAATGTATTACACGGGAAACACTAAGGAGCTGTTGTGATATAGAGGTATATCCTCCTTCTCCAACCCTTGGCCAACCTACATATGGATAAAGGCTGTTCGCGGTAAAATGAGAACTTTTGAAAGCCCTGCTTAACATCTACTACAATGCACGTTGTGTATTCTTCCGCCTTATGCAATATTATCACTATCACGGACCTAGTCACCTTGTTCCCGTGTGTCGGATAAATGAAACTGCAAAATGATTAGAAAGGTAAATAATTTAAAAATGTGCTAATCCTTACACTTAGATGCGTAAAAAAAAAAACAGAAAGCAGGAGAAATCATTTAATTTTTCACAAAAGTTATCTTAACACTTTTATTTCTACGTTAAGATATGGAACTACTTTACCTCTATCGTTACCAACTTTACTGGGCGCATGTTACTCAGCGCGCCCGTTAAAAGATGTGCAGGTAGGGGCGGTGACTTTTTCTAATGTTGATTTCAAAAACGCTCACGAACAGCCTTAAACGATGACTCATGCATCTGTATGTCGAGACGAACGCGCTGCATGGAATGACGTCGCGGTTGACATGACGCTTTTGTTAATTATTACAGTAATAGTTGTCACAGATGCTAGAAAATGTCACTGAAGCTCGTCACTAGTTGTGAATACTGAAACGATTTCTTGTACTTTTTGTTTGTTAAGAATTAGTAAATTTGTAAAACATTTTCTTTGCTGACAACTTCATAGTCTCGCTTGATCGACGCATGAATGAACTTATGGGACCCATGCCAATGTTAATTGTACTTTGGGTGGAAGAATACACAATGTGTATACAATTAGATCTTGGACAGGGCTTTCATAAATGCTCAGTTTACCGTAAACAGCTTATAATTAGCTCACTTTTCGAAGGAACGATACGCTTATACTATCACCTGGTTGTCTGTCTCGAATGTATGCCTCCTACCACCTTATTAACTCCTAACTTGAAAACATAATTTATCCAAACTAGACACACATGTAGTATCTATATCTGGCAAGGACATCGGACTTTTCTAATTTTCGATCACGCAAGATGCTTATTTTCAAAATGGCGGCAATTTTGAAATTTAGGTTATGATGTGATATCTCGTGATCCAATAATCTCATATAAACCAAATTTGCTACATTGACAGTGAATTATATTGCATTTAGAAAGCGATAATGGAATTTATCTGCAATTTTGGAAGATAGAGTGAATTAATTAATAAAGATTTTCCATTCTATCTCGGAACCATTTCACAGATTTAAAGTAAACTTGGTCCGTTGGCAGTGCATGGTGTAAGCATTGAATAGTGACAATGTTATTAAACGGCCATTTCGGAAGATGGAGCAACATGAAAAATAAGTTTTTTTTTTTTAAATATATCTCGGTAACTACACAACCGGTTCCTCTCAAATTTGGCATATAAGTAATACTACTGTAGGTAATGTTTATATATGCAATTTAAATGTAAAGGCACTTGTTTTTAAAATGGCGGTTATATAAATATTTTAGGTTTATTTTTCAATATCTATCATGCTGTTTCTCTAATTTCGACTACACTTGCTATTCTGAAATTATCTTTTAGAAATATCAAATGTGTCAATACATAGCGTCTTTTGTACGCCGTTTTGTAAAATAGTACCGCATGAAAATAAAGTTTTGATGTTATATCTTGGGAAACAATTAACCTTTTACTACCAAATATAGCATTCAAGTAATACTACAGTAGGTCATGTAGACAGACATGTTATAGTGGGTCAGACTATTATCTTCCAAATGGTGACGGTTTAAACAATTAAAAATACTAAGCCATATCTGCGGAACCATGTACCAAATTTCATATTAACTTTTAATGCTGGCATAATCTATTACAATCATAAGTTTTGTCTACCCAGGCCATATCCCCCCCCCCCAACACCATGTTTTAAGTTAGTGCCACACGAATAAAGAAAAGAAAGCTTTTTAATATTTCTGGAAACAAATAATCAACCAATTCCTTTCAAATTTGGCACACATGTAAAATTATGGTATGCCATATAAAGTGATGGTTTGTGTTTTAAGAGGGCGATGTGCTTATTTTCAAAATAGCATGCATGTAGACATTTTAGCATATAGTCTATTCGCGGTTTCTTCGCACTTTTTGAATCAAACCTTTGATAAACTACCCCATATATGAGTCGGTGGTTGTTTCCTAAATATGTCGTGTATCACAAGAGTTTTATCATCGTGATATCGTAAAAATACATACATTTTATTTTTAAATTAAACTTTCGGCTATATTTTATCTATAAATAAAATTATTTAATTTATAATTTAAATAAATCAGAACAGGGAGAAAATAGGTGTGTTGATAATGTATAGTAAGAAATAGTCCTTATGTAAAATTGCATTACAACGAGTGCGCAGTACTGCGGTGTGATGTCCCTTTGGTGTTATTTCTTTGTAACGGCTGATCACGATAAAGTGAGCACTTTTGAAATCAACCTTAGAAAAAGTCACTGCTCCTACCTGCATATATTTAAACGGGTGCGTTGAGTGACATGCGCCCAGTGAAGTTGGTAACGATGGAAGGGAAAGTATTTCCACAGCTTAACGTAGAATAAAAAGTGTTAGCTAACCATTGGGGGAAAAAATTAAATTCTTTCTTCCGCTTTCTGTTTCTTTTATGTATCGAAGTGTCAAAATTATCAGATTTTTTTAATATTTTGTTTCCTAACAATTTCACCTTTTCCCTTGACTGACGCATGAATAAAGGTTGAAGGTTGAAGTAAAGCAACTGCCTGTGGAGCACTGCACCCGACTATACAACGTGAAGAACGCATGAAAATTGTCAGATATGTGCGATTTATGCTTTATATGAATGAAGATTGTATTTTTTTGCTACATTATATAATATTTTACCAAAATATATTTTTAATGAAAAGAAAAATCGATTAAAAAAGTTTGTATTTTTTACAATATTTAAGCGTATTTCCATTCTGAACACTTCAAAATGCAGAATTTGCAAGGATATCTTCGTCATGGAATATCGTCTTAATGTTTACTATGATTGTGTGTAACAAAACTGTAATAATATTGAAGGAAATAATTTTACTATCGATTTTATGTGCTTCCATTTGACACAAACATTTATAGCTGAAACTGGCGTAAATATAATTAGTTATAAAATTGATATGATACATTTATTACTATGATTTTATTACATATGATCGCAGCAAATATAAATGATGATCTTTCTTGAAGATTATCTTGTAAATTGCGCTTTCCGAAGCATCCAAAACGTCAATATGCTTAAATTTTGTTACAGATGCAGACTGTTTTATTGGCTTTTCTTTACATTTAAAAAGTATACTTTAGTAGAATATATAATAATGTTGGAGATTATATATGTATACTCTTCTTTCATATACAGCACAAATCGCATTTTCTTGGCAATTTTTACGGCGTCTGTACTACTTTTTGTAGAGTCCCTTACGTTGTACAGTCAGGTGCAGTGACCCATAGGCAATTGTTTTACTTCAACCTTAAGTGACTCGCACAGATTTGTTTTCAAAACGAGGTCCCTGTAAGTATTTTTTTAAGTCGATAATCCTAGTCTAGCCAAACTTTAGATAGATTGCTACCGAAGTTGATGATCCTAATCATACCTCCGTGTTGTAGTTTGTTGCACGCCAGCCAACAAGGTGTCCTATTATTGAGTCCCAGGCTAGACACGTGTGCATCTGTAATTGCTTCGCTAGTATTGCGTTTGTTTCTGGTTACATCTCTGATAGTACTGCCGTCAACGAGACGTCGAGACCCGCCTACCATCTAACGTTTCAATAACTGCATGAAATAATTTGCATCCATATAGAGGGAAGTAGGCTCACTAGTTATGTTGATAACTTCTTACGTTATTTGCCCTAAATCGGTCCACAGTCCAGTGTTGCAACACGGGGAGAGACTACTGCGTTACTTCTCGTGTTCCTTATATGGTTGGTCATGACTGTAGGCTGTTCACGGTAAAATGAGCACTTTTGAAAGCCTCGCGTGGAATTTATTCGTATGCACATTGTGTATTCCTCCGCCTCATACAAAATTAACATTGCCATGGGCCTCGTCACTTTGTTTATGCGTCGGTCAAATGCCACCGTTGAACTATTACAAAACACAATGTTCTGCAAATCAGCTCATTTTTACACTTCGATGCATTAAAAAAAAAAAAACAGAAAGTTATAGAAATAAATGAAGTTATCACAAATGGTTACCTGACACTTTTTATTCGACGTTATGATATGGAACTACTTTCCATTCATCATTGCCGACTTTACTAAGCGCACGTTACTCAGTTCGCCTGTTAAAATATATGCAGGTAGGGATAGTGAATTTTTTCAAAGGTTGATTTCAAAAGTGCTCACTTTATTGCGAACAATCTTTATCCGAAGTGTGCTAAAGGCGGTTCACGACAAAGTGAGAACTTTCGAAATCAACCATAAAAAAGTCACTGCGCCTACCTGCATACACTTTAACGGCCCCACTAAAGGGACATGCGCACAGTGAAGATGGTAAAGATGGAGGGGAAGCAGTTCCATGTCTTATGCCGGAATCACATAGCCCCGTCAATCACTACATGACACGACAAAAACTACAACCACGACCATTTTCAATGCGCCTGCTCAAATTTACAGCCCGACAGCATTTACTGAAGCGACACGAGTAGAATTTTTCAGATCCATTTAGAAGGCGCTGATTAACTACGCTAGTTAAAAAGACGGGGGGTAAACGGGAAATTTGGAATACATGATAGTGATAAAGTTTTATAGCTAATGCATTCTAAGGTAAAATTATTATTTATGAGTTAAATACAATATTTTTCATATTTTGTTTTCGTTTAAGCTAGGTATTTCCCGTTGTAGGGAAAGATTACTATACAAATTCATTTTGCAAGGTTGTATACTCTGTGCGTCGTGCCGCACGACACGACGAAGAATAGAAATAATTTCTAATCGAAATTTGCTGGTCGGACGACAGAATATCTATCTTGTATTTCATTGGTTGTTTAGAAGTGTCGTGTCGTGCTTGCAGGGTCGTGCTGGTCGGAGCTATGTTATTCCGGCATTAGTGTATAATTAAGAGTGTTAGGTAACCATTTCGATAACTTAAGTTATTTAATTTACTTTCTGTTTTGTTTTCTCATGTCTCTCGGTGGTAAAATTAGCATATTTGTAAAAATGTTTGCTTAATTTCACAATTTCACTTGACCGACGCATGAGCAAATTGACGAGGCCTATAGCACTGTTAACTTTTACGTTTGGCGGAAGGACACACAACGTGCGTACAAGCAGAGATTTCGAAAGTGCTGCTTTAACCGCGAACGGGTTATGCACGCGGTGCACCGAGCACGTGCGATGCAGGCAGCCACACGACGTCGGGAACTCGCCGACAGGAGCAAGGGAGTTCGCGCAAGTGCGATACAGGCAGCCACACGACGTCGGGAACTCGCCGACAGGAGCAAGGGAGTTCGCGCAAGTGCGATACAGGCAGCCACACGACGTCGGGAACTCGCCGACAGGAGCAAGGGCGATCGGTCGTCGGGCGCGGCTTGTCGGCCGAGGCTACCAGGAACACCTTCGCGGGTTGGCGGGCGGGCGGGCAGCGCTAAGGTACACGCAGCCCCTGATTTACCCCCTCCTGCATCTGAAGCCTCGCGAGGCGAGACGCCTTGACGAGGCGCCGTTACGCCCTGGCTCGCTCCACTCTTGGCGTGAACAACTTCAGGGGCCTGGTGGTGCGCCGGAACGATCCTCGACGGCGGCGTGTGGCGAACTGTTGCAGGGCAAGCTGGCGTCAGCTCTGTGCTGTACCCTGTTGCTTGCTAGTTTACGCTTCCACGGGCCGCTCACGGTGAAATTAGCACTTTGAGAAAGCCCTGCTTAACATCTACTTGTGTACACGCTGTGTGTACTTCCGCCTTACGTAAAATTAGCATTGTCATGGGCCGCATCACTTTATTCATACGTGAAACTGTGAAATTAGTAGAAAACTAAATATTGTACAAATATGTTCATTTCTACATATCGATGCATTAAAGAATACAGAAAGCGAGAGAAATAATTTAAGTTATCACAAATAGTTACCTAAAACATTTTGGTCGACGTAAATATGTGGAACTATTTTCCCCTCCATCGTTACCAACTTTATTGGGCGTATGTCACTTATTGTGTCCGTTGAAATATATGCAGACATGGGAAGTGACTTGTTTCTAAGGTTGATTTCGAAAGTGCTCATTTTATCGTGAACAGCCTTTACCTCTAAAACGTAGCTCGGCCGGTGACGTCACAGGACTCGTGTAATGGGTCATCTTGCTGTTCGCTTGTGAGTGGTCGGAATGCATTCAGTTTCCCTATGCGACAAGGTGCTTACTGGTTCCTGCTGCGTGCACCGAGAATGTACAGTAGTGAGCAATAGTAGAATGATTAAGTATGTTTTTATGTCAAGGGGATAGGAGATAAGCGCCAGGCGCCAACCACCATGTTGTTTTTCCCTAACCATTTTCCTTTTCCCTCAGATTTTTTCCCCTAACAATTTCCCTTTTCTCTGAAAATTTCCCTTTTCCCTTCAAAGTGCCCCCTCTTCGCCGCAAAATTAAAAAAAAAAAAGAAATGGAAAAATGAGGAAAGCGGACCCGATGCAAGAGCCGAAAAATCCTCAGGCGAGAAAGAGGATTAGTGACTCTTAACGGAATGAGTCACTTAATCATCAGAGCAATATAGGAGTATTCTAGACTCCGAGCTACGTCCAGCGGACCAGGGAGGATCAGTGGACCTGGCTCCATCTCAACTATCTTGGTGCTGTCAGCCATATTGTCCGCCATATTGGATATAGGTGGCCTTGGCCTTTGACCTTTACCCCAGTGACCTTGAATGACATTGAACCCAAGAATTTATAAAAATATCAAATATAAAAAACAATATCAAAAATTATTTAGAAATTTATCAAAAAACTTACACCCCACGAACCCTCGCCTATACTCATTCCGCCATCTTTAATTTGTTTATACATTGCTGGAAGTCGCCATTTTTTAAATTTTCTTTTGCCATTTGTTTATACATTGCTGTGGCTGCCATCTTGGAATTTCATATGTTTTCATGACCTAGGTAGCGCGAGTGTATTAATTATCGATATCGCCACAAGGCAGCAGCCATATTTGTTTGTTTTTTTTTTAGTATAGGTGACGCTGTCGGCACCCTCCATATTTGATTATATTTACAACACATAAAGGGCGTTAATTTCTCCATTATGTCACCTGCTATCAGCCTGTACCGAATGGCAACATTGACCATTCCTGCAAAGTACTTAAAACTGTCGTATTTATTTATTTTTTGTTTTATTTTTCAACCGTAAGTATTTTTATTTTCTTTAATGTGAGGGGTTTTCAAAATAAATAAAACGCTGCATGTTTTTTTTTTTTTTTTTTACTTTATTGTTTACGTAACAAAATATACAGGTTTATTAATAGTAATTTTCGATGTTCCCCACTCGATCGACGTCCGCTTCAATGACCCAGGAATGAAGTGGGTAGGGAAATCTCAGTACTCATACCCCCTTCCGTTACGTCGTTTCAGCACCCTCTCGAACAAATATACATCTGGAAACTTGGATCTCCTCTGCGTAGAAACCTAGAAACCTCCATGGATGGGAACATTATTCAGATCCTCGAGAAGATAGGTTCTCGGAGCATATTTTCGTATACGTCCAAACTCGGCACACGTATAGTACTAAGCACCCGCCTTTCACAGTTTTCGACTATGATGAAAACTTACTTTCAAAATGGCGGCCATTTTAACATTTCGGGAACAATTCAAATCATTTTAGCCAAAATTTGCATACTTTCATTGCACAATGTAAGCATTAAATTCAGAAGTGAATATTGTTGTTGGTCTGCCGTTTTGAAAGACGGTGTTACATGAAAAAATGAAGCTTTAACGTTACTTCTCGAATATTACTAAACCTATTTGCGGCAAATTTCGCACGTAATTAATTCTATGATTGGCAAGAGAAATGAAAGTAATTGAACTTAATTAGTCACTTATTTTAAAAAGGCGGTCATACAAATATTTTAGGTTAATTTGCTATAACTATCATCATGGTTGACCAATTTAAACCAAATTTTGTATGGTGACAGTATCTATTTCAAACATCAAATAAGCTTAACAAGTTTTGTCAGCCATTTTGTAAGATAGCGCTAGATGAGTTAATCAAGTTTTGTGTACTATTTCGCGAAACAATTTGAAAGATTCCTACCAAATTTGCCGATCAAGTATTACCATCACAGTTGATACGTACAAATATGTTTCAAGTATGTTAGACACATATTTTCGAAATGACGGCCATCTAGCTGTTTTAGCATTATATGCTTTTACATCGAAACCAGGTAATTAACTCCAATGTAACTCTGTATGATGGCTGTATAGATTACAACAATCAAATGTGTACACCCAAAATTTCTTGCCCGCCATTTTGTAAAATAGTACACTTGACAAATTAAAATTACGGGATCTCCGACAAAAAAAACAACAGATTTCTACCAAATTTGGCAAACATTTCTCACTATGGCAGATTATGTAAACGGATAAATTTTGAGATAGTCAGACACACATATTTTCAAAATGTTGATCATATAATCATTTAAGCTCCAAATTTGTTATCTACCAAAACTGCAAAACAAGTTCAATTTAACTTCGTATGCTGGCAGTATCAGTTTATATCCATCAAAATTGTTTATGCAAACCCTCATTTCCTTATCATTTTGTAAGATAGCCCCACATGAGATAATATAGTTTTTATGCCGTATCTCAGGAAACAATCAACCGATTTCTCTCAAATTTGGCGAAGAAGTTGTACTGTGTGCTATATATATATATATATATATATATATATATATATATATATATATATATATATATATATAAAGTAACTAAGTCTCTTATTTTCTGAATTGCGCGTATACAAATATTTTAGTTTTGTGTTCTTTATCTACGGAACTATGTAATAGATTTGAATTTAACTTTGTATATTCTATCCATGACAATAATTTCATGGGAATGTATATGAACTTTTTGCCCTCCGTTTATGAAGAACGGCACGTGATCAATGTAGGTTTATGCCTTATCTCAAGGACCAATCAACCTATATGCATACAGAGATCATCCTTTGGCGGATTTTATACAAAGTAGTGACAGGTGAGTAAACTGAACATTTTGTCATATTTGAGAAATATTTCATCTAATTTCCACAAAACTTTGCACGCCTACTAAAGGCCACGTAAAGTTATTGATTTAAATGGGGTCAGAAAGTGATTTTAAAAATGGCGGCCATATAAATATTACCATATGTTTGGCATATATATTTAACAATTTAACAATTTCAATCAAACTTTTTTATACTGACTTTATTTATTACAAACCTCGTGTACAGAGCTTATTTTTAAGCAATTTTGTCGAATAGCGCCATGTAAGAAAATAAGCATTTTATGCCATATCTCACCAGTTCCCATCAAATTGTTCACACAAGTAGCGTCATGGTAGGCCATGCAAACTTATATGATTTTAATGGCTCAGACACTTATTTTCAAAATGATGGCCGAGTAAATATTTCAGGTAAGTGAACACTATCATCCAAAACATTACACTGATTACATCCCAAGTATATGCTCCGAACCCTACCTCCGTGATGCAGTCGTTTGCAAGCTAGCTTAATTTTACGAGTTTTTTTCATTCGTATCCCGGGTAAGTTACTCGTGTATTTTTTTATTGTCTTAGTACGGTATTATAAGTTTCTGGTTCCATCTCTAATGATATTACTCTCAATGAGTCAACGCCTACCTACCATCTAAGCTTTCAAGAACTTCACTATTTACACCTATGTAGAGGAAAGTAGACTGATTAGTTGTGAGTAGTTTTTTGTTATCATTTCACGTAAATCTTGTGTAAGTATGCATATGTGTTCATTTGTAGAGTCTGGATACAATGGGAATAAGTAGCTATGTTCCTCTTACGAGGTACTTTTAAAGTAACGTTGGGTATAAGGTTTATTAAAGACAATTTGAAGAATCTGCGTCAACTTATTATTTTTTTTACACAGTATATAATGCAACATGCAGAAAGCAATTTGCGAGACTTACACATATTGAGATTGTAATGCATATTTGTTATTAGTATTAATTAGGCCTAGCTACATATTTCAATACATTTTCAACAATGTTACGGATTTCTTGTCTGTGGTATGATTACTTATTATTTGATACGTGCTTCCAATGATTTTAAAGTTTTAAGTTATTTATTGATAACTCGTCCAAGTTAGGCATTATTTAAAGATTTCATTTAAAGTAAACGATCTTTGGCAGCACATAACTAGTAGTATTATAGAAAAGGAAAGTGAGAAACCCAGATGAACAGAAGCAAAAATAAAAACCCTTTTTACTTTAATGTTATAAACGTAATTTAATTCGATCTATCATAATACAGAAGAATAAATTTCACATAAAATATATTTGTGTATTTCTGAATTTTGCGAGACACTGTTGAAACAATTTATAAAGCAGGATAAAATACCTGCTACGTATTTATTCATACATTTTCTCAACTTCTCACACAGAATGAAATCGAAGTCTATATTACTGCATATCATTGAGGTTTTTGTTAAGTGAACTGTCGGAGTGGTTACGCAGTAAACAATTTTTTATGGTTTGCAAACAATTCTTTGGGGACTATTTTCCAAATACTGTATATTCACCAAACATTGTTTTATGAAACATACAATACTGTTTGTGTTGCTCCATTTTTATAAGAAAATTGAAACCTGTAATATGTGTTTGTTAAAATTCAACTTTCTGGTTGAACATTTTTCACAGTAATATGTTTTAACATTTGCTCTAATGTATTTGTAGTTTTCGAAAAATATTATCTTGCAACTAGTTCCCAAAGAGGAAACAGAAAAACGTTTAGAGTGTGTGTAACGCGTGAGAAAATACGTCAGCTTTATGCTGCCGCAGTGAAGTGATAGAGCAGTTGTCCCTTACCACAGAAATTTCGGAGGCTCCTCTGCCATATTCATCATTCTGCTAGTCTTTCAACTTCCTTTGCTTTTTCTCCAGGATTCACATAAGAATGTTTGTCTTTCCGTCGTGTTGACAATGCGAAGCTTTTATTATTCTATTCCGAACCACTTTTCGTTCCCACTCTTAACCCATAATGTCATGCATTTCAAATAAAAAACTATCGTACACGTATAGGCTTTTAAATATCTTGGACATCTTCTTACACCGGCCACCTCGTCTATCACTTCGAAGGCTGGAATATCGAGGGAATTTTCAGTACACTTATACCATCATCTGAAAAGTCAGTTTTGGAATCCGGCTTTCCAAAGCGAGGTTTTGTTAAAAAAATTTACATTCTAATAAGATACACTGAAGTGGGAAACATGTGTTTCGAGCATTTTAATTTGCCGAAAAGAGTTGCAGACAAAATATGCCAGTGAAAAGTGAGCTACAAAAAAAATTGACACGAAGATGTATAATTTTTTATTTGCGGGGAAACTAGGAAATATTATTCACGGGTTATTCAAAGTAGCTTACATTCATTTAAAAAATTAATTGGAAGGGGTGATTCCTAAACTTATTCAGATTCCAAGTAACTGACGTAATTTTTTTTTAAGCAAAGGAATCATTCTAATTAAACTCGACCTTTTTTTTTTTGTGTTACACATGATCGCAATATTATTTTTCAATTCAAATTCCCACTGAAGATCCAGTTAAATCGTTCACGCCGTTTTGGTTGGAAAGGGGAAACTGAGGTGATTATGGAGCAGCGTTCTGATGCAAGAGGTAGGAGAAACTGCAGATCGCTGAGAAAACCCACCGAACAGCGGCATCATCCGGCACAATTCCCACATGCAGAAAGACCTTTCTTGATTTTTCTGTACTGACTTCCGGAAAGCTGGTAACTACAATTAACGTGGTTAGAGTTAACTTGTGTAAAGGCTGTTCACGATAAAGTGAGCACTTTTGAAATCAACCTTAGAAAAATTCACTGCCCCTACCTGCATATATTTTAACGGGCGGCGTGAGTGACATGCGCCCAGTAAGGTCGGTGATGATGGATAGGCAGTAGATCCGTATCTTAACGTCGAATAAAAAGTGTTAGGTAGCCATTTCTGATCATGTAAATTATTTCCTTTGCTTTCCGTGCTATTTAATGCATGGAAGTGTTAACATGAGCAGCTCTGTTAAATATTTACTTTCCTAAAAATTTCACGGTTTCATTTGATCGAAGCATAAATAAATACTACGCAAGTGCACACATGTAGATTTTAAGCAGGGCTAACAAAAGTGCTCAATTTATCGTGAACAGCCTATACCACGCCATATTGAGAAAACTGCGTAAGCAAGTTTTAAAAATGCGATTTTTTTTTTCCTCGAGTATTTTTCTCTCTTTGAATAAACTTAATATTATCAAATAAACCGTACCTGCTTAGATGATTGGAATTTATTAATTTTTTTTTTTGGCAAAATCGTATTCCCAGTATATGTTAGTCGCTGACATACGCGTAAACGGACAAACAACGAATATACAGAAGTAATGTCCGGACCACTAACTAAAAGCTGCGAACAGCAACGAAACTCCAATTTCTCGTTGTTTACGCCGCACGCAAAGTTAACTTTCCGAAACTCAGGTTAACAAATTTCATCTTCTGTGTGGCGTATGTAAACGTGCACTTGGTTTCCCAAAACAAACTTCCGCCTGAAATAACTGGCGACGTGACGAGCGCGGAGCATGGTAAGGGAGTAGCGGGGGGAGGGGAGGGGAGGCCATGAAACACTGTCCCGAGAGACCCCGAGATCTAAATGCAGCGGCCGTTATGTCAATTGGGTCGACAGCAAACGCGCCTGTGCGAAGGTCAGTGCAAGCGACGTGGTTCCTCCCAGACCGGATAAATCTCATCCGCAGTTGCTTACAAACCCATTCACCGTTAATTCAAATTTTTCTGAAGCCCTGCTAAAGTTCTAATTCCGGGATATTCATCCGCCTCTTGCAATTTAAGCTTAACCAAGTCTAGAAACTTACACCAAAGGACAACGCACCGAATTCGTGCGCACTCAGTTGTAATAATATTTTGCATGAGAACTATTTCTTACTAGGCGCTACCAACACACGTATTTTCGCACTGTTTTTATTGTTATTTATTATAAATCGATTATTTTATTTTGTAAGCAAAATATAGGGAAATCTTCAATTAAACGAAAAATAGGATACTTCTAAACTAACAGAGGCATAAAACGCTTGTGATATATGGGATATTTAGTAAATAAATAAACACGTCATATATGGGCTGATTTTTCAAAGGTTTGATTGAAAAAAAGTGAAGGGACCGTGAATAGACTATGCAAACAAACCTCTGGGCAGGGCTAAAACGCGTGACATTCATTCAAAAAGAAGGATCAAGTGCTAGTTGATGGCTCGCTTTTTTCGATTTGTATGTTTACCAAACTGTGATGGGGAATGTTATTTAACTCCTCTTTCCTTCTATTCTGAACAAAATCAGCCTAGTGGGTAATTAATGGTCTAGTCAGATTTAAAATTAACCCTTCACAATACAGACTGATATTCCCACCACAACAAAAGAAGGAATATTTGGCTTGAAGAGTTGTGGCAACTATTTAATAGACACTTATTCAATCTAGCATATGGGAAGAAATTCCTAGTATATCTGGTGCACACGCAGCAGCTAGATGTGAAACTATTACGAAATAGTTGCAGAAAATAGCGCCGCGTACGAAAGACTGAGGCTGTATTGAGTCTAAAGGCTGTTCACGATAAAGTGAGCACTATTAAAATGAAACTTAGAAAAAAGTCACCGCCCCTGAACGCATATATTTTAATGGGCGCACTGAGTGACATTTGCCCAGTAAAGTTGGTAATGATGGATGGGAAATAGTTCCATATCTTAACGTCTAATAAAAATGGCTAAGTAACCATTTGTGTTAACGTAAATTATTTCTTTCGCTTTCTGTTTTTTTATGCATCAAAATGTGAAAATGAGCAAATTTTTATAATATTTATTACTTTCCTAAAAATTGCACAGGTTTACTTCACCGGCGCATGAATAAAGTGAGGAGGCTCAGGGCAACGTTAATTTTACATAAGATGGAAGAATAAATAACGTGCATACAAGTAGATCTTAAGTAGGACTTTGAAAAGTGCTCATTTGACCGTAAACAGCCTGTAGTTATTCAACTGCTCAAAGCCTCGGCCATAACCAACAAGTATTTAGACATTTAGACATGCGTGTCGGCTGTGCGGCTACAGATAACGTGTAGCTTACTGAACTGAATGCTGCAGCAACATGAAGGCCACCTTTGAATGTTCTCCTTTCCAGCTGTAGACTTTAAAATATTCTAGCGTCTCGTTGCCACCTGAAGTAGGACTGTTGCAGATGAAAGGAGGGAAGTATGGTGTATAGTGGAGAACTATACGAGAAACAGTTTTGGCGCTTCCGGTCAGGGTGAGGTGATACCAGAAAGGAATGGAGCATCAGGGGAATGCAGACAAGAAGAAAAGTAAACCATGAGATGTACTATGCCACCGACCAGCGCATGGGTTTGAAGGAAGGATCTCAGAGGTACACCCCGTCTAAACTACGAAAACCAGATTTTGATATTTGGACAATAGGCAGAACCATTAACTTTGTAGCAGTGTCCCAAAAAGTTACACATTTTTTCTGTACCATGTTTGTGTTAGATGTACGTGCTCTATGCAGTACGAACAAAATTAACTAACAAATTTAATATTACTGTCAATATTTAAGACATTATTACGTTTTCAGACACTCGACCATTACCTGAGACATTGGGGTGTTTCTACTTACAGCTTTAAACTATTTTAAATTTCATATATTGTGGTTGGAATACAGCGCTCCAGCCCGCCTAGCGATATTGTAAAATATCGGCAAGTGAGTGGTGCTATATTGGTTGAGCTGTTAGGTCTCCGTGATACTGTGTGTATTTATTTAAATTTTTCTTAATTACATTCTAGTTTTCACAGGAACAAGCGTAGCTATATGTCACTCGAACACTAGCGGAGTGCTGTTTTAAGTGTGTTTTTAATATTTCGTTGTAATTTTTATAAAACGATGTTGGAAATTAGTGATAGCACGTTAAGTATTTTCCCGTGTCCAGTAAAAAATATTTGTTTTAGAGAAAAAAAAAACAGAAGTTCCTGGACGAATGGTGCGTAAAACTAATTCCCATTAACATGATAGAGCTTTTCTTGTAAATAAAGTACTTCTTACTTGAATGAGGGAAGAGATTTGGGCGGATCTTAACAGCGTTGTCTTGTGAGCCGACGAGGGTGAAGCGAGGTAAGTTTAGAGCAACGCTGGAATGCACAGGCGGAGGCAACGGGAGACACCCGAGAAAAAACCGCCTACCAGTGGCATCGTCCGGCATGACTCCCACGTGCAAAAACCCGGAGGCGATCTCGCCGGGAATTGAGCCCGGTTCGCCTAGGTGGGAGGCGAGTAGTCTAACCTCTACAATGATGCGTTTGAATAAAAATATAATTTGTAGCTTAAATTAGGGAGCCCAGACGAACAGCCGCCCTCCCACAAAAAAAATATCGTGAATCTATATAACTAATATACTGTTTGTTAAATTGTAGTTGTCATGGTATAATTGAACACCCTGGATAGCTGTACTGCTAAGTAGGGTTAATGAAATAAATTTAAAAAAAAGTCTAAACACTACACTACCGCGGCCCCTTGGTATTCGATGCGCTTAACATACACGTTGGGACAGTGTCGTTTATTCTATAGACGTCCGGTAAGCAATGCTTACACTATTCATATTGGAAATATTTGACCCGTTATAGTTTAACTTTAAATTTAATCACGTTTTAAATCTGAGTGTCCCGTTTCCGAATCGAGAAACAGAGTTTTCGTAACTCCCGTACTGTACACAGATAGTGCTGATATCTATTATTATTATTGTCACAAACGGGAGTGACTAGCGATGAATCGGTCTTGCAAGCGAGTTACCCTGCTGTATTCCTTCGGCAGGGCAAGCAGTCGTTCTGTTTGCGTCCTCCAGTCCTCCCATCCTCGGAAAGCGGATGAAAGTGTTCGCGAAAACGGAAGTTTTCTTATAGTTTGTAATACTCTCTCTAAGTAATATTCAGTTTAATTATTTTTAAATTAATTTCCGTTATTATTACTTAAAAGATAAAACGTTCATTAACGATACTGTCGAAAATTTTCACGAATTTGGCCACACTTGAAATAATTGTTGTCATATGCCGAATATTTTATTAATGTTTTAAGCATTTTTTTTACTTGCATTTTGTGTGGAGAATTATTTTTAATTGTTGTGATTAATACCCCCTACTATCCCGAAATGCTGAACAGGAAATGCTTTAGCTAAAATCTATTTAAACACTATACGCACCATTTACATATCAAGGAACTGAATCTGATCTTAGTTACAAATGTTGCATTTGTGTACGGTCCCGCGACTAGAACCTACTGAGTGACGTAGCGCAATGGATTCGCATTCCGGAAGATCGAGATTTGAATTCCGGTCCGGCCATCATGATTTCGGTTTTCCATTGTTCTCCCAAATCGCTCTGGGCTAATGCTGGGGTGGTCCTTTTGCTAAAAATTGGGATTGGTTGTGTTGGTGACACGGCTGATTGTTTTGCGTGAATACGTCTACGATAACGCGCTCGGACGCCTTGGTGTTTGTTTTACGTTCCCGGCACCGCTTCACTCGATCATATGGGGTTTTATGGGTATCACTGGATTGCTTCTGAGATGCTCTTTCCTACCATATACGATTTCTGATTTGATGAATATAGGCCTAACTTTTGTAAAGTTTTCTTAATTTTTGCACAAATGTGTAACAAAGGTGTTAGATCATACTATTTTAAAAATTTTAATATAAGACATTCTGGTTTTCCCAACAATCTTTACAAATCTTTATCACTCTTCTGGCACACTTTGCTCACCGATTGGCATAGTGCCATAAGATTAATTTGGGAAAGCTCTCGGACAGAAGGATACTAAACTGACGATATCCATATTTGGAGTAAAGAATACTAGATCACGCTCATTCACAAACCCATGAGATTAATCTGGGAAGGGTGTGTTCATTGTGGCTCCAGTAGGTAACACTGACACATGTCTCGATAAGTCAAAGTCAAATCGTAGTGCCATAAGATTAACCTAGCACCACATTAGCACCACAAACAACCACACACTCAACACCACATCCTGAGACAGCAACACAAACAGCTCCACAAATAGCACCACATTTAGCTCCTCAGACAGCTCCAAAAATAGCACCGCATTTAGCTCCTCAGACAGCTCCACAAATACCACCACATTTAGCTCTCAGACAGCTCCACAAATACCACAACATTTAGCTGTCAGACAGCAACACAAACAGCTCCACAAATAGCACCACATTTAGCTCCTCAGACAGCTCCACAAATACCACAACATTTAACTCCCAGACAGCTCCACAAATACCACCACATTTATCTCTCAGACAGCTCCACAAATACCACCACATTTAGCTCTCAGACAGCTCCACAAATACCACAACATTTAGCTGTCAGACAGCAACACAAACAGCTCCACAAATACCACCACATTTAGCTCTCAGACAGCTCCACAAATACCACAACATTTAGCTCTCAGACAGCTCCACAAATACCACCACATTTAGCTCTCAGACAGCAGCACAAACAGCTCCACAAATAGCACCGCATTTAGCTCCTCAGACAGCTCCACAAATAGCACCGCATGTAGCTCCTCAGACAGCTCCACAAATACCACAACATTTAGCTCTCAGACAGCAACACAAACATCTCCACAAATAGCACCACATTTAGCTCCTCAGACAGCTCCACAAATACCACCACATTTAGCTCCTCAGACAGCTCCACAAATACCACCACATTTATCTCTCAGACAGCTCCACAAATACCACCACATTTAGCTCTCAGACAGGTCCACAAATACCACCACATTTAGCTCTCAGACAGCTCCTCAGTTAGCTCCTGAGACAGCTCCTCAGTTAGCTCCTTAGTTGGCTCCTCAGATAGCTCCACGATTAGCTTCACAGTATATTCCAAATACATCTCAATATATGTCTTAAAAGTTATTTGTCAGGTGTGGGGCTCGAACCCACGCTCCCATACAAGGAACCAGAGCTTAAATTTAGCATCATAAACCACTCAAACGTCATGAAAATTACTGAACAGATTTTATTATAAGGAAAAGTGTTAACATTTTCCTCGATTGACATCATACAATCTTAACCTTAAGGCCAAAATGTACTGTTTAAAACAAAATAAATATAATTTCTAACAATATTTTAATTTCGTAGAAAAACCCCTAGAAAGTCGCGATTGGAAACACTCCGATAAAACCTAAAGATACATTCACACAGAAGAAAACATGTTATATGTATAATCCTATCTTATAGATAGTTGAGTATAATCTTATCTTGTAGATTGTTAAATATAATCCTATCTTATATATAATTATATGCATATATTCCTACATGTTGCGAGAACTTGTGCGCTACCTATCGGCCTATTTCGGCATCAAGAGACATCAGCGTTCCTGGTGGTCAACTCTACAACTAAGATGGCGGCCGATGGATACAGCAGTACTGTCTAACAAACAAGTTTGAAACTGAAGACAGCATACCTCGCTGGGAAAATGAATGGATAAAGGATGTTGGTAGGGGGTGGGATTAATCACAGCAGAGGGGAGGGTTGGGGGTGAGACAGGACTTCAGAATAAATAGCACAGCAACGGAGACGTGTGAGGAGGGTGTTAACCGCATCAGAGTAGGATGGTAAGGGGAGGGGGTGGTGGTGTAGTTATGTGAAGGGGTTGAGAGGGGTGTTACTGCATCAGACCTCAGGTGTAGATAACTCCAGTACAGTTTATTGTGAAGAAGGATGGGAGAGGAGGGGATGGGGATGCAGGTATGTGGAGCAGATGGAGTATGAGGAACAGATTGTGGAGCAGATGGGTTGGTATGCGCAGCGATTTGTGGTGCTAGGTTAATCTTATGGGGCGACTTCCGTTCCCCAATCCCTATGTCATTCTAAAAGGGCAGTATAAATCCCTATCCAGGTTAATCACATACATCCAATGTCGATAAGGGCGACAGAGCAAAAGTCCTAGCAAAATTTCGTATACCAACCACGCCTCCGACTCTCTCTCCCCAGGTTAAACCTTATGGCACTGCGCATGCCGATATCGATAAGAGCGACAGTTAATTAGAACCACCGTCCCTACTACTAGCGTTGTAGATTCTCCTAGTCAAAAGTTATACTACGCGGAATTTATGAGACGAGGCGAAATGAACTCAAAACTGAGCCCGCCTCATCCTCCCCCCCCCCCCTCCATTTCCACTCCTCGCACCACAGCCGCGCGCGATGCTTCACAGTCCTCACTCAACGTAACATTTTCTTTGATCCTTTGGTAATCGAGTGGCGTAATTGAATTTTGAATGTAGACAATAGATTCGGAGCTGCAGTGCCAAATTCTAACCCCCGATTTTGTTATCACCCGATTTTCTGGATTTCCTCCCACTATGGCTGCGAATTTAAAGACTCATTCACTTCAAAAGCCGTGGCCGATTACTTCCCTATCCCCGCTTCCCAGAGCAACTTGCTCCATCACTAATAATAACCTCGCACTGAGAAAATTGCTTTGTTGAATCAAACAACGTTTGTTTGCCGCAACCAAATTAATTGTTTGTATGGGGGAAATAAAATATTTTTTGTTGAAACCAAACTATTCTGTTATTCATATCTGGTTTCCCAAAAAACTAAGATTTGGTTGGTACAACTAAAGATTTGTTGGGATCTACGTACATAAAACAGTTTACGTTAATATAAATTTTTTAGAAGCGCGACGAAGATTTGAACTTAGCTCATTGTGGCCGCGGGCAAACATATACCTATACCTATAAACCTATACCTAAACCTCAGCTAACTTGACTACTGCCAAAATTCGAATATATATATATATATATATATAGTTTTTAGTGTCCTTTTGAACATGATTTACTAGGACGTTTGTTTCATTATTAAGCGTTAATAGATACACTAATGAACACTATTACCATCCCAAATGCAGGAAAAGTAGAGGTCAACAAATACATGTACTGTAGTCGATTCAACAAAATATTTTGTTTAACAGCCTAATTTCTTTTGTCCCGACATAGAGGTTTTCTATATTCAAGCGTGTATTTTGTTAGATGAGCATAATTAGTTTTGTTGCTTTTGAAGTTTCGTTTACTCAACAAAATATTTTGCTGGGGAAACTGAATATATTCTTGATCCAGTACAGACATTTTGTTGGCTGTTATCTCAGTGCGCCCTCGACGAAACGTTACCCGCAACTAATTTCACATAGAGTAACCAAGTTGTTAATTTGAAAAGTGAGAAAAAAATGTTCATTATGGTTACACACGTGATTATCTGGTTTAAGAGCGCGTGTGATATAAAATAACGCTATACTGGTTAATCGTATTTTCAAAAGTTAAGCAAGACAATACAGAAATGTCAAGAGTGGGCAATACCACAAAATTAATTCTAGTGGCTCTGGGGACAAATGGTTTACCATAATGATACATTTATGCTACGCGGTTTTTGACGCTGCCAGTTTATATATGATACTGCTGTGCAAGATACTGTGTGAATTGATTGCATCAACCAGTGAAAACGGTTGCTCGCAATGTTGGCAAAATCGTACTGCGAAAAAGATTATTTTTGCAGTACACCAACTAAATTTTGTTGGTACAACCAAGCCTCCGTTCCACCAAATGGATGAGATTTGTTCACGAACCCAAATAATGTATTTAAAATAAATACGTTACTAATACGGATATTATTCAAATTAATTTGCTACCAACTTTTACTAGGAGCATTCACGTCAGCGTGTGCCGCAGCAAATATGCAATTTCAGGCACTGGTTTTTCTTTTCAGAACAGCCTTCACAATGTTTATTCGCCCTCCACGGTCGAATCGAGCGACAATGTGAGGACGAAACTGGCGATCAGTTGGGACCTGCAGAATTCACGTTATTATTTAAGGCCAGGCTTCACCATTCATGAGCATATAGGGTATTAAATGCTAAATTCGGACACAGATCTCCCAGTCATTTTGGTGGTAATATTTTCAACTAAAGATTGTTTGCTAGAGATAGAACGCATCCATATTTGTAAACCTTCCAAATTTTATTATATTTTTTTTTAAATTTTAAATTCACTTCTTAATTATTTAAAAAATTTATTAATTGTATAAAAATTAAAAAAGTGCATTTAAAATCAAAAAAACTAAAATGTGAAAGGTTAACAAATCTATATGCGATCAATCTCTAACGAAAAATATTAAGTTTGAAATACTACCACAAAAAACTACTAAGAGATCTTTGTCCGAATTTAGCATTAAAATTCCCTTCATGCCCAGTCATTTGAAACACTGCCTTAAGGACAGACTGAACTGCAGGTTCCTGTGCGTTTGACCCACTTCAGCCATTGGCCGGAAATATGTCTGGCACGCCTCGGAGAACTCTTGAGCCAGTAGTATTAGTTTAGCGGTCGAGTGACCAATCTCATTCAAGGAGATCAAGTAGGTAGGTGACGTTGATTAAAGTGCAGAGGCCAAAGAAACCACGGAATTTGCTCGCTTCTTCATAAGGCAGTGGAGTCTATATTCTCACCGAAAGAGTGAGTGACGAGATTTGGGCGGCTCTTTAACAGCGAGGTCTTGAGAGCCGAAGGACGTGGTTAAGGTGAGTATGGAGCAGCGCCCGAATGAAAGGGCAGGGGAAACGGGAGATCCCTGAAAAAAAAACCCCGACCAACGGCATCGTCCGGCACGATTCCCACATGCAAAAATCCGGAGTTACCCGGCCGGGGATTGAACCCGGATTGCCTTGGTGGGAGGCGAGCAATCTAACCGCTCAGCCACCGCGGCCCCTCTCACCGAAAGATAACGCGAATTTTGCACGTCTCTAAGCTCCAAAAAGTTTTTTGTACCTTTACAAGGAAAATGTTTGGAAACCCTCAAAGTAATAAGATAATGGGAAAATTACCTGACAAGTGTTACGTAATATTCGCATAATTGTGTGGGGAACACAATTTTCGTTACGGGCAAGGTAAAATTACCGTACTTGGAGTAAATTTCACGTACGTAGTAGTGGAAATTACCATACATGGATGGGAGAATTACCTTACGACGTGTGGATCTCTTCAACATTGTTTCAACAGCTAAATGGAAGGCCGGGCGGAAGAATCAATCCTGTAGCGCGCTAATATTCACTATACTGTCATGCTGTCATGCGCATCTGCCTTCCATAGTAGAGGGCCATGGTTCGCGCCCACACACTAGCAAGTGTCGAGGATTTTAGAGTTGAGGTATCGGTTACTAAAGTATTCGTCAGAAGACATACGTAATAAAAAGAATTAACAGTACTAACAATCCGGAATATGTTTAAATTTAATTTAATTTTACAATTTAGTTAATATTCCCTTACTTTTATGGTATTTTTTCCCCACTTTTGTCAGGTACTTTTTTCCATACGATTAAAGAATATTACTTTACTTTTTATTTAAATTTACTCTACATTTAATAGGCAATTTTACCATATATGTAGAGGAAATTATCTTCCTCTGCATGAAAAGGGATTTAACCTCAAATTTTTTTTTACAGTGCAGTTACCAAACAGTTTTCTTGTAAAATCTGCAAAACATATATTTGTAATATTACAAATGATAGCCGTGTACTATATCTTAAATTATTGAGAACTGTGCATAAAATTTTGTTTTCTATAAAAAAAAATGTAATGAATTAATAACAGATAATAACTATTGCAAATATTTCAAAATATAATTTACGAAAAAAGTATTCTTTGCCAACATCGGGACAAGAACGCACTTCCCTTATATTGCCAGTCCACATCTTTAACCACAAGACGAAGATGACTTACGTGTTTAAAACCTACTTTTACAGTTAATATGACGAACACTACCTACAAAATAGGGAAGTTATTTGATTAAGAAGAAGGTTTCTTTAATTTTAAGAGTTCTGTTGTTGAGGTTAGAGCTATGCACGACTCCTAACACCGAGTTCTTGAGGGCCAGTTAAGAGTTCCGTGTAGCTAGGAAACATTAACAGTTAATGAGAAATACGGTCACATTTCATTGAAATCATCGTTTTATTATTTTTATTTGAGTTGTTTTAAGTGTTTAACGTTATTCATACGTGTATTGCATTTGTTTTTGTACGAAAATACACTTTACATCATCCATATTTCTGCACAAACAGCTGTGTACGGTCGTACGTCGTTGAGTGCCCGCCATTTTGCTGGAGCCCGTGGAAACGGGTCAGTATGGTACAAACATTTCCTGAGGTCTGTTACAAACACGGCCCTTGTATTTTCACTAACGAGTAGCTTTACATGAGAAATGTTTATACTGCTACAAGCGTTTGTGAAATTGAAAACTATTTCTTAGGCATGGGGAAAGGAAGTGTGCTCTAGCCTGGTGGATACGGAGTCCGCCAATCAGGAAGGCTTGTCCGGTCACGTGTGCGCAGGTGAGCAGACGACGCACGCTGGGGATAGGGGTCCAGTTCTGCCAAGCTCTCTCAATGGAGCGCAATTAACGTGTGGCGAGACCGCATGTGTGCTTGGTGATAATGACGGAACCAACCGAGTGAGTTGGGGGGGGGGGGGAGGGGGGATGTTGGTTAGGTTCCTATCTGTCTCGCAGTTCGTATTGGCTACACTCCTTGACAGTCACGTCCGACAAAACAGGAATAATATAGTTAACGCCAAGGCCGGGATGTCTTTATAAGGTTTATTCACATAGGCAGAGCACGATTTCTGAGCTCCCTATTTACCAACTACCTACGCAGTTGATTTGCCGTTGGTTCCAAGAGATGGATTTGTTGAAATTTACTACGAAACGAATTCACATAATTTCCGTAGGGTGAATGATGGGTAGTTCGTTCATATCTGAGATCATGGTGCCAAATTTCATGAAGACAATTTTAAAATAAACCATAGATTTGGGAAGTGTTCTTAGACCTGCTGAAAATAAAACATAAAAGAGAAAGGGCACAATTCTTATTCGGCTCGAAAAATACGTCAAATAGTTTACTAAATTGGTTGAAGCGTTATTTATACGAAATAATTTTTTGGATATATGAGCAGGTTGAAGTCGCAGACCCATAAGTTATAAATATTTGCTTCTAAAATTTTAGTTAAATAAAAATGTACGTTTATGATTTTACGACGCTACTATACTATCATATTTTAATTTTTATTTCAAAAAGTCTTATTGATCCAATTTTATCTGACATTTGTAACTGGTCCTGTTTCGCATATTTAATTCATTCCCAATGATTGCAATAATTTATTGTAGATGACAGATAAAAATTATTGCAAAATAGAATACCAGGTTTACGACAACGTAAGGAATGTCGTACATTAATTCGTTCATTATCAACGTGTATGATGTTTTTGCTCCCAGCTGTTAGTTTTAGAGCTTAACTCTCTAATAGATGAATATAATTTCAAATCATGTATTAATATTCAGTATACAGTAAACTCTGAGATAAAACTCTAGCGTTAGAATAATTTCCGTAAATAAGGAAAACGAGACTATTAATTCTGAGAGACGACCAAAATCTGTCGAAATATTTTTTTTTAATTGTTATGTTATTATAAGATGATCTATTACTGCAAGTTAATAACATGAAATTAAAATTATTTATTTAAATAACCACGTGACCAATACTTCTCAATATAGGGTAACAATTAAACGTGTGTTTTGAAAACGAAAATTAATTTTACAGAATGAGTGCATATTCAGTATTGCCATAATTGTCAAAATTAGTTGTACAAAGAACACGTCACTAAGTTCTTTACATACACTAATGACAAATTTTTTTGTGCAATATGTATTTCCGAAAGTGTTTATGTGATACAGTCGTTAAGATCCGAGGGGAGTTTTGAAGAAATTTTAACTATTTTCCCATATCGTGAACCGACTATTGTCTTTCTTTACGGCGCTAGTTTGTGATTAGGTATAAACCATAGGAATTATGTTCATACTGTGTTCGCAGGAATATTTCTAACCGTTCTAAGTTTTCAGTGTCCACGCGCGGATGTTCATTGTACCAATATCTGAAAAATGTGTGGCCCAGTTAAAGTAGGAATAATAATCTCATTTTTACATTCTTCTTGAAGAGAAGCAAAGCTACAATTTCAGACAAATTTATCTGTAAAAAGTCGCGATATTATTAATACGTATTTTGTCAGCTCGTCACTTCTCTTGTCTACAAATCATGATTACTTTGCACACAACTCATTTGCACTCCAATATGAATGGAGTCACTGGAGTCAGTAAATTCACCATTCTTATTGCCTTGAATTATTTTTGGAAATTTAAAGTTGGGAAACATTGACTTACAGGGAATTCAATAGCACCGGGGATTTATTTCGTACTCGGTAACAGTTAATTAGCTGAGCAGCATATTATTTAGTAAAATTACAAACTGTACGTTGACATTTATTAGAGACGTGATAGTTTTCATCAAGGCAAAAATATCACACAACTTTGCAAAAGTCGAGCACTGCATACTTTTACTGTACTAAATAACTTTTATTCTGTCCTAAAAAATTACCATACTATGTATTTTCTGCGTTAGTAATTTTGAACGTTTTCAGTGAAGAATCCACTTCTTAATCTTTAAAACACAACAAATAAACTGAATGTAGATGCGACATACTAGGACGGGAAACCACCGAATGACTTCTCGTGAATGTAATACCAGTTTGCGACTGTCGTCCTTGAAACTAAACAAAAAAATATAACCCATAATGGCTAGTTGTTCCTATAACTAATGAAGTCGTAGGAGAGATGGCAGCGATCAGAGAAATCCTGTAGATAATTCTGCAACATTCGTAATGATTTATGCTACAGTCGCAGGGGATCGAGCTAAAAACGCTGTACTGGAAGGCCAGCATTTTATCTACGTGGCCACCGCTCCTTTTCGATCTCATTACTAGTCTGTAAACAGTGAGATCGTACAGATTCTTCTACGTAATAATTCCAAACATTCCCTTGTTATTTTGCTGCTTCTCTCCTAAATTTCGCGGAGAAATGTCGTCATTTACGTCGACCCATTTTTGTGGGATGTTTTTATTGATTGATAAAATGATTATTAGTTCTAAAATATTTCCTTTACTGTAACTACTTATTAAAATTTTCTTAGTGATTATTGATCATGTCCACTGGTTGCTAACGGGGATTGCGGTTTATACCAAAAGAATTTCGCAACCGATTCAACTTTATTACATTATATTTATCATACTTAAATGATTAAATCTCAGTTTCTGGGTTCACCTGCAAGATATTCTTAGATATTCAATAAAGGAGGAATGAAAATCTCACCGTATCGATCCAGTAAATAAAATGAGGTCATTGTAAAAATAAGATGTGTTAGCATCCTAAAGTATATTTAAGTCCGATATGCAGTAAATTATTTTACAAACATCGGGTAGTTTTATCTACCGGCGACATTTGCCTTTCTTTGCAGTAAAATAAAGCTACACTTAGATAAATGCGTGACCGTCAAAATCGATAGCTCACTAAAACACTGTTTGATGCATCGTGGTATATATGAAATATATTCTCGGCCAATTCAAAATGAAAAATAAAAGCGGCTAGTAGCACTCTACTATGTAAACTCATTTTTAAAATTGGGTGACATTTTTAACTTTTGCCGGCCATCAGCGCCAGGATGTCTAGTTTTCTGTGCAAGCTTCCTAAGTGCGAACAAATAATTCCTAATTGCTATTTTCTAAGTCCTTTAAATACAGTGATGAATTTAAATAACAGGTCGGATATCATAGGCCGTGCTGAATAAATGTCTTCTTAAATAGAGAGAGCAGCGAAAAGCTGCGACGTAAATTTGTTTTCCAAGGAGAATTAAATTTTTGGAACTGTAAAAAAAATTGTTTCCCAAGAAATTGCGGTCTGTGATGATTTGGCGCTCATCTATACGCGTAAAAAGTATAATTATAGGCTGTTCACAGTAAAATGAGCAATTTTGAAAGCCCTGCTTAAGATATTATTTTATGCACTTTGTGTAGTTTTCCGCATTATGTAAAATTAACGTTGTCAAGGGCCTCATTGGATATGTAAATATGTTACAACCTGGTCAATTTTACTCTTCGATACATTAAAAAAAAACAGGAAGCGAAAGAAATAATTTAAGTTATCGCTAATGGTTAACTCACACTTTTTATTCTACGTTAAGATAACTACTTTCAATTCATCATGACCAACTTTACTGGGCGCATGCTATTCATTGCGCGCCGTTAAAATATATGCATGCAGAGACGGTGATATTTTTCAAAGGTTGATTTCAAAAGTGCTCACTTTACCGTGAACAACCTTTAAACAAAGCACGCGAAATAAAACGAATGTGTGTGTGTGTGTGTGTGTGTGTGTATATATATATATATATATATATATATATATATAAACAAAAACAACAACAATTGTTTGGTTGTGAGTTACATATTTCACGATAAAATCTACGTATTTTGACATTTTCATTTATTAAATGTCAAATGTTTTGTCAATAAAATGTTAGGCGCGCGCGGATCGGGAGCTCGAGGGACGAGCAAGTCGTTAGAAAGGCGATTGCGTTTTTGGGACGGAGTGATTAAACAGTTAGTGCAGAAATGTTGGACCTCGCAAAAGTTCTTGCACCTGGCTTCGAGTTCCCTAGAGACGAAGCTGGTTCCGCTTGAAACTTTTCAGGCCTGCTTTTAATTAACGGATTCAGGTGTCCTTTTTGTCATTGCAGTAAGCGGCGACTGTATTTTTGTGTCACGTGAAGAAACAAAATGGCTCGCTCGAAGCGAGGCAGATGTGCGATCCTAAGCACGCAATCGTCACGTAACAACGTATTCGGTAAACATCGCAATAAACTGTTTCGACACTAATAAACGGACGTGCATTCTTTGAAAAGTGACTGCTTCTCAACGCATTGCTGACGTAACACCGTCCGTGCACCGCTTGCTGTACTGACGACAGCGAATCGACGCGCACGTCAAGTTCTGCTACGATTGATGTCGTGTTAGACGTTGCGGGTTGCATAGTTATGGGAAAATAGGCGTGTTTGACTCGCCTGGTAAATGTTAAAATCGTTTGGAATATAGCCTCGCGGAGTAGCATTCCGATCTAAGTAATATATTCCTGTCCATAATGAACCACTGTTCAGTGGTCTATATTGGCTTAGTATAAGTTGATGCAATTATGCGCTGTTCACGGTAAAGTGAGCCCTTCTGAAATCAGCCTTTCAAAAATTTCACTTCCCTTACATGCGTATATTTTAACGGTCACATTGACTGCCATTAGCCCAGTAAAGTTGGCGACGATGGAGAGAAGATAGTTCCGTGTCTTGACGTTGAATTAAAAGTGTTAAGCGAACATTTGCGAATACTTCAATTTTTTTCCTGCATTATTTAATACGCATGAATGTATAGCTAAGGAGTGACCCATTTTAAAAATATTAACTTTACAAACAATTTCACAATTTCACTTGACCGATGCATGAATGAAGAGAACAGGACTGTAAAAATGTTAATTGCACATTTGGGTGGAAGAATACACAAATGTGTATACAAGTAGATCTTAAGCAGGGCTCTCAAAAGTGCTCGTTTTACAGTGAATATCCTATAGTGGTGTGGAGAATCACCGAACTTCAGAATTACATTACAAGTCTGCAGAAGGACTACAGAGTTGCTAAAGCTGCAGTTTCTTAACTGCGAAACATTCTTATTGGTTTATGGGTGTTTGTGTTGGGGCAACATTCGCGTAACGAGAACTACGATGCACGACAGGAAACCATTGAAACAAAATAATAATAATAACTCTGTACTGCGAACGAAAGCAGCTGAAAATACGTGCATTGCTTTGCTGCAAAGAAAGGTAACATTGCCATACAGCCCCAAAGAAATGGTCTTCTCTGTCGTACAGGAAACTATGTGTGGATTTCGTTTATAGAGCGTGGCGTGAACATCTTGCGTCGCTGACATCAAGACAGCGCTGAAGATGTGTGTCGCATATTCACAACTGCACGGGAGTCAGTTACATTGTTCTCCGCATGGCCGTTTACAGCCGTGCTATCGGTTCACCGGACTTGCACGCCGCACTGAGCAGCGTACGTTGCTGGCCGTCTCTCTGACAATAAAAAGCCGAGTGAACGTCCCCTGCGCAGAACAATACACGTCCCAACAAAGGGCTTTTCACGATAGTGTGAGCACTTTTGAACTCAACCGTTGAAAAATGTCACTGCCCTTTTCTGCGTATATTCCAACGAGCACACTGACAGTCATGCGTCCATTAAAGTTTGGCGACGAAGGAGGGAAAAGTAGTTCGATGACTCAGCGTTAAATTAAGAGTGTAAACACTTATATTCACGTATAAACACATGTGAATACTGAAGTATTTTATTTCACTTCACGGGTTTAACACATATAAATCTAAGAATTAAAAAAATTATATATTGGTTTTTCTAATACGTTGCTCTTGGCCGACACACAAGTTAAGTGATCAGGCCCATGGCAATGTTAATTATACATGTGGTGGGAGAATACTAAATGTGTATATAGGCTGTTCATGTTAAAATCAACACTTTTGAAAGCCCTGCTTAAGAACAACTTGTAAGCACGTTGTATATTCTTCCGTCTTATGTAAGAATAACATTGTCTTGGAAATATCTTACAAATCTGCTCATTTTTACACTTCGTTACATTAAAAAAAAACAGAAAGCGAAAGAAATAGTTTAAGATATCACAAATGGTTACCTAACACTTTTCAATCAATGTTAAGATATGGAACTACTTTCCATCCATCGTTCCAACGTTACTGGGAGCATGTCACTCAGCGCGCCCGTTAAATATGTGCAGGCACGAGCTGTGACTTTTTTCTAAGGTTGATTTCAAAAGTGCTCACTTTATCGTAAACAGTTTTTAATAAACATATATGGTTATAATCCATTCACGGTTACTTCAACCTTTTTTGAAACCCTGCTAAAGTTATACTTCCATGCCATTCCTCCGCCTCGTGCAAACTAAGCTTAACTAAGGCTATATAATTACCCTAGAGAGACAACGCACCAAATTCATGGTCACTTAGTGTAACAGTATTTTCATAAGGACTGTTCAAATTGTTTATAAATGAAGCATTGTAATTTATAGATAAAATATGAATAACAGTTCAAATTAACGGGAAAAAAATTAACTTTTATGAACACAAGTATGAAACTCTTATGATACATGGCATATGTTTGAAATAACTAAACACGTCATACATGGGGAGATTTTTCAAAGGTTTGATTCAAAAAGGCCGCAGAAACCGTGAATGGTCTATACTGAGACATTTTATTTTACTTTATGGGCATAATGCATATAAATTTAAGAATAAAAAAAATTTGTATATTTGTTTTTGTAATAATTTTGCAGTTGCTCGTGTCGGACACACGAATGAAGTGATAAGGCCCAAAGCGATATTAATTTTTCATACGGTGGAAGAATACAAGATGTGTACATGAGTAGATCTTAAGCAGGGATTTCAGATTGGCTCGGGTTATTGTGAACAGCCTATACGTCCAATGCTTTAGGCGTAATAAAACGCGGATGTCGTGATGTTGCGGCAAACTCCGTACAACGAGGTTAAATCCAGACGAGCCGATGTAGTGTCGGCATCACACAAAAGTGTTAAGAAGCGTTTCATACGTCGTGTGTCCGACGCCAGCCGAATTGGCGTGGGAACGTTGCTAAAAATAAAATTAAAAAAAAAAAAGCAGATTCCTCGCTGGATGTTACGAGCAGTTAGCACCTCCCGCGGTCCAGCCGTGGCCTTGTGGAAGTCTACGGCGACGTCGATGTGGATGAACCCCAGGCCTCCGACAGCGCTCGCCGCAGTATTTCTTCAGGACAAACAAACAGAAGCGCGCGCGCGCAGGTACAGTCACGTGGTAGAGAGCGTTGCGCATACAGTCTGTCCCTCGTACCTACACACTTCTCGAATCATACACTGGAAAAAAAAATATGGCAAAATTACCTGACAAGCGTAAGGTAATATTCGCAAACTTGTGTGGGAAATATAGTTTTCCTTACACGCAGGGTGAAATTAATTTACGACATGTGGATCTGCTAGTCGATTTGTAACTATTTGATAATTGTATAATATATACTTTTTCTACCTTAAAATTATTTTTTTTTTTATTGTCTAGTCATACAAGCTGTCCAACATGGCTCTTTATATGTAAGGTATAATTGCCGCACTCTGGAGTAAAATTCGTGTACATAGCGGTGGAAAATCATCGTATAAATGGACGGCAAAGTTACAGTACGACGCGTGCATCTCTTCAGCGTTGTCTCAACGGCTAAGTGAGAGGGCGGGTGGAAGAAACAATCCTTTAACACGCTAATATTCACTCGTGCTGTCATGTCGTCGTCGTTGTGTAATGGCTAGAGCACGATAGGTCGATGCTAGAGTATCGACCTATCGTGATAGGGGCACGTGGCTCGCGCCCACCTTTCAGCAAGTATCGATGATTTTAGAGTTGAGGTTTCGATAACTATACGTCGGATAATATAGGAAACAATAAAAGTTAACATTACTAATACACCGTGTAATAATAATTACAAGTTTATTATACAATAAAGTTAGTATTACCGTGCTTGTATGGAATTATCCTCCACTTTTGTGAGGGAACTTTTCCGTACGTTTATGGAATAGTACCTTACTTGTTATATAAATTCACTCCACAGTTGCAAGGTAATTTTACCTTGCATCTAGAGGTAATTAGCTTTCCTTACATGTAATGGCATTTTATCTCAAATTTTTTTACAGCGTATTTTTAAAAAAAATCACCCCATGTAAGACGCGAGTGAAAGGATCTGGGCGGCTCTTAACAGCGAGGTCTTGAGAGCCGATGAGGGTGAATCCAAGTGAGTTTGGAGCAGCGCCGGAATGAAAGGGCGGGGTGAAACGAGAAATCCCCGAGAAAATTCGGCGACCAGCTGCATCGTCCGGCACGATTCCTACGTGCGAAAATCCCAGAACGAACCCTCTGGGAACCGAACCTGGTTCGCCTAGCTAGGAGGCGAGTAGTCTGATCCCTGCAGCACCACAGCCTCCCGAAACAATTGATTTTTACCGTTGCTGATTTTTATCCATGTAGGTACCACGGGATCACTGTGCTCAACTACACTATATATAGGCTCACTCGCACTTTTGAAACATGTTGTATATTCGCGGAAATGTTTACGGAAATGTAATGTTAATATACACCCTAAAGAAATCTTGTAATTTTTACTGAGAAATTCTTTATAATTTTACAAATGTTTGTAACAGTACAATGATTTTTCTTGTAAAACTACAAGGTCCGGGTTTGTAATAGACCTTAGGAAATGTTTGAACTATACTGAGCCGTATCCATGAGCTTCAGAAAAATGGCGGACACTCAACAACGCAAAACCGTATAAAGCTGTTTGTGCAAGAACTATGGGTGCAAAAAGAAATGTATTGCAAGTTTGAATTGCGTAAACAAAATTAAAACAACTCACATATTCATAATAAAAGGACAATTTCAATAAAACGTGACGGTATTACGTATTAATTGTTAATGTTTGCCCACGACACAGATCTCTTAAATCGGCTCTCAATAAGTCGTTGTTAAGAGCAGTCCAATTCTATCAACTCCACAACTGAACTCTTAAAATGAAATAAATGTACGTATTCTTCTGAACCGAATAACTTCAATATTATTTTGTAGTTACTCGCAGTTATATTTGAAGTAAAAATAAGCTTCGAGCTTGTATATCGAGTTGCTCTTGTGGTAAGGGGTGCGGGCTGATAATAAAGGAGCTGTGGGTTCTGGTCTCCTGTACTGGCAAAGTGTAACTCATTTGTTTTTTGTAAATTATATTTTTTAATATTTTTTTAATTGTTCTCCGTTATTAATTAATTAATTACATTTGTTTTCTAGAAGAAAAAAACTTTATGTACACTTCTCAATAATGTCAGCTGTAATACAAGGCTATAATTTGAAATGTTACAAATAAAATGTTTTGCAGATTCTACGAGAAAACGCTTTGCAGTTTTACAAAGGATTTTCTTGGCAACTGGGTTTCCAAGGATTTTTCTTGTAAAAGTGCAAAAACAATTAAAGAGTGTATTATCAAGTATTCCGTGATGCGACCAAGTTTCTTACACTAACACGCCTGTCGGGAGTAGGTTATTATGGACTGTTCGCGGCGAAAAGAGAAATTTTGAAATCACTCCTCGAAATAGCTGACTCCCTCTAACCGTAACAGACGTCTCGACTGACTTTCCGTAAGTAAATTCGGCAGGGCTGTAAGAAAATTATAGGCGGTTCGTGGTAAACTGCGTACTTTCGAAAGCCCTACTTAAGAACTATTTGTATGTGCGTTGTGTGTCCTACCACTGTATGTAGAGTAAACTGTTTCCCCGGGAAGCATCACTTTATTTCTGCGTCTGTCAAGCGGAACTGTGAAATTATTATAAAAGTAAAAATATTCTACGTACGTATTTGCTCATAATTACAGTTATATGCATTATAAAAACAGGAAAGCAAAAAATAAGCATGGTATTCACAAATGTTTTTCAAACACTTTAAATTTAACGCCAAGACATAGGGCCGCTTTCCCTCCATCGTTATCAACTTTACTGGGCGCATGCAAGGAAGTGTGCCGCTAATATTATACGCCAAGACATAGGGCCGCTTTCCCTCCATCGTTATCAACTTTACTGGGCGCATGCAAGGAAGTGTGCCGCTAATATTATACGCCAAGACATAGGGCCGCTTTCCCTCCATCGTTATCAACTTTACTGGGCGCATGCAAGGAAGTGTGCCGCTAATATTATACGCCAAGACATAGGGCCGCTTTCCCTCCATCGTTATCAACTTTACTGGGCGCATGCAAGGAAGTGTGCCGCTAATATTATACGCCAAGACATAGGGCCGCTTTCCCTCCATCGTTATCAACTTTACTGGGCGCATGCAAGGAAGTGTGCCGCTAATATTATACGCCAAGACATAGGGCTGCTTTCCCTCCACCGTGATCAACTTTACTGGGCGCATGCAAGGAAGTGTGCCGCTAATATTATACGCCAACACATAGGGCTGCTTTCCCTCCATCGTTATCAACTTTACTGGGCGCATGCAAGGAAGTGTGCCGCTAATATTATACGCCAAGACATAGGGCTGCTTTCCCTCCATCGTTATCAACTTTACTGGGCGCATGCAAGGAAGTGTGCCGCTAATATTATACGCCAAGACATAGGGCCGCTTTCCCTCCATCGTTATCAACTTTACTGGGCGCATGCAAGGAAGTGTGCCGCTAATATTATACGCCAAGACATAGGGCCGCTTTCCCTCCATCGTTATCAACTTTACTGGGCGCATGCAAGGAAGTGTGCCGCTAATATTATACGCCAAGACATAGGGCCGCTTTCCCTCCATCGTTATCAACTTTACTGGGCGCATGCAAGGAAGTGTGCCGCTAATATTATACGCCAAGACATAGGGCTGCTTTCCCTCCATCGTTATCAACTTTACTGGGCACATGCAAGGAAGTGTGCCGCTAATATTATACGCCAAGACATAGGGCCGCTTTCCCTCCATCGTTATCAACTTTACTGGGCGCATGCAAGGAAGTGTGCCGCTAGTATTATACGCCAAGACATAGGGCCGCTTTCCCTCCATCGTTATCAACTTTACTGGGCGCATGCAAGGAAGTGTGCCGCTAATATTATACGCCAAGACATAGGGCCGCTTTCCCTCCATCGTTATCAACTTTACTGGGCGCATGCAAGGAAGTGTGCCGCTAATATT
Source organism: Dryococelus australis (assembly GCA_029891345.1). Classification (NCBI taxonomy): domain Eukaryota; kingdom Metazoa; phylum Arthropoda; class Insecta; order Phasmatodea; family Phasmatidae; genus Dryococelus; species Dryococelus australis. The sequence continues at coordinate 118,195,400 of CM057000.1, read as the reverse complement.
ATACGCCAAGACATAGGGCTGCTTTCCCTCCATCGTTATCAACTTTACTGGGCGCATGCAAGGAAGTGTGCCGCTAATATTATACGCCAAGACATAGGGCTGCTTTCCCTCCATCGTTATCAACTTTACTGGGCGCATGCAAGGAAGTGTGCCGCTAATATTATACGCCAAGACATAGGGCTGCTTTCCCTCCACCGTGATCAACTTTACTGGGCGCATGCAAGGAAGTGTGCCGCTAATATTATACGCCAAGACATAGGGCTGCTTTCCCTCCATCGTTATCAACTTTACTGGGCGCATGCAAGGAAGTGTGCCGCTGATATTATACGCCAAGACATAGGGCTGCTTTCCCTCCATCGTTATCAACTTTACTGGGCGCATGCAAGGAAGTGTTCCGCTAATATTATACGCCAAAACATAGGGCTGCTTTCCCTCCATCGTTATCAACTTTACTGGGCGCATGCAAGGAAGTGTGCCGCTGATATTATACGCCAAGACATAGAGCTGCTTTCCCTCCATCGTTATCAACTTTACTGGGCGCATGCAAGGAAGTGTGCCGCTAATATTATACGCCAAGACATAGGGCTGCTTTCCCTCCATCGTGATCAACTTTACTGGGCGCATGCAAGGAAGTGTGCCGCTAATATTATACGCCAAGACATAGGGCTGCTTTCCCTCCATCGTTATCAACTTTACTGGGCGCATGCAAGGAAGTGTGCCGCTAATATTATACGCCAAGACATAGGGCTGCTTTCCCTCCATCGTTATCAACTTTACTGGGCGCATGCAAGGAAGTTTGCCGCTAATATTATACGCCAAGACATGGGGCCGCTTTCCCTCCATCGTGATCAACTTTACTGGGCGCATGCAAGGAAGTGTGCCGCTAATATTATACGCCAAGACATAGGGCTGCTTTCCCTCCATCGTTATCAACTTTACTGGGCGCATGCAAGGAAGTGTGCCGCTAATACTATACGCCAAGACATAGGGCCGCTTTCCCTCCATCGTGATCAACTTTACTGGGCGCATGCAAGGAAGTGTGCCGCTAATATTATACGCCAAGACATAGGGCCGCTTTCCCTCCATCGTTATCAACTTTACTGGGCGCATGCAAGGAAGTTTGCCGCTAATATTATACGCCAAAACATAGGGCTGCTTTCCCTCCATCGTTTTCAACTTTACTGGGCGCATGCAAGGAAGTGTGCCGCTAATATTATACGCCAAGACATATTGCCGCTTTCCCTCCACCGTGATCAACTTTACTGGGCGCATGCAAGGAAGTTTGCCGCTAATATTATACGCCAAGACATAGGGCTGCTTTCCCTCCATCGTTATCAACTTTACTGGGCGCATGCAAGGAAGTGTGCCGCTGATATTATACGCCAAGACATAGGGCTGCTTTCCCTCCATCGTTATCAACTTTACTGGGCGCATGCAAGGAAGTGTGCCGCTAATATTATACGCCAAGACATACGGCTGCTTTCCCTCCATCGTTATCAACTTTACTGGGCGCATGCAAGGAAGTGTGCCGCTAATATTATACGCCAAGACATAGGGCCGCTTTCCCTCCATCGTTATCAACTTTACTGGGCGCATGCAAGGAAGTGTGCCGCTAATATTATACGCCAAGACATATTGCCGCTTTCCCTCCACCGTGATCAACTTTACTGGGCGCATGCAAGGAAGTTTGCCGCTAATATTATACGCCAAGACAAAGGGCCGCTTTCCCTCCATCGTGATCAACTTTACTGGGCGCATGCAAGGAAGTGTGCCGCTAATATTATACGCCAAGACATAGGGCTGCTTTCCCTCCATCGTTATCAACTTTACTGGGCGCATGCAAGGAAGTGTGCCGCTAATATTATACGCCAAGACATACTGCTGCTTTCCCTCCATCGTTATCAACTTTACTGGGCGCATGCAAGGAAGTGTGCCGCTAATATTATACGCCAAGACATAGGGCTGCTTTCCCTCCATCGTTAACAACTTTACTGGGCGCATGCAAGGAAGTGTGCCGCTAATATTATACGCAGGTATTGGTAGTGACATTTTTCGAATGTTGATTTATAAAATGTTATATAACCTTGATCAGCCTATAGACCCATGTCTTAACGACATTTGGAAAGAGTTATAAAATATATGTGGGCGCTGAATCTATTTAAGTATATTCCTGTTTGTTTTATACAATAAATAAACATTGAGATAATTAGTGTCACATTTACGTCGGTAAAAATTTCACGGGTACATTTGATTGGCGCAGGACTAAAGTGAACTGGTTCGCACCAGTGTTCGTTTTACGTGCGGTAAAGGGCGGATAACTATGTCCTGAGCATGGTCTTCGGGAATGTTAAGTTAAACGCATTCAGTGCTATAGGCTATTCACAGTAAAGTGAGCTCTTTTAGAAGCTCTCTCATTTGGAATAATAGTAATTTTATTGTAACATTGGACGTTAGCTTTTGAATCCGGTGAAATTTATACACTGTGTTTATTACTAACATGGCAATTTTTATTTTTAAAAAGTGATGGAGGGATAAAAATGCCTGATAGGATAAAAGAAACTAGGGCCTCAAAAGTGCTCACTTTACCGTGAACAGCCATTACAAGAATTGCAAGTGCTAGCTAGTATTCCAATATAGTGGATGGCAGTTGCTTTGCGCACATTCTGACTACTTCCCGTGAAACAATGACATTTTAGTCTGAACATTGTGTTCTCTATCGCATGTGCATGCATGGAATGTGCAACTTCTACGCTACCTCTCGAACTGGTAAATTTTTTTTATATCGACCCAAACTGTTTAATGCACGTGCAGCCAAGCAAATCTTTAGTCGCACCGACCAAATCTTACAGTTTGCGGCGACCACATGAGAACAACAAAATAATTTGGTTCCAGCAACAAAATATTTCATTGCCCCCATACAAACAAATAATTTGGCTGCACCAAGCGAATCTTGTTTAATTCAACAAATAACCTTTTTCCCGGCACACACTCTCGCGTCGCTTCACCCTCGTCGGCTCTCGAGACGTCGATGATGCGAGCAACCCCGAACGTCTCCACTCTCTCCGCAGCTGTCGGGATGCTTCATCTTGTAAAGCGAGGTAGTTGTGGGCGTCGTGACGAGCGACAGCGGGAAACGAGACGCAGAGAGTGACGACATTTACGACCTGTCGTAGACGACGTCGGAGGTCGTCAACCAAAGCGTGTCGCACGCTTCGTCCGAACGTAACAACGCAGACGTGGTTTATACATTCCAGGGGCACGGGCGTGACTCTCAAGCTGTCGATAACACTTGTTCCAAAGAAATGTGGCTCTCGTAACGCGAGATTAATTTGCGAGTGGAAAGCAAGTCATTAAAATTAAACTTCTAAAATGTCATCTAGGTTCCGTCAAAGACAAGCCGCAAAGCAGTGAAAACCCACGTAATGAGAATCAGGAGAAAGTACCTATAAATATGGAGTTTCATTTATCATGCCATGGTTTTAACGTGTGCGAATTATAAAGAGAATATATATTTTTTTTTTACGAATTTTTCTCATGTTGAAGGGGGATAATACGATAGAAGCGGCCACAATTAATCGCTTCTACTGAAACAGTAAAGCTAGGCTTTACAAAAACTAGATGTAATAAAAAAATGAAATTCTTCGTTTAGTTCCCGCCTCAGGTATGGTTATGACGGATGAGAAGAGGTTGGCGCTATTCGAAGCCTACAGCCCTACCTGTCCGGCTTTCCCCGAAAAATACTTTATATATGTATATATATAATATGTATACATAATATATGTGTATATATATATACACACACACACAAAAACTATTGTGGTTTCCAAAAAAATTTTTGGTCTCCACAAAATTATTTTGTCAATATACGTAGACCTCATAAAAGATTTTGTGAGACCAACAGCGTTTGTTGATCGCAGCAAAAATGTTACGATGTTGGCAGCAGTGCTCGTTATTGTAGCTCACAAAATTGTCCGAACTGCGAATCGAACCTACGCGCTTTCGAATGCGTGTTCAGTGTGTTATCTCTGCGCGCCCTTGCTCGATGCTAGAAGCTGTGTGGCTTCAAGAAGTAAATAATGCTTTAATTCTAATATGTGGCGCCCACAAGATCTGCACACTTCAACCCATGGCACATTTACTTTCTCTACTCATACATGTTGCTAGGTTCTCTAACTTCTACAAAGAAGGTGGTGCATAGCAGACTTATGGAAAGTTAATGCCGTTAAACTAGTTACTCAGTCTTCGCAAACCGCCGTACTTTGTTTCATCTACACAAGGACTAATAATTGTGTGAACGAATATTTTAAGCTCTCTAAAGATGATATTTAAAAGAAAATAAATATTTAGTAACGTTACACTATAACATTAAACACTTTTACAAATTTTTTCCGAGGGCCAATGATTTAAAAATGAGATATTAAACACCATAGAAATAATGGTTAAACATTTTCTACCAGTGAGGAATTTAGGTTTTTTTCTTTCTTTTTTTCTTCCACTTTATACCGTTCGGTGAACAGAGTATAAAACAATTACATAACATTTCAATTTCAAAGCGTATTTTTTAATAGCTGACGAAGAGTTCACAAGCTCTAATCAAGGGAGAAAATGGTGCGCTCAAAATGACTTCCGCTTATACTTTCTCGGGAACAAAATGCATAAATTTACCCCGCCTTTCCCGCTCGGAGCTTCATTTATTGCCGTTAAAATTCTCTCTTTTTGCAGCACATCATTTTTAAATAAAATGTGTTTTTCTTATACTGTATTTCCCCATCTAACGCATGCTAAAACACACTACAGTGCTCATAATACTGAACTCATTTTATGCTTGTTTTTACCACGTATAATAAACTACGAACTTGCATTTTGTATTTTTGTAATAACATATATCCCATTGTGATCCTTGCACGAGAACACCCAGCGGTATAGTGTTATATTTTCTGTCGACGTCACACAACTTTTTTCTAAACTACTCTGCGTTTAATTTATATTTTTTGTGTAAGCTACTAAGATCACATCTCTGCTGACGTCTACCGATCCATGTTCACATTAACACAAAAGTGCGAGTTTCTGTCAAACTTGGAAGCTGTAATTTCTAGCAAGGTTCACGTAATTTTAATATAGGAACATTATTCGCCCTTAGATGAGAGTTCGTTTTGTAATTATTTTTTAAGTTTTCGCTGGAAAAGATAACGTTTAAATGGTTAGATAGCCCCTTAGAATACATCAAGTTTGACTACGTTACTCGAAGCAGGAAATAAATAAGCAGGCTTATTTTGGAACAACAAAAATAACATGAGGAAGGTGATGAATACCACAGTTAGTACATTCTTTTAAGTAATGTTACTTTACTTTCCTCAATCAATTACGTATAACTATCGTAATAGTAGTGTTCCGTGTTGCTGGTCCAAGCCGCTGACGTTGGCCCGCCCCGCGCGGGTAAGCGAAAAGGACAGAGAGACGTTAGATGATAGCGGCGGCAGCGAGGCAAAGGATTATTTTGAATGAACATGCGAGCGATAGGCCGGTGGCAGCGTATCAGTTACAAAAAGCGAGCCGAGATGATAATCGCTTTTATACCGCACGCTGCTCGCCCTGATTGTACTGATTTCTGCGTCTATGTTAATAATGCTCTGGATTACTGACCTCGTTCTCTCAGCGCGACTCGGGGTGCATTGAACCTTCCAGATTGTCAGGGCGAACGGTATGAACATTGTGACAGACCTCTGGGACGCGAGTTGAGTTTTAGTTGATGAGTGAATGAGTGGGTGAGTTGCGAGCGATAGAAGACGAGCGTCGAGCAGCGGAAGGTAAATCTGCGACTGAGAGTATCAAGCAACTGGCAGGCTGGACTATTGGACTAGATGCGAGAGTGAAAGGCATTACAATTTGTGGCAACAGACACATGAACACGTGCTAATTATGAGTATGTGTTAATTGACTGTAACCAGAGACAATTAAGAATGACGTTAATTAGAGTTGAAATATACATAACATATTGCGCTCACAGTTAAATAAAACGTTCAAAGGAGGAGACAGATTATTTAATGCCGTAATTAATAGCTGTGTGAATAAATTAGAATTCTAATTTAGTTCTTTTTTATTTATTAAGACCTCCAACCTTCGCGAATTCAGATACGCCCCTCAGGCGTCCCATATAACAGTATAAATAGAATTCACCGACAGGCTCCTGAGGATAGATTTTGACATCTGGTGATCTTAACGCTTGACATGGGTATGTTGGATTCTAAAACCACGATACTTCCTTAATATAATCCCAAGTTGACCTTAAATCAGAGAATTCAAGACAAATAAAAAAAAGGGCTAGAAGCGAGCCTTTTCTCTTGCCCGATTGTCACAGCAAAATGTCGCATTTCTCTCGCTTTGTCAAGGGGTGTAGTTGGAGATGAGCACACTGTCAAAATAGCAACATTGGTGGTGACTTTCCAGTATTGTTGCTCCTTTTACAGATCTACGGAAATGGGTTAAGCTGGAAACGTAAATTGCGACTCACTGACGCTTTTGGTGATCCTTCACTTATTGACGCCAATGTTTTGTTATCATTTGCCCGAGTCATTTGCAAACAGGAAAATAGCTTTTCAGTGGTCTTAGTCGTCAAAGACTGAATTAGAAATTTCAAACCGCAGGATTTAATCGCTCTACTCTTAAATGCATAAATTTTTTGCACTATATCTCTTTCGTACATAATGTCTATCAACATTTCGCCATGGCAGTGCCATACTATACTCACAGTATCACAGTAGATTTGCATGAACAAAATTTGCCGCTTCTTTTGGCTTCATTTTTGTGTGCACGTGAAAATGGAGATTAACGATGTTGAAGTCATACGCCATCAGGAAACACCATCTCTGGTTATATGAAAATATGAAAATAATAGGCACACACACACACACACACACACACTCATATATATATAAATAAATAATTTTTAAATTTGTAGTTTACACTTTTCTTCTTAATACATGTTATGGGCGTTGTTAATAGTGTGCATGACTATGTACATATAAGTATATATAGTACATGAATCACACAAAATTACACTGCTAATTAATAGGATATTGTATCGGACAGCTTTAGACTTTTTGTAAAACAATGTTAGTTACTTTTTTATTTATAAAATAATAAAATATATATTTTTTCAATTATTATTAGGTTTAGTATTCAAAAACTCTTTGGAAAAAATCGTATTTTTTAGTTTATTCTCTTTTTTTTTTTTTTTTTTATAAAAGCGAAAACAGTCATTTACCGTCAAAATAAAATACATAGATAGTTGCCATTCTTATCCCATGACCGACCGATAAAGTAGATTGTGAAAGCGTAAGTTAATCTTCGAAGGCCCAGTGCCAGTATCTTTTCACTAATCTGTCGGTGAACTTTGAACTTTACAGTTCCCCTGGATTAAAAGTTTTTGAGCCAGTAATCCGGTCCAAGTAAATGAAAAAAGCTCATTTCGTCCGAAAGCCAAGCTCTGCGAAACATTCGAACCAAAAGTTTCTTTGAACAATTTTTATTACTTAACTCACTGCTCAGCCTGTCTTTGCTCAAGACACAGACTGAAACCTGATATAAAGTATCAAGATAGTATTTAATTGAAAGTGATTTAGAAGTTTAAGCAGATGTAGTTTATCTAGCGCTAACAATGTTTATACCGTGGTAATTTTTTGCATAATAATTTACAAAAAGCCACATTTCAACGAAAAAAATCCTTTTATTTGACGCCATGAACGTTGGCATCAGTCCGTAAATTAAATTTATTTCAAGGCATTCCATGTATGTAGAATTTTCTCGATAACCAATTCGCCTTATGACTAATGAGCACGTGATTCCATAAATCGATGACATCTGGCGTAACGCAAATGATTCTTAAAATATTCACAGTAAAGTTACAGCAATATGGCGATAGAACACTACAAATAATCTCTTTTAAGTGGCTCAACATAAACACAGCAACGGATCATGACAGGATTATCGTCGTATTGCTGTTACGCGATTGATAACCTCGGAACAACCAATCAGAAGAAGAATCGCGGAAAACTTTACAAATAAAATTAATCGGGGAAGTTATATATTGTGTGTTTTCAAAAAGGCGTGCAAGATTAAGGCGTTTTCCCACATCGGAAGGCAAGACTCGTAGTGTTCACCCTGCAGAAGGGACGCGGTCGAGCGTGTGGCGTGTTGTTGCTTGGTAGTTCGATTAATCGATAGTCGCTCCCGTTTGTGGAAATAAATACCAGATAGCAGCACTGCGCGTGCACAGTACGGGAGTTCCGAAAACTCCGTTTCTCGAATCGGAAACAAGAAACTCAGAATTAAATGTGTTTAAAGTTAAGGCGAAAACTATAAAGGGCCAGACGTTTCCAATATGTATAGGGTAGGCATTGGTTACCTTGCGTCTATGGAATAAACACCACTGGTCAAGGCTCTCGACTAGCTGGTTTTGAACTGCGTTGCAGAGTGTTGCGAGAACTCGTTTTTCAGGAAACTGTTAAACGTGAGTCAAATGTGCTCATCTACGAAAAGAACACAAAATTCACACTGAGAAAAAAACCGAACAAAACATTTCTTCGTATAGGGGCAAAAATATATTTAGTTCCCCCAAACAAAATATTTTGTTGAGTGAAAAAATTGAAACGCTACAAGATTTCTTTTGTTCATCTAACAAAATACACGTTTGAATAAACAAAATGTCTGTATTGGCCTAAACGTAATTAGACTGTCAACAAAATATTTTGTTGAATCAACTGTATACAGTTGATTAATATGTATATGTATATATTTTTTTTGTTTGGCCACTCATTTGATTGTCTTTTTTAAAATTACAGCTCGAGAGTTTGTTTAGATGCTTTGTGATAATTAGAATAGTAACGGTATTTGTTAGTGAATCTTTCGATACTTAATAATCGTATAAAACAATATTAATACAAGTTTAACAAGTTACTGAAAAGTAAAGCTGTATAAACTTGAAATAATTGTTCGCGCATGTTGACCAGTATATGTAATCGAAAACATTCGAATTTCGTTAGTAGTCCTATTAGCTTCGGTTGTTAAGGCGTAGCGCTCGGGCTCAGATGATCTAGGTTCGAATCTCGGTCGTGCTTCGGAAGTTTCTATATTGACCCAAACTGTTTAACATACTTGGAGACAAACAAATCTTTAGTTCCACCAACAAAATCATTAGTGGCACCAACCAAATGTTTGACAGGGGCAACCAAATAAGAACAACAAAATTATTTGTTTTCAGTAACAATATATTTCAATGCCCCTATACAAATAAATATTTTAGTTGCACCAAATAAACTTTTTTGGATTCAACAAAATCTTTTTCTCAGTGCAGTCGAGAGCTGTTGGGTGTATTAAAGTAGTAAGGCATATTATAAACACCGCCAGAGCTCTCCAAAATGACTACAAAAGGCTATTTTCCTAGTGATGTGTCTCAAAATACACGCTTCAGATACATACAAAACTGCGCAAGGGCCCTGCATTGAACCTTCCGACAGACTTTCCACCAATAAAATAATAGGGTACGCGTAGAGCGCCCGAGAAATCTGCACGCCAGTTCAGAGCCTTGCGCTTAGCGGCGACGACACAGTTGATAAGCGTAGCAGTTTCGCCCTTATCGCTTCCGCGCTTCTGGGCCCCAGACGCGTAAACAAGCGTAAGTTAGGCGGAATCCTTAAGGCTCGGCATCGCATACTACATTTCCCGCCGATTAAAGTTTCTGTGAATTTATTTCTAAAAATGCTGCTGTACATGTTTCGTAGATTGCTTTACTCTACAGAAGAGACATGAAATCCGAACCACAACAATAACATTTTGTCATCACAAAGAACATTGTATATACTTTACAATGTGGATACTTTCTTCTCTTTTACAACTACCAAATAACATCTAATATATTTAGGACAAAATAGTTTAACAATTCGCTGAATGTGAATATTACATCATAAACACTTAATAATTACTATGGAAAAAAAACAATATTTGAAAACAATGTTTTTCTAAATCTCTCAACTCAGCTTCCAGAGTTCGTTGGGTTGTTGTTGGTGGCTAAGCGATTAACCTACTCGCTTCCTACCAAGGCGAACCGGGTTCAATCTCCGGACGGGCCATTCCCGGATTTTCGCATAAGGGGATCGTGCCGGACGATGCCGCTGGTCAGCGGGTTTTCTCGAGGATCTCCCGTTTCCCCTTCCCTTTCATTACAGCGCTGCTCCATACTCACCTCATTCACCCTCATGGCCTCTGAAGACCTCGCTGTTAAGAGCCGCCCGAATATCTTCACTCACTCCAGTCCGCGTCGAAAATTTATAGCCAGCGTCTGGAAGTACGCAACCGTCAGTACGGGATAGCCATGTTGGTTGCAGATACTGCAGGCAACAGCACTCGCCATTACGTGGAAACACATGCTTCGCGCAGACGTAGGTCGAGTGTAACAACACATGCCAAACTTATGAACCTGCCAGACGGTGCACAGACACTGTGAACCTCTGGGATTTCCACACGCATGTACGAATGTTTCACACATGCGTAGTGCTCCCTTTACAACCAGGCTCAAATGCGTTCCACGTCTTGGGTCTACGATTAAATTGGATATCTGCGAACTGGAAATCAATTTACCACGTCTCCAGTACTTCTATACCACAGAGCGAGTCAGAAATATGGCAAGACGTATATTACAGATGTGATACCTGCAAGCGTTGCAACTACAGGTTCCGCCAAAATTTAAGCCCGTAAGCTGATTTGAGATAATGGTTTTATTGTTCTAAACATGTAGTTGATTTTCCTGCAATAAATCTTGATAAGATGTACAAAATAAATTTTTGAGTTTCAGAGTATCTCAATTACAACAATATTAATTAATGTTGTGTTATTTTAGACATTATGAAATTGTGTACATTTTTTGATATTCGAATTAACGTATACTGAAAATTATACTAATTTTTGTGACACCGTAATTAGTCAATAAATCTTCGTAAGCAAATAAAAGTTCAGTGGGAAATCTTACTACCGCATTTATTTAGCTATTTATAAAATTTGGTGCCAAAAAATTGTCAAGAAATTTGTATTTAATATAATATTTGTGTACTGTTTTACCAGACGAGCCAGCAGCGTTGGCGTGTTGTCAGACTGTACTGTACAGTCTGAAAACACACCAACGCTGTAAGTTTTAATGCAAACATATCATTTGAAATATTACAAATATATCTATTACCGATTTGACGAAGAAAACTGTTTGTAGTTCTACCAATAATTTTATTGGTAACTTTTCCAAAGATTTTTCTTGTCAAAGTACAAAAAAAAATACAGTGTATTCTTCCACCATATGTAAAATTAAGATTGCTACCAACCTTATTAATTTATTCATGCATTGGTTAGGCGAAACTGTGTAATTACTACAAAAGTGAGTATTTTACTAATTTGCTTATTTTTACGCATATATGCATTTAAAATGCAGAAATAAAAGTAAATAATTTCAGTATGTACAAATGTTTGTCAAACATTTTTAATTCCACGTTAAGATATTGTACTATTCGCTCTCCGTAGTTCCCAACATTGCTGGTTGGAAAGAGCCTGTGCTACCGTTGAAACATACGCATTTGGGGGCAGTGACATTTTTCAAAGGTTGATATCAAATGTGCTTGCTTTACAGTAAACAGTGTCTATACGTATTCACCGATGCGGTAAATTTGCTAATTATTTCTGTGAGTGTATATATGGATATGTGCGAAGTTCTGAGATGTTCGGCTGAATTTGGATGACATGTTTGAGCAGATTTTAAAAATATTTACTTTTCCAATAATTTCACAGTTACATACGACCGACTCATGAATAAAATGATGAGGCTCATGGCAATGTTAATTTTCTATAAGGTGGAAGAATACACAATGTGCGTACAAGTAGATCTTAAGCACGTCTTTCAAAAGTACTCATTTTAACGTGAACAGACTATACAAATTTTTAATGCAGCTTGTCAAAAATTCGAACTACTCAGGGTATTTTACTCACATAAAAGTGTCTGTCTTTTGAAAATTAAGACAGAAACAAACACGTTCGTCACTGCTGACCATGTGACCTTGACAGTTGTGTTGATTTGGGGTAGGTCAGTGTTGGGTAAATGCACAGAAGATGAACATCTTTGGTCTATAGCGAAGTACTGTTGAAGTAGTGCGCGCTTTGTTTGGATGAGTTTGAGGAATAGGCTGATATATTCTATTCACGGTAAAGCAAGAACTTTATTGGAGGACGTCTCATTTTCAATACTAGGCCATAAATATAATTTTACTGGAGCCTTACACGTAAACTTTCGAGTCCGGTGAAATATATACACTGTGTTTGTTACTTGTATGGCATTATCTATTCTTAAAAATGGAGGGAAGAATGGAATATGGCTTATAGGAAAAAAGTCACTAGGGCCTCAAAAGTACTCACTTTACCGTGGACAGCCTTTAGTAGATCTTTAGTAGGGCTCCAGAACAGTTAAGAGTTGCTGTGAATGCACTATATTCTCGCACGCCATTTCTATTTTTATCTCTTTAAAATCAATGTTCCTGCCAATCTAAACAGTTTTGAAACTAAGTTGCATGAATATTTGGGAACAGTTATTTATTCTTAATAATCGATATACGGGTTTCAGTGGGCCATGAAACTTTTTAATTGTTATAAAAAAATACAATATGCAACATTCCTCATGACTTCGTGGTGGGTTATAGTTGAGATATTATGATTCCTTCTCCCTTTATAAAACGATGTGAAAACTAAAAAAATTGGGGAAAATTGAGTGAAATTGTATTTTGCTCATTACTGAGGAAATTTGCTTGCCCTCCTGAGAAACAAATACTGGATTTTTTCTTTCCTTTTTGTCTGCCTCGATACCACAAACTTGTTTCTGCGGCGTGGTCGTGATTATGTAATTCGTGTTTACTCATCTATTGACATTTCACGCAAAGGCAACAGAGGGTAAACGAAACTTTTACATTAGTATTATTGCGCCATCCCATACAACGCGTTTGTACTACGCTTGTTGAGTTGTGGGATACTTTATATCGTATATGTAGCTGACTCTCCTTTCTCTTCTTTTACACAGTTACCCTATGCAATTAATTTATACATAACTAATTAAGTTATGGAAATTAATTAATATTTAATGAATTTTTGACTGGTCGTGCATTACGTTAATTATTTTTTTGATGCAGAATGTGTGTTAAATTTTTTAATTGCTTTCGGGGGTCGGGCAAACGAAGACGTCATGTTCCTGCAGGAAAAAAAAAAAAAACGAACGGCTGCTGCTTTGCGTACAAACCACTATACGCTGTCCACGGTAAAATGAGCGCATTTGAAAGCCCTGCTTAAGATCTACTTGTATGCACGTTGTGTAGTCCTCCGCCTTATGTAAGATTGTCATTGCCATGGGCCTCATCTCTTTCTTTATGCGTCAGTCAATTGAAAGTGTATAATTATTAGAGAAGTAAATATTCGGCAAATAGGCTGATTTTCACACTTCGGCGCAGTACAAAACAGAAAGCGATAGAAATAACTTAAGTTATCACAAATGGTTACCTGACAGTTATCATTCTAGGTTAATATATGGAACTACTTTTTCCTCCATCGTCACCAACTTTACTAGGCGGATGCCGCTAAGTGCGCCCATTAAAAATGCAGGTAGGAGCAGTGACTTTTTTTCCTAACGTCGATTTCAAAGTTCTCACCTTATCGCGAACAGCCTTTCGCATCGCGATAACCGAGTCGTCAGTCCGGTGGTTCGCAGCTCTTTATACTCTCGCGTATCTCATCGCGCTCGCTCGCAAGTGCACAGCCACTCGACGGCAAACATCTGTATAGCTTTTCGCTTAGAATGTGTCTAGCAGAATTGCCAGACTTCGTGCGCAACTTGTAGGAGCAGTGAAACATCGCGAGAAGCTGTCAAGACAAGTCGTATTTAAAAAAAATATACGTAGGGTCGTTTACCTACCTTGATTGGCTGGATCAAGTTCTCGCAAGTCTTGACATTTTGCACACGAATCGCGTAGGAGCCCGTGCTGATGTTTACGAATTCTGAGCGGCCCCCGGTGAAACATAAAAATGCCTTCTCAAGCGGACAGCAACCAATCGAAATAGACAAACTGCCGCTGGTTTCTTTTAGTGTTGATGTCCACTGTGTTCTCGTGATTTTTCGCGAAAAATCACTAGCTCTTATAATAAGTAATCAAGTTGAACTGCCCGGACAAATTTCCATGGAAGGTTATTGTTGTATTGAGTCCTTTTGATCTGACGAAAGGAAATTACGTAATAAAATATTCTGAATGCTGCTACCAATGATGCAAGTAGCATACGAATGACATTTTCCCGAAGGTGCGAGATTTATTATTTTAACTTGACCTTTAAATACATTCAAATTTTCAGGACAGACCCGTAACCTAACATTCACCTTTCCTTCTTTTTCAGTGAATTTGCTGCTACACTGAGAAAATGGTTTGTTTCGTTCAACAAAATACATGTTTGTATATGGGGCCAGAAATGTATTTGTTTGACTGAACGATATATTTTGTTGAGTAAACAAAACGTGAAAAGCAACAAAACAAATCGTGTTAATCTAACAAAATGTACGTTTGGACAAACAGAACCTCTGTGTTGGGCAAGAAAAAAGCACACATTTTATCATCTAAGTTCATTCGGAAACACAGCCCGAGAGTTTATTTGTAATGTTTGTGACAATTAAGATAGCAACAATGTTTCTTAGTGCATTTACTGAAGCTCGATAATGGTATTAAATGCATAATAAAACAAGTTCTACAGGAAACTAAAAAGTAAAGACGTTAAACTTGAAATATTTATTCACGCACGTTGTCCAAGAAATTAACGGTATGTATTTAAAGACATTCTGACTTTATCAGACGTAACTTTATCTGAGGTTGGTAGAAAGAAGCGCTCGGATTTAAAATATCTCGGTTTGAAACACTGTCGGGATTTCAGTTTTTTACATATAAACCGAAACTTCTTAATATACGTAGGGCCAAACAAATTTTTAGTTGTACCAACCAAATTTTACAACAAATAAGCACAAGGAAATAAATTTTTAGTTGTATCAACCGAATTTTACAGTTCGGGGCCAAGAAATAAGCATAACGAAATAATTTGTTTCCAACAACGAAATATTTAATCGCGCTTATAGAAACAATTAATTTGGTTTGCGCCAAACAAACTTTGATTGATTCAACAAAACATTGTTCCTCGGTGGGCCGTAAACCGTTACCGCACGTGGAAACGAGATTGTTCCAATCAGTGCAATGAAAATTCACCCCGCGACAACAGCCGAGTTGTGAGCTGGCTTCCACGAAACCAGTATAGCGCCAAAGAGGCTACGTTCAAGTACTGCAGTACGGAAACGTAATAATGAAAACGAAAGTCTATAGAATTTTGCTAGTATTCAGTTTCCTAGTTGAAATTCATACTACAATAAATCGGAAAGTGGAGAGGCATTAGTCACAAGCTGGCGATTTTGACCAAACACAAGCGGTCTAGTGACGTACAGAGGAAATCTTCGCTGCCGCCATCAGCAAGACACTAGGGATTTTTTTTCTTCGCAGAATGTGTTTTTTGAATGTTATTGCTACTAACTGAATTGTCTATCAACAGTCATTATTTTATTGTTACAATAAATTTTAACCAGCCGAAAGAAGTGATTCGTGTTTTAAAAATGGCAAGTTGTTGATACCGAATATTTTTTTTTTTTTTTCCCCCAAGTTTCTAAGTAATAGTCTAAGTATATTTTATTCCTTATTTTTTTGTTTAACCACGCCATACAAAATATGATGCAAAAATTATATGTATACTATGGTGTTGTTTCTCTTGGATACGCAACGCAAGATTAACTAAATAACCCGGTGCTAGCCATTTTTGAGAGCTGCATGAGTAAGGTTACCCGAATTTCGCGAAAAGATTTCACGACCAATTGTATTTCATAGCGCTTTATTTCCGATCCACTGTCGTGATTGGATGGTTTCCATGTAACACGTCCTAGGTGTTTGCGCGCGAATCACACACGTACAGCATTGAAGTTGCGAAATTTCGATCGGCCAGTCGAGTAGGAAAATGTTTTCTCCCAAAGTCACGCTGCCAACAAGCTAGAGAAATCTGCCTGTACACAGTAGGCCATTGAAATCTGGCGCGAGCGGAAATCTTTTAGCGGAATTCGGGCGCCTCTACGCATTAGTGATTCGTCTTTAATCGTTGTAAGTTCGATTGATACGTCAAATGAATGCGCTGCTTTATATGTTGCACGTCGATGACATTCCGTTTCTCGCACCGGAAGCACATTCATGTGTAAGGTTGTAAATGGTGTTTAGCGGTGTTAACGAGTAGATTAGCTGTGAAACGGTGGGAAGAGTAATAAAGTGCTACCAAGCAAGGAGCAAAATGTATTGTTATGATTAATTGATTCTAACTCCTCACATAAAGATTCATAACTTTGAGAAGGGGGGGAGGGGAGTTGTTATTGCTTATATGGGCTATAGTTTAAATGGTACTATAGGGGCGATGCAAGTTATTGATAAGAGCTATGTAATGAAAACTACATAAAAGTGGTGTTTTTAACATTAAGGTTGCACAATATTATTTCAATATAAACATAATGATGTACGCGCGGGAGGAGCTATACAAATATACTGAAGTATTAATATATATTAAATTATAATCCATTCACGTTTACTTAAGCCTTTTCTGAAACCCTGCTTAAGTTCTACTTCCAGGATATTCTTCCGCCTCGTACAAACTAAGCTTAACTAAGCCTGGAGAATCACACTAGAGGAACAACGCACCACATTCCTGCGCACTCATTTGTAAGAGTATTTTGTATAAGAACTATTCCTTACTACGTATTACCAACACGCCTATTTTCTCCCTGTTTTTATTAAATTATATATAAATGAAAGATTATATTCTATAGCTTAAATATAAAAAAATACAGTTTAAAAGAAAAAAAACTTTTATGAATACAAGTATAAAACGCTTGTGATACAGGGCATATGTTGGAAATAACTAAACACTTGATACACGAAGAGATTTTTCAAAAGTTTTATTCAAAAAGGCCGAAGAAACCGTGAATGGACTATATAAGGTTTAACCAGCCACATTCTGAATAAGGTCGAATTGGTAAGTCCCCCCCTCCCCCCCCCCCTGTTTATGATTCCGGAGGCTGATTAAGGTGACTAAAGTCGACGGCCGGATATACCCATCTTCAGTGGTCTTCTCGTTCCAATGGCCCGACGGCAAAAGATACCGCCCTCGGGCTACACTGCCCTATATCGGCTGCGTTGTCCCCGTTCACTGGGCGGTGGAGGCGGTTTCTGTGGTTTGCGATTTCATAACTAATTTCATCAATCACGGCCCGTGTCCTCGATAAATATGTGCAGGTGTGATCGGGCAGGCCGCTCAGCTAAGGACTTACCACAACTCCTAACAGTATGTACAACTCATGTGCTCACACGGAAGGCGTTTAACGACCAACCAAGTTGTAGAGTACTCCTGAAGGTCACTCTTTATATATTTACTATAAACACGTTAGTACGTCATCAAGAGAAGAGTGGCTAAATGCTGCAAATGTGTAGGCCTATGGAATGGGAGTATTATAATATCTCACAACATTAGCCAAGGGAAGGAAAGCGATGCGGATACCAATTATAGGCTGTTCACGGTAAAGTGAGCACTTTTTAAGGCCCTACAGACATTAACCACTAATAAATATATCTTATTGCAGCCTCGGGCATTAAATATTGAGGGTGGTGACATGTATACACTGTGTTTATTTGTCACATTGCAATGTTTATATTAAAAATCTGCAGGAAGATGGAAGCTGGATGAAAGGGAAAAATTAGAAGAGCCTTAAAATGTGCTCACTTTATTGTTTACAGCCTATAACAATTTAGCTTCTCGTAAGAGTGTACTCAGCGGTTCTGCGTAAAAACAATCTACTTTTTACATATTGTTTCCCGACTTTTCTTGAACTCTGCTTCAAAAGAAGAAGTATTTATTTGTAGTCGTAAAAGTTTTCCATTATTTTTCTTATACTCGTTTAAACTCGACTTTTTTTTTAAATTAAATACTCACATGCCAGAACGAAAGTAATTTAACTTTATCATACTAGGCTTAAAAGTGTTGTGATAAGTGCGAGGCTAAACTAAGCGGTTGAACGTCGATGGTTGAATTCGTGTTATTTCCACTGAAATGTCACACTGTCGCCTGGTGTTGAAGCAAAGTATTACCGGCGTTAAGGGGGTGCTGAGGTAATTGAATAACAGGGAACAATATTGAGTATGCAATCGAGCACAGAGAAAGCATTATCAAGTATTTAATGAGAAGCATAACAATTTCGTTTCTCCGCCGAACAACTCCTTCTTATTCCCTTTTAGCCGTCTTTTACTATAAAAGTTCATTACATAATATTAAGAAATTCATTATTGAAGCAATTGCAAATGCAAAACGGCAACGATGCATATAGTTAATGAGTCCCACGAACTGATTTTTTGAAAATCTTTGAAGAAAGAGATCAGTTCGCGTACAATAGTAAAACATAATAATGGAAGAACTAATTCCCTGTAAAGAGCACGTCTTAGTGAGAGAATATGAATGTTTTCAATGGGGAAATTCAAAGGAAAGAAAGAAATGTTCCTGGGTTTCTTGGCGAATGACGTTTCCTTGAGAATATTAATGTGAAATTGTACGTCGTTAATGATGAGGGAGAAAAATAATTTCAGTAACTCACGCATGAAACAATCAGCAGTAAAGGGTTCAGTTGTAAATTGTGTTTCTGTGTTTCTGAATACGGAGTACTAGTTATCCGTCTAATGAGAATTGTTGTTTGCCGGTGCTGTTTATGTTACCAGTACTGAAATAAGGAAAGCAGAAATAAAACATACAATTTATTGAATACTAACATAGGAAAATAAGCGTTTGTTTTTTAATAAACTACAAAGGATGGTGCGTGTTTTCATATGTACATATATACCTATATACATCCAGACGTATATAGAGATAGTACGGCTTTATCATTACTTAAACGCTTTGCAAATTAGGGACCTACGGACTCTATTTGATATTGCGAAACAAATCTAAATGACTTGTTCATTTAAATGATACTTGATATTATGTCATTTATTTCCGAAATTCGCTTTTTACCTGTAGGACTACTATATAAAAATTTCAGAAAACACTTTACTCTATATGAAAGGATAGGTAACAGCTATTATACATTAGATTTTAAATATAGAAATTCTGAGCTTTTCTTCTATACAGAGATGGGAATTTCACTATTCATTTGATTCTCTTTACTGAAAGCTACTAAGCATACATAGAAAAAAATACCATTCATGATTTTTCAATACGTAAATGCACTGGCGTGATAAATATGCGAGCAACTTGTAGTGAACTCCTTTGTCGTGGGACGGATAGACGTGGCGATTTCAAACTTCTTGCATTTTAATTCAATTCCCTTCCTTAAATTTTGTCAGTCGAGAGTTAGTATTTCACGAGAGCATCATCCCCAGAACGTAAGGTAACAAACAATACATATTTGACGCATTTATTTCCCTAATAGTTCTCAAACTTCAAGGACTTGCCACCATACATTCCTTGAAAACACCAGCAACATATTTTGCGGATATGTACTTTATGGCAAATTCATTTGAATCATGTCTCTGAATAGAGAGTGTTCACGATAAACTGAGCACTTTGAAAAGCCCTGCTTAGTATCCACTTGTATGTACGTTGTGTATTCTTACACCTTATGTAAAATTATCATTGCCATGGGCCTCATCACTTTATTCATGCGCCGGTCAAGTGAAACTATGAATTGATTAGAAAAGTAAACATTTTATAAACGTGTTAATTTTTACACGCTGAGGCTTTAAAATAAACAAAAAGCATGAGAAACAATTTAAATGATCACAAATGGTTACCTAACACTTTTTATCCGACGTTAACATATTGAACCACTTTCCATCCATCGTTACCAACTTTCCTCGGTGCATGTCACTCAGTGCGCCCCTTAGAATATATGCAGGAAGGGGCAGTGACATGTTTCTAAGGTTGATTTTAAATGTGCTCATTTTACCGTGAACAGCTTATAGGAACAGTGATTTTTTTTTTTTCAAAAGTTTATTTCTAATGTGGCCAATGAACACGATTCACCCAGAACGTGGTCGTCACCTACGAAACCAGTGGCTCAGATAATCAGGACCACGGAAAGAAGTGCTCTTGGCCTACGACGGCAAGGAACTATGCTAGTATTCGCTTGGAGCGATTTGGGAAACCATGTAATCGAAATCAGAACGTCTGGAACAGGCCCCCCCTCGCAGACAGTCGCCCTTAATAAAATCACAAAGTGGTTAATTTTCTGCATTAAATGCGTACACCTAATCTGGTCGGAAAAAATTGGCACTACTCGCAGCTTGTGCCACGCGTTAGTGGAATTACATCGAATTTCCACGGAAAATGGTAACATTATAAAAAGTGATTTAGTTCAGCAATTAAATTCTGACGTGGCAACTTAAACATAATATTTCATTTGTGCATATGCTTTTATTTTCAATTGGTTCTAGGCATACTGGTTTCGGAATTAAAAAAGGTATTCAGGTCATCCAAGACGGAAATATGATGCAATCAGTACTGAAACGAAAGAGTATCGTATACTCTCTAAGTAGCTGATTCTACTTATTAAAATTCTATTTCGAGTTTAAATTTTTTTTACAAAAGTGTTACGCAGTGCATATACACAGAGTAATTAGGCCGTAATTCTAAACACATAGTAAATACTAGGTCAAGAAATAGTTTTTTTTATCAGAGGTATTTTATAAAATAATTTATACTTTACACTGTATAATTAATAACAATTCTGATAAATTTGAATTGAATTGAATAAAGTATTATTAATGAATTGATGACTAAACTTTGAAAATCAACGACATTATAGTTATTTCTTGTTACCTTAGGTCGGATAACAGTATTCAGAATGAAATCAAAGCTATAACTTTATAGGTTGTCTACGGAAAGACGAGCACTTTTTTATTTCGTTCTCAAGATATACTTGTATGCACATTGTGTGCAATCCCGATGCGTATAAAAATAACATTGCCATCAGCCTTTCACATTATTTATGAGTTGGGCAAGTGAAAGTGTAGAATTATTAGAAAAATAAATATTTAAAAAAATTATGAATTATTGCGTTTATATGTATAAAAAAAAAAGGAAGCTTAAGAAATAATTTCAGTGTTTACAAATGTCATCTAACGTTTTAAT
Source organism: Dryococelus australis (assembly GCA_029891345.1). Taxonomy (NCBI): domain Eukaryota; kingdom Metazoa; phylum Arthropoda; class Insecta; order Phasmatodea; family Phasmatidae; genus Dryococelus; species Dryococelus australis. Next base: position 118,174,094 of record CM057000.1, on the reverse strand, counting down.
TCAACGTTTAGAAACATAATTACTTTTTATCCGTTGTTAAAGGCTGTTCACGATAAAGTGAGCATTTTTAAAATCAAACTTAGAAAAAAGTCACTGCCCCTGACTGCAAATATTTTAACGGGCGCCCTGAGTGACATGCGCCCAGTCAAGTTGGTAACAAAGGATGGAAAGTAGTTCCATATCTTACCGTCGAATAAGATGTGTTAGGTAACCATTTGTGATAACTTAAATTATTTCTATAGATTCCGGTTTTTTTTTTTCTTCATGCATTGACGTGTAAAAAAGAGCAGATTTGTTACATGTTGACTTTTTAATAATTTCACAGTTTCACTTGCCCTGCGCATGTATAAAGTGATGAGGACAATTACCATGTTAATCTTACTTAAGGGGCAAGAATACACTACCTGCGTACAAGTATATTTTAAGCAGGGCTTTCAAAAGTGCTCATTTTATCGTGAATAGCCTATACCAACTTTACTGGGCGTACGTACGGCAGTTAAGGTGTCCATTAAAATATTTAAATAAATGAGCAGTGACAGTTTTCAAATGTTTATTTTAGAAAACTACTCAAGTAACCGTTAATAACCTTTAGCTGAAACACTTTTTTTTTTTTTTTTTTTTTTTCGTTGACCGTGAGGATTGACAAGCGGTTAAGTTCTGTGTACTTGCAAAGTTTATACCTGATCTTCACTGATATAGGCTGTTCACGATCAAATGAGTACTTTAAAGGTCCTGGTTACTTTTCTCCTATCAGCCATTTTTTTATCCTTCCGCAAATTTTTAAAAAATAAATATTGCCTTGTAAGTAATAAACGCAATGTATATATTTCACCAGACTTGAAAGTTAACGCCTAAGACTACAGCAAAATGTATTTATTGACGATTATTCGAAATGAGAGGGTTTCAAAAAAGTGCTCACTTTACCGTGAATAACCTATACCTGGCAAGAAAATAACCTTACTAGACGACCGATTACTTAACGTAAACCTCAACCTCCGTGACTTACAGAAATGTGAAAAATTAGCAGTCTGTACCTTCGTCTCACATTTAAATGGTCGCGACGTGACTGGTGCTGATTGCAGCCGGCTGTCATTCCAGTGGGACACAATCGTCTTTAGCCAGTTCCAAGAACGCTTTACACGAACAGGGATCGTCTTTAGCCAGTTCCAAGAACGCTTTACACGAACAGGCACCAGTGCGTATCGAATGCGGACTAGGAACAGGAGTATTCCCAGAAAACCTGAACGTCGCAGCAATGCTTGTCGCTTTCCCAACGTAAGAATTTCTGTCCGAAATGATTCCCATGGTGGACCTAGATCGAGCGGGCGACTTCGACCGAAGAATGTTAACGGCGTGGTGGTTCCTTTAGGCCGGTGCACACGTGCGGACAATGTCCGCGCGGCGCCGCAAAAGCGTACCACGAGGGCTTGGCTTTATATGTACAGTGCACACGTAGCTGCGGCGCCCGCCGCGGTCTATGTCCGCACGTGTGCACACGGCCTTAATGTGGCGCCCCCACTCGCTGGTTGGCCGGGTTAGGCTCAGGAGAATGGGCCTTCTGTCTGATTGGTTACCGTGAGCTGGGGAAGACTCCCTATTGGCAGGGTTGCCGGCTGGTGAGTTACGTTACCGGGCGCTGATGTTGATGGCTACTGACGCCATTTTTCTGTCGTGCACGGCTGGAGCTCGCGAAATAAGCGGCTGTTTCGCCTCTGTATATTGAGCTTCTCTGATTTTCAGCAGTGTAAAAGAAGCCTGTTACTCCAAAAATCAACAGTAGAATGAAAAATGGAAGTTGACGCCAAAGAGTAAGTGGTTCGGAGCATCGGCGCTGTTCATGCTCTATCATTCCGGTCCCCCGGCGGAAATATTGTCGGCCATATTGGATGAAGATGACCTTGACCTTTGACATTGACCTCGGTGACTTTGACTTTGAAAAAACAAAAAATCACAAAAATTTATTTTTAAAAAATTGTCATTATTAAAAATTTATTAAAAATTATGACAGAGCAGTAACAGCTACAAAGTTCCGAACTCCTTGCCCGTTGGCGATAACTTCCCTTTCCATTCTACTATTAACGTTAGTCAACGAACGGTGCTGATTTTCATCGAAAAATTTAGGAGTCTTGAGAACGTTTACAGATTTCAATTATCTTTTATTTCTGACATTATGAAGAGAATCGCTGTAGCATTATTTAAATTATATAAAATTTAATATTTGTTTTTAATCATCCCCTTCATATAACCCGAGTGCTCTCGTTCACGCATGACGAGTTGCAAAATTTGTGAAATCATATGGGTGCTGTACGAGGTCGAAAGCTTGCACCAACACAGACACCATCTTTTTTACTGGTTAATGCTATTGGTTGCTGCTAGAGCTTCGGAATTTTATTATTGGTTGATGCCGATGCCATGCCCCAATAGAAATCCTTTCTCTATGTTACATTGGGTATGTTATTACAAGGAATTTGCAAGTACTTGTCAGAGAAATAATCTCCTTTTCGCAACCACTGGAACTAAATATTAACGTGCACGTTAAGGGGTGAATATTCTTTCTTGAGACATATTTGAAACTATGTAAAATTATATACAGCAAAAATTTACGAAGATATTGTATAATGGGAGGGGGGGGGGGAACTGAAACATGTTGCGCATTAAAAAATTGCACAGCTTACCTACTTCTCTAAGGCATTGGTCAGAGAATCTGACCCGGAGAATAGCGCCTGTTACCTCCAGGTTGGCTCGTTTACCACCCCTAAGAAACTCCCATCCGTTACGCCGCTGGCATCCCTGCGATGATATGTCGTCCAAGTTTGGGAGGGAAAACAAATTTCCACGGCGTAAATATTCCACCCGCGTGAGATGTCTCGCGGCGAGACGGATCGCTAGAATTTGTAACAGGTAACTAGGCACGGGCGGCCTAGAAGGAAGTCTCGCCATTTCCGGTGCATCGCACGTGACTCCTTATCCGCGTTCGCTCACAGAAAATAGAGATTGCCGAGACTTATGAAATATTGTTTGAAAACACTAATTTCTTCAACAAATAATTTGACTGAACGCGGGTTTCTTTTTCTGAATAAGTGGATAAATTACACGTGACTGGTAAATTGGGATTTTTGCGTGATCTGTTCAGCCAACACACCGCCCATTTATTTCTGCGCATTACCACCACTGAATACAAAGAATGAAAAGGAAAACCCCATAAGAATATACAGGGTGGTCCGTCTAACGTGGACACCCGCAAAGTTTCCGGAACGTTTGCAGAACACAAAATGCTGTTTCCGCTACAATGAAATTACGTACGGGGGCAAGTAATTTGCTGCGAAATGTCCTCAAGTGTATGGGCAGATATAATGAAAGCACGTATGATTTTTTCCATGGAAACATACATTTATTTCAACAGCATGTAAAAGTACGTGCAAAGAGGAATTCAGTGATATAGCACATGCAATGGAAAGTAACACAGAAAGGCCAAGAAGTAATGTGCAAATATGATTAAGTTAGGTGGACTGGTAGCATGGGGCAGGGGACCTGTACTCACAGCTGTAAGCAAGAAACACGCGCCGGGAATCATTCCTGGCGTAACTTCAATGAAGATTATCACTATAGGGATTTTAGACTGTTAAATTTATAAGTTTCAGAGGGTGTACAATTTAATTGTCTTATTAGTTGTGTGTTGGCGTATAAAATTTACGATGTTCATGATTTATGTTAGTGTTTTCTTCCTACTTACACGATTATTTTCGGAGCCAGTTACTGACACAACTTCTAGTGATCTGACTTCCTATTCTTTTGTGATTCATACCAAAGCGTGCCAGACAAGCTTTCAAAAGTAACAAAAGATGTTTTTTTTTTTTTTTTTTTTTTTTTTTTTGCGGTTTTTGCGGTTTCCTCGGCTCCCAGCTTTGAACCACGCAGTTCTCATTGTGAAACTCTCGATGTTCGACAGAAACAAGAACCCTTTCAGCCGCGTTCCAATCCGCGAAGGCCTGTCATCTGAAGGGGTTTTCTCTTGTGCGCGAGCTGGAAAGACCTCGCACGAATCTTTGCAGTGGCTTATCCACTTCTCAGAACACTCATCTTTTAAGACATCTGACCGGCTGCAAACTTGCTGGAACAGTAACTTGTGTACTTTATTTCTAGCAACTGAAACGTACGTGCGCTGTATTGCAAAAGTTTCAGAGCTGTCACGCCACACAAAAGGCAGTAAAATACTGCTTCAGTTTTCTGATCTTAAAAATGTGTCATAATATAACACATGAAGATAGATAATATACTTCCCAGTCACAAAAAGTATTTTACGAAGAATAAAACATGTTTATAGAGGTTTGGTGGTGTAGTGTTTAGACTACTCGCCTCAGGGTTCAATCCCCGTCTGGGTCACGCCCGGATTTTCGCAAGTGGGTATCATGCCAGACGATGCCGCTGGTCGGCGGATTTTCATGGCGATCTCCCGTTTCCCCCGTCCTTGCATTCCGGCCCTGATCCATTCTCGCTTTATTTCACCCTCGTCGGCTCTCAAGACCCCCCTTTCTTAAGAGCTCAACTCAGCGAAGGGAAACACATTGCAGTTGGCGCGAAGGTCTTTATAAACAGAGCCGAATACAAATGCACGGCCATGGATGTACCGATGTTTCCTCTTACGGTCCATTACTCATATCAGCCACTGAAGAGGCGGGAGGCGAGAGAAAATGAAAGCAAAAGTCGGAGCAGGAGGAGAGAGAGAGAGAGAGAGAGAGAGTGAAAAAAAAGGGGGGGGGAGCAGAGGAGCTTCATGCGAGCACATCCCGGCGAAACCACGTGTGATCGATGGGCGAAGCTGTCAGCAGAATGATGTAGGCGAGCTAGTTTGGGCGAGGGGGATTGTGGATAGGACCAGCCATCTCTTGAGCCCTCGCGCTCTTAACTCCCTCGCGCTCCTGCAATTTCGAGGGTGCTGATCAAGGAAAATCTCACTTTTACTTTCATTCGTACGAAATGCTTCCCAAATTGTAGACATTTCTTACTGGAACCAATTCCCCGCAAAATAAAATAGACGCCATATTTTTCACACAGTGGCAGGTCAAAATCACAATTTTAGTGTCTTCGGGATGTACAAATGATAACAAATATCTCACAGAAATTAGATCATTCATAATTAAATAAGATACTGCAAGGTACATCAAGGAATCTTCGAAATTGCGCTATAAATTGCTGAAAGTAGGGAACTTTTTGCGCATTATTTTATTTGCAGCAGTCTATGAATGTTTGTATAATATGTTTTGCTCAGCACGTCCTAAAATGAATCAAGTCTTTACAGCCACCTTTGTTATATTTTTTGTGAATGACTTCGTTTATTTTATTTCTGCGTCCCAAAAACATGCTATTTTGATATACTGCAATGCACAAACTATGCGGTTGAATTTTTTATGCCAGGAAACAGTATTTATAACTAATGACTACAAATTGAACGGTGTTATGTTCAGGTATAAAATATTGCATTTTTTGTTGACCAGCGCCACTAAGAGGAGGTTCAGGTGCCGTAGGCACTCTAAGTAACCGGCGATTGCCTTGTTTTCCTACGTTATTTTCGTTACGATTCTAGCAACAGATAAATTAAAAAGCAAGGGTTTACCTTTGCATTATACACACCTCAAAAAAAGTCCTATACTAATGCATTATATACATCGCGGACTTGCTGCTAGGAATAGATTCATCTACAACTATTTTAAAGAAAAAGTTTCGTTATAATATACGAGATATTACAGCGAAAGTTAAAATCCTGTTTGAATTTCTAAACATATACTGGGTAGAAACATATATCATACTGGGTTAGTTATTTGCAACGTTATCTACGAAGTGCTGTACATATATAGGCAATTTCCATGTTTTTTTGCCTACATTCCGAATGATAGAAAGACTTACGAGTTCACTTTCTTGTATGTGTGTATGTAGGTGTATAATACTGATTGTGGATCTGTACGTGTCCCCCCCCACCCCCCCAATTTCCCTCTTAGAATTTTGAATGTGTAAATCGAATTTCACCACACTCGGAGCACATATATTATTAAGTAAGAACCCCTGACTTTTATAGTGTTCCACCTCGCCGGGCACTTACTTTCAAAATGGCGGCCATGAAATATTTAGGATAATATGTAATATCTCGGAAACTATTAAAACTATTTGAACCAAATGTTGTATGTTGACAGCGCAAGGTGTGGGCATTCAATTTTGAGGTTTATGTTTATGTTGGCCAGCCATTTTGCAAGATAGCGTCACATGAAAAAATTAAGCTTTTATGTTATATCTCTAAAACAACTCAACCAATTTTCGCCAAATTTGACAAGTGAGTAATAATATTGTAGGTCATGTAAATGTATGAAATTAGATTTGACGAGGGACTTATTTTTAAAAGGGCGGCCATACAGATATTTTAGGTATATTTGGTATGACTACCATAACGTTTGACTAATTTCAACCGCATTTTGTATGCTGACAGTATCTCTTACAAACATCATGCAAGCCAAAAATAAATAAAACAACCACATTCGTCCGCCATTTGGAAGATAGTACTACATGAATCAATCAAGATTTTTTGTAATATCTCGGGAAACAACTGAGAGATTGCTACTAACTTTGGCAGACAAGTAGCACTGCTGCAGTCTATCTGTGCAAATATGTTTCAAATATGTTAGCCAGGTTTTTACAAAATGTCTGCCATCTAGTTATTTTACCATAATATGCTATATCTTAGAAAACATGCAATATATTCCAATTTAACTTTGTATGCTGGGAGTATACATAGCAAACATATAGTAATGTGTCCACATGGCGCCTCTTAAGTTGTTCAGTTTGTAAGATTATGCCACACGAATAAATGCTATTTTTTATGACATGTCGGGAAATAATTGTCCGATTCCTACCAAATATGGCAAACAAGAAGTACTGCGGTAGGTGATGGTAACTGATAGGTTTTTTAGAATGTAGAACACCTACTTCTAAAATGGCCGGCATATAGCTATTTTAGTTTCGTAGGCTATATCGTCGACACCATGTAATTCATACCAAAGAAACTTTGTATGCTAGGTGTATATGTTACAGTCATCGCATGTGTACACAAAAAAATCTCATTTGTCCGCCATTTTGTAAAAATAGTATCACATGACAAATTAAAATTACGTGATAACTTCGAAAAAACTACCGATCCATACCAAATTTGGGAAACAATTAGCACTATGACAGGCCATGTAAACTGATAAACTTGTGAGTTAATCATGCCCACATGCTTAAAAATGGCGGCCATATAACAATTTTTGCTCAAAATTTTTTTTTCTATGAAAGTACAAAATATAATTCAATTTAACTCTGTAAGCTGACAATATCAGTTGTATCCATCAAAATTGTCTACACAAAACATAATTTCTCCGCTATTTTGTAAGATAGCCCCACATGAAATATTGCCGTTTTTATGTCGTATCTCGGGAAAAAAATCAACCGAGTTCTTTCAAATTTAGCTGAGAAGTTGTACTGTGGTAGGCCATATTATTTATATTTTTTAAGTACGCAAGTCTCTTATTCTCTGAATGACACCTATACAAACATTTTAGCACAGTGTCCTATATCTCCAAAACTCTGTACCAGATTTAAATTTAACTATGTATATTTTTCTATGAAAATTATCGAATGTGATAATACATTACCTTTAGTGCTCCATTTATGAAGATTGTCACATGAACGATAGAGGTTTTATGGCGTATCTAGAGGACCAATCAACCGATTCATATCAAAATTCACGCAAATATTGCTACACTAGGGTATATTAATTAACATGTGTTATGTGGGCAGGCATGTTTTAATGGGATTTATATAAATTATTTGGATTAATTTTGGTGTATATATGAAACATTTCACCAAAATTCTACCAAAATTTTTACGCTAACGGTATTAATTATAAGCATCATTTATGCATACAGAGATACTCTTTTGCCGGATTTTTCGCTAAATAGTGTCAGGTGAGTAACTTTAACACTTTGCCATATTTCCAGAACAATTAAACTAATTGCCGCCAAACTTTCCACACTTTTAAAAGGCCATATAAAGTTAGATGATTTAAATTGGTTCAGACATTGATTTTCAAAATGACGGCCACGTAAATATTTTGATATGTTTGGCATGTCTATTTAACAATTTAAGCAATTCAATATAACTTTTTATGCTGACAGTATATATTAGAAATATCGTGTACAGAGCCTCTTTTTGTGATTTTTCCTAAGATATCCCCGTTAAAGAAAATAAGATTTATATGCCATATTTCGAAGGCCAATCAACCGATTTCCACAAAAATGTTTGCACGCAAGTAGCGTTATGGTGGGCCATGAAGACATATGAGTATCCAGTGGTTCGGACACTTATTTTCAAAATGATGGTCGTGTTTACATTGATTACATCCGAAGTTGGTGCTCCGAATCCTACCTCCGTGATGCAGTTGATTGCAAGATGGATTAATTTCACGAGGTTTTATGAACTCGAATCCCGGGTAAGTCACTCGTTTATTTTATTCTTAATTGGCTTGGTACTGTTTCGCATGTTGAATACCATGGCACTTTAGTAGCTGACCCACAGTTGACAATCCGTACTCCTGTAGTGAGAAATTTAAGTTGTTTTTATATTATGTTTAGCAGACTGTAGCGTCTCCGCTTTTGATTTTAAGTCATCATTCGTCCTGAAATACCTCTTCACATTCAAGACTAGAGACTGTAAAACGGGATAAACAATTATTTTTTCACCTTCTTGGAAAGTTGACATGTATTTAATGGGGCTCGCGCCAAGATTATCCCGTGGCCATATCTATACAAGACAATGAGTCGTTAAAGTCTACCTACCATCTAAGCTTTTAAGAACTCTACTAAAATATATTTGCACTCATTCAGAGAAAAGGAGGCTCATTTGTTATCAGTAGCTTCTTCTTAACTCTCAATTAGGAAAATCTAATTTCATGAGATCGATTCCGATTTCTACAACCGAAATCAACTAACGGCGCCATTAGTGCTATCATGTTGAGTAAAAATGTCGAGTAAAAAAGACATATTTAGTTATGTTTAGAAATGGCGCTGTCAAGAGTTGTTCGCGTATTAAATCTGAAAGAATCTTGACGTCTACATCGAGGTAACATTCGCGGTACGTTATCGAAAGCAGTGCAACGTCGTGAAATGTGTTAGCTGAAGCCGCCTTCATTTCTCCAGCGAGTGTCTCTTAGAATCTTTTGCCACAAGGATGGCGTATCCAATCCGCTAATGGATTGAATAAGAAGCGCCTCGTGTGTGAGATACAAGCAGAACCGGGGAAACGAAAGAAGCTGGGGTATGCGTGTGTTGAAACGAACAGAATCCAAATATTACGTAAAAGCATAGAAGTTAGGCTGGTTGGAAATGTGCAGAGATAAGAAATATTATGAGGAATCCCAGACTTTGATTTTAGTTAGAAAGAAAAAAACCCTTGCAGAGTCAGTGTGTATATGTGTGTGTGTGAGTGGAAAAGAAGGGTAATGAAAATTATGTGAGTTCCTTAACTGAATATTGCCAGTACCAGGGGACGGACCGCGGAATCCGCGGGCTAGGCCACGACGGGTATATCAGATAATGTGGTATGTATCGGCTGTACAATAACTACTCGAGTTACTCGCTCGCTCGTTCACAACTGTCGGCACTTGCAGCTTTGCGAATATTATGTTAACAACGAAATATGGTATATTAAACTTTAATAACTTTGGAACCGTTCATCCGATCTCGACCAACATAAACTTTTCGGAAGGCTTGCAGCGAGTTTAGGTATGGTCGCCGCCGGCAGAGATAATTATGACACGCATAAAAATTTGCTGTTAGTATCTCGCGAACCGTTTGGTCTAGATATAATTTTATGAGTGTGTTGACATGCCTAAAGCACACAGTTTCAATTATGGCACGCCTTTCGAAATTATAGTACAAATGCCGAAAATTATGGCTTTCAGTGCCATAAGTATGGTATGCGGCAAAGGGTGTGTGAACTTGTGTACGATAATTCTTGTTCATCCAAACACTACTTATATGGTAAACACGAACATTAATTGTGGGACACAAAAAACCTCCCTCCCCCCACCCCGGAAGTGGGGAGGAGGGGGGTCCGCAACCATAACTCGCCCCTTTCGGCATAGGTCACCATCGATCCCCTAGGCCGGTTCCCCTCCTTCCCTAGTTGTTTGGGCGTACAGGGTTATACGAGGCAAACTTTCGTTCTTGATTATTAAGAGAAGAACTTGATCAGATTTTGCTCTTTCGTCTCGAAAAAAACATTAATTGCACACCCAATTACAACTTTTATACCCTCATGTGATGCTTGCACTGGGTAAGTTGTTAAATGAACAGATGCAAACATTTCCTACATGATGTAGAAAACTGCGAGGTGGTTCAGTGATGAGCATTTGGATTCGCATCTCGGAGGTATTGGGATCGAATCCCGGCCCAGCAACCGTATGGTTGGCTTTCCACTGTTTCCCGAAATCACTCCAGGCAAATACCATAGTATTTGCCTGGAGTATTTGCCTGGCTGTTCACGGTAAAATGAGCACTTTTGAAAGCCCCCCTTAAGATCTACTTGTAAGCTAGTCGTGTATTCTTCCACCTTATGTAAAAATAACATTGCCACGGGCCTCGGCGCTTTATTCATGCGTCGGTCAAGTGAAACTGTAAAATTATTAGGAAAGTAAATATTTTAAAAATCTGATCATTTTTACACTTCCGATGCATTAACAAAATCAGAAAGGGAAATCAATAATTTAAGTTATCACAAATGGTTAACTAACACTTTTAATTCGACGGTAAGATATGGAACTACTTTCCATCCGTCGTTACCAACGTAGTGGGCGTATGTCACTCAGTGCGCCCGGTAAAATATATGCGTGTAGGAGTAGTGACATATTACTAAGGCTGATTTCAAAAGTGCTCACTTTATCGTGAACAGGCTTTACGTGTCATGGCTAATTCCTTCTCCATTCTTGCTCCTGTGAACAGCATTCTCCATCTGTAATGACCTCGCTGTAGACGAGACGTCAAGTGCTATCTGCAATGCATAATTGACGAAAAATATAATGACGTTAAAGAACACAAGAAAAAATCCATGTTTAACTGCTGTCGGCTAATATGTAAATAACACACAGATCTTACTTGCATAATGAATTAGATTAGAAACAATGAAAGTGAGTTAGAAAATAAGAAGTTGGCAATATAATTAGCGAGGCTACATTCTTCTACATGGATGCAAATAATTTTGATGGTTTTTTTTTAATGGTTAGATGGTAGATGGGTCTTGTCTCGTTGACGGCGATATCATTAGAAATGGAACCAGAAGCAATTTCATTAAAGTCTGTTCACAGTGAAATGAGTACTTTTGAAAGCCCTGCTTAAAATCTACTTGTATGCACGTTGTGTATTAATTCGCCTTATGTAAAAATTAACATTATCTTCGGCCTCAACACGCTACTCATACATCCGTCAAGTGAAACTGTAAAATTATCAGAAAAGTAAATACCTTACAAATCTGCTCATTTGTACAATTCGATGCACTAAAAATACAGAAAGTGAAAGAAATAATTTAAGTTATCTCCGAACGTTTCCTGACATTTATTATTCTACGTTATGATATGGAACTACTTTCCATCCTTCGTTACCAACTTTATTGTGCGAATTTCAGTCAGTGCGCACGTTAAAATATACACAGTGACATTTTGATAAGGTTGATTTCAAAAGTGCCCACTTTAGCGTGAACAGCCTTTACTAGTGAGACAATATAGAAATACGCGCGTGCTCTACTCGGGCCTCAAACCCGGAACGCCTAGCTCGTATCGTACGATAACGTGTGACCAATTGCTTCGCAGACGTAGGATTCGGAGTACCAACTTCGATCGCAATCAGTCTAAATCTTGGCAGGCTTGGTTTACCAACCTCAAAAATTTACAGGGACGTTGGAAATAAGCGCGTGAGTCACTCACACCAAGTAAGTTTAAATGGCCTCCCAACACACTACTTGTATGCAAAGTTTGGTGGAAGTAGATCGACTAGTTCCCGACATATCGCATAAAAGCTTTATTTCTTCATTTGGCGTTATCGTGCAAAGAGGCCTAAAACAGGTTCTCTATAAGCATATACGATGATTCTAATAGATACAAACAGCAGTTTTTTGAATTTTGTCAAATGATTTAATATATATGATAAACTTGTCTAATTGATTTAAGTTGTAATCTTATTGAAAAAAAAGTCTCGCCATTTTAAATTATCTAAGTTTTCATAGCCTACTGCAGTACTACAGTACTCGCGTGAAAAATTTCGTGGGAGTTATTTAATTGGTTCCCGAAGATATAACATAAATGTTATATTTTATTATCTGGTGCTAGCTAACAAAGAAAAACTGCCAGGGGAGAATCTCTATAAGCATATTTTATGTTTTTTGTGCATAACCTCGTTATACAGAGTTTGATTACTTTAATAGATATGACAAACTTTTATAAAATATTCATATGGCAGTAATATTGTAAATCGTTCCAGACACACTTAAAACGTGTAAGTTTCGTGGACTACTGTATATTTACTTGAGTGCGAAATTCGGCAGGTATCAGTTGGCCTGTCCCTGACATGAGGCATAACAACACGACTTTCTCATGTGGTGCTATTTTCTTTAATATAGAACAAAACGGTTATACGTTAATACGTTCCGTGTTTGTCGTAGATACTACTACGTATGTAGATCGGTTCAAACTGCCTGGGACTAATAGTGTATTAAACCAAAATATTTTCATGACTGTCATTTTGAAAATATTTTGCCACCTCCTTACGTGAAGCAAATTTAGATGGACTGCAAAAGTATTATTTGCCGCTTGAAATTGGTGGGTATGAGTTAATTTTTTTCAATATACGAATCAAAATCGTGATTTTTTTAGTGCTATTTCTCAAAAGTGGCTGAAAAATGACTTTATATGCCAAATTATTTGATGCTTGCATATATAATTCCAGTATACACTGTTAAATAGAAATATGTTACTATGTTTCACACATATCACACAATGCTATAATGTTGAAATGTTCATGAATTTAAAAACAAGTGTCTGAGCCGCTTAAAACATAGACTATCAATTTTCATGACCTTTCACAATAGGTACTACTTGTATGCCAACTTATGTAGGAATCTGTTGAAGCAATGTATTGACTGCTTCCCGAGATATAACCAAACATTATTCATGTAGCGCTATCTTACAACATGGCGGGCAAAAGAGGCCTTTTATAGACACATTTGATTATTGTAATAGATACTGCCATAAACAAAGTTAGGAAATGTGCCTATACATTTGAAATTTATGACATGTTTTCTTAAACATAGTATATTAATTTAAATATATATATATACATACAGCGTGTATAGGAAACATTTGTAGAAACGTTGGCGTGTGATTCATGACCCGAAAAGAGGAAGATTGATATAGGACACACATGGTTCATCTCAAATAATAAGGGCTGTAGCAGCCCCTAAAGGTGGTGGGCGACAAGGACATTACGTGAGATATTAGGCAAAGTACTTATGTTAGAAGAACAAAAATTGGTATACGGAGCAAGTAAATGGAGATCTTGGATACCCGGTAGGTATGGTCTGCCGTACCCCCCCCCCCCCCTCATGTAAATAATAGGGGTTGGCACCCTGTGATTGCATGCAAAACGTACACCGTGAGGTTAAATTGATTGCGGATACCATGGGATGAAGCAGGACGATGTAAGTAGCAAATTATCCCCTCTTATTGCAACTCTCTAGGACAATATCTTACAAAATGCAGGGGAAAGAGGCCATGTATAGACACTTTTGATTATTGTATTAGATACTGCCAGTACCTACATGAAGTTAGGAAATGGGTCAATACATTTCAAATTGATCACATGGTTTCATAGACATAGTATAATAATTTAACATATTTATATTGCCACCATTTTGAAATTAAGTATCCCGCCCTATTAAAACATGTAATATTATATGGCCTGCTATATTACTTCTTGTCTGCCAAATTTAGTAGGAATCGGTTAAATGTTTCTCGAGATATGAAAATTTTTTATTTACTTGTGTGACGCTATATTACAAAGTTGTGACAAAATATGCTCTCAGTAGACGCATTGGATGCTTGTAATCGATACTGCCAGCATACAAGTTAAGGTGAAATTTGTATAAGCCTGTCTTTCCTTCGGAGGGTAGGCTAGAAATGTCTAAACGCGTAGCGGAACATGCAACAGGGCAGTACATGCAAAAACATGCAAATAACTCATAACGACAAGAAACACAGACTAACTCAGCAGCAATAGCAGACAGAGATGTATTCACATAAACTTGATGATATAACGTAGAAAAAAAGTAACCAACGCCTCTTGTTCCGGGTGTCATTAGTCTTCGCCATTGCGTGGCAGCTCTCATAATATCAGGTGAAAGTCTGTCTAGATAACCGCTCGAGGTGATCTGTTACGCTCATTTGATGATTTCAGTCAGCGATGTGCAACTCACTCAGTTAATTATTTGATGCCGCTCAACTGAATTTTTTTGTCAAACGTTGTCTAGGTTAGTGAAATCCACTACAAATCAGAACAAATGTTTGTTCTTCGTCTTGCGGGATTACGAAAAGATTTCGATGCTGCGCTGCCTTTAGTTACCATCAATGTCGAACATTGATTTGTCTTTATACTCCACAGTAACATTCCTTTTTGTACAATGTCTCTCCAACAGCGTTTTTAAACTCCTGTAGCTATATAATGTTCATTTTGGAATTCATTCGAATACTGTCGCTGTCGCTCTTCTCCCTTTACATTCACAAAATGACTTCTTCACTTCTTTGAATAAACATACCAAGTCTCTCTTTTCTACCTTTCGTCACCTTGGACGATTGCGCGATTAAGTGTTCCTTTTTGTCTATCTCCGGTTGGTTTTAATGCAAACAAACCTTACAATAGCTGTCGTGGGGAACCCCACCCTTATTCATGTTCTTGATTATTCAATCCTGTTACTGTCCGCTCTTTAGCTATTTACACTCCTCTAGCTTACTCTTATTCCTATATCTGGAGACTAGAGTCAGCTATCAAATTCCATCCGAAATAATACTTATTACTCACTTCTAACCATGTTGCGACTAGGGAAAGATTCAAAAATCATGCTTTATAAATTACTCATCGTGGAATCAAGATCATCGTAATACTCATCCGGTCATCTCTAAAAGTTAGGACGTCTCTAAAAATTAGAATTGGTAAGCCGATCGTCTCCAAATGCCGTTCCCATTTTGTTCACTTAGGTAATTCATTCCTGAAATGATCGCATGAATTTCAAACACCACTGAAGAACATATTCCAGTAGTTGGCAGTTAAATTTAACTACTAATTTGATGTAAAATATATATAATTCTTGCATCCGTGCCATTTATTGTACTACATAAGATATGAGCATATTGGCTTACGTTCACGAATGAGGTATTTACCGCAGAAGATTTCAGATGAATTAAAAAAAGGTCACATGTGATTTTTACTTCGATTTTTTAGTTTTCTTCGCTAATATGGTGTTGCTTGAGTGAAGAGATTTGGGCGGCTCTTAAAATCGAGGTCTTGAGAGCCGATGAGGGTGAAGCGAGACGAGTATTAAACAGCGCCGGGTTGGGGAAACGGTATATGTCCGAGAAAACCCGCCGACCAGTGCGAAAATCCGGGCGCAACCCCACCGGGAATCGAACCCGCATCGCCTAGGTGAGAGGCGAGTAGTCTAACTACTACACTACCGTGGCACCATTTGATGTTATGTATTTCTAATTTGTTTCTCCGGCAAAAATGTATAACAAAATGATGTATGCAAAAAAAAGTAATTGTTATGCATGGATTTGAGATGCAGTCGAAATGAATTCTGCATTGCATTACACTTTCATGACGGTTTTACATTTAAATAAAACACCGTAAGATGGAAGCTGCTGTAAAATATCGCCTTATTCTACAGCATAATGTTCTGATAATGTAAGCAAGATTATTCGCTATTTGTGTAGAATCCCTAATACAAAAAGCGTGAGATTTGATACGAAATTATGAGACACCTTTTTTTCCCCTAAGTCATCGAAACATTTCCATTCTGTCCAATCAATGAAGATGAAAGTTCGATCTATCTTCGAAATTGGTTTGCCGCTGTTGCTAGTACTGAACAATTCTGAAAACGTCTTTAAGGGTAGTAGCTACACAATATTCTGATATGTTATTAGTCGTGCGAGTTACCATCTATTTTGTAGTAGGAACGCAGTGCTCTGGTATAGCAGCAAAAAACTCAATAACGTGCTGGAATGCAACGAATAGTTCTGTTGGAGCTATGTTGACAATATTTACGCTGTAACTATAACATATTAGATGGCTGTCTCTTCTTTAAGATTCTAGATAGTTTCTATAACTATTATTTTCTCTTTGCGGATGGGAGCTAGTGAAGACAATTTTTAGAGAATCAGTTGTCAATCCGATATATAACTTTAAATCCAAGTTGATAATCAAGTTAGGGGTTCACGATTGCCTTTCTTTAGTCTTCATATTCATTAAACTGCTTCATAAATAACATATGTGTGAACAAAACATTCAATGCTGTACTGTAGTTCGCCAAAACTCCCACGTGACGTTAATCCATATTCTTCACCTCGATAACTAGAAGTTTGAGTAAGCCTCAGGGTGCTGGTCACGATTCAATATTTTTCATTCGTGCGAAATACTACTCAAATTTACAAGTGCCATTTCATCGCATAATACATTTTTAGACCGCAAATTTTTTTGCATAATGCCATGCCAGAACAAAGTTTTTAGTTTTGTAACGTACAAATAAAATAACTGAAGGCCTTTTTTTTTTTTCTTCGACGTGAACTATCTCATTTCGGTAAGTGAGTTAGCGACAGCGCATTCATCACGCTGTTTTTTGTCGTGAAGTCCATAATGCGTGAATGCGGACCGCGCACATGCAAAATGCTTGAGTGCGTTGACGTCATCACCAGGACGTTAGCTCCCACACACGGGGATCTTCGTTCTATCATCGTCACCAGAGTGACTGGCGATTCACAGATGGCGAGTTCCTCACTTGATGATGAAGTTACGTGATTTCGAAGGGGATTCATCGCTCCGCTAACTTCGCACTTTCTCTCTTCAGTTTCTGTCACTGAACGCAGTCTCTGTCAAAACAGCTGTGCCCATGCATTTACAATAAGCTGTTTCCTCAAAAATTACTGCTGTCTGCTGGAGGAAATATATTTAAAAAAGAAATGCGCACACAATATTGTCCATTACTTGTGTCATAGCTGTCAGGGGAAATAAACTGACCAGTAAGACTGATACAAGAAATAGCCTCCTCTACGTTTTATTGCGATGAAAAATGACGCTTATTATTTCATTCTTTCGTTCTGTTTCTAAGAAAATAATAATAATCCGCTCTATAATATGGTGACATAGTTGTCTTAACTTAACGTTCTAATAGCGTCGATGTGGATATAGTGCACAATAACAGAAAGTTAAAATGTTGGCGCATTCACATATTCAATCCTTGTGTCACACTAACATAGGCAGTGTTATCATCGAATTCTCTCCCACTCTTCAATAGCGAACAAAACGTTGCTGAATCGCGGCTGGCTGCAGTTGCTTCGCATATACCTCAAGCTGAAACGACCAGAGAAGAAAATGTATTTCTCACTTCACATTAATGTGCTCAGCAAGGAAATATCGCTCAATGGATGACATGATAGATAAGTTTGGTTCCTTCGATGCAATGTATCCTATTCGCAGTCTACTTGTAAGGAGGACTTCATGGAGTAGGTCCGCCTTTGAAATGTCCCCAGAATTCTGCCGCATTGGTCCTAAACAAGGCGCGCAGACACAAAGCATTCGTTAACAAGCATCCAATTTAAGGAATCTGTGAAAATAATTCACCTTAGAATTTTTATAATTCCGTTTATACCCTATCTGCACGGTACGCAAAAAATGTAATGGGCCGTGACAAATATTTCACCGCGAACTCGATTATTACTCTCACTATGGTATTTTATATGCAGTGAATTAAGGAAAAAATTGCGCTTCTTCCAATACATTCTGGTGACAGCAGAATTTGTATTTGCATTTGTATTGTTTATTTTAGCGCATATGTAAAGTGCTTTTGATTGCTTGCTTTATTTCAACGTTTCTACCTACACCGGAAGCAGTGGTTCGTTGACGCTAAGTAGATCGTATTTACTGTAGGAGCTTAAGGTAATACGGATTTTAATCAATTAAAGCATTGCGCAATCAACTTAGTGCAACCGAGATACACGTCTGTAGCAAATATGCCTACCCAGTGCATTGTAAATTTTAGATCAAGCTTAAAAAGCTTTTATTATGCGATCCTGAAAAGAAAAAAAAGATAACTCAAATTCCGCCAACATATTTCATTAGGTGTACTGGGGATTATAGCCAAATGAACCGAAATAATTTATTTAAATTGCAAGCCGCACATGCGTAATCTGCAATGGAAATAAAGTGTTACAAATTTGTTCACGTATCGCGTCCTGCACAAAAAACAAAACTATAAAAATGATAAGGGTGTGAGATGGGACAAAAACAATCAAATTTACTCTAAAAGGAAGTTGCACTGACACGAAACCTACTCAACTGGGTGTAAGATAAATGTGTTATTTCCTTTGCATTTACTGCCACCATTTTAAAATTTGGTCTTCTGTGCATGTCTCATACATTGACCCACCATTTGTCTACGAGACTTTTAAAATCATGTGTTCAAAAGGGACGTAGATTATTTTTGCATTTTGTTTGTTTGACTCATTCATACTTCTGTCAAAAAATTTATCCAGTGTGACTTAAGGGCACTGCCTACCGTCTGACAGCTGCAAAATTTCAATAAGATATCTCATGTTAAGGAAATTTCGCCTCAGTGCTTTGATTTGAAAGATAGGCGTTTCAAACAAAATGTATTCTTCACGAATTGTTTAGGAGAAGTTCGCTACAGCGGAGGTGTTTCCTTAACATGAATAGTCTGTTTGCAAGGAATTTTCTATAATGTGTTTTACAAAAAAAAAAAAAAACGTACCGCTTATGAATAGTAAAAACATATGCTCGCAGAGAACTACAACTAGAAAAAAAAAAGTCGTGAAGAATACATTTTGTTCGAAACGCCTATCTTTAGAAATAACGCACTGATGCGAAATTTCCTAAACATCGAAATTCCGACTTTAAATTTCGCAGAAGCCAGCCGGTAGGCAGTTCCCTTAAATGTATTAGTTCCACTAAAACTTGGCAAGTGAACGCATAGGCCTACTAAAATTTAAAAAGCGTATTTGTTGAAACAAAGAGCGAATCCTAGTCCAAACAAAGCCAAGATCGTTCTAGAGAAGATAAAAAATTCGATCCTTGTTGGTATTCGAAAGTTGGTTATTGTGTAGTTTGCGAGTACACTCTAACCAGTACCTATTAGCTCTGTGTTTCCAGCATGACGGGGCTCGAACGCCTTAAGAGGAGTGTGAACCTGCGCGTCCAAGGCCAAGAAGCGAGGGAGCGATACGGGGGCGATACTAACACGCACGCCTAGTGCTTTATCGCTCCTACGCGCAAAGGCTTGCAGTGTTTCCGTCGTGGTCCTTTACTGTGCAAATCAGATCCGTAACAGTGGGATTTTATTACATGCAATATGAAAGTCCACAGATTAAACTACGTCCGTACGTTTGTATTTTTCTCTTGCCGCTTGAGGAAACTGCATAGGAAAGCTTCAAAAATGCGATATTCGACCATTTTCACGAATATTTTTCTCCATGAATGTACTTAATAATTTAAAAGTAAAAACATAGAGACATAGATAATAGTTTGTTACCTCTTCTAGCAAAAGGTTGTGTTTACAGAACATATATTTACCGAGATACGCGAAAACGCGTAAACAACGATTTCACAA
The DNA here is from genome assembly GCA_029891345.1 of Dryococelus australis. NCBI lineage: Eukaryota > Metazoa > Arthropoda > Insecta > Phasmatodea > Phasmatidae > Dryococelus > Dryococelus australis. The sequence continues at coordinate 118,154,132 of CM057000.1, read as the reverse complement.
AAAAAATGTTTCACTTCACACTCCTCTTAAGCGTCTGGTTGTTCCGGGACAATACCAGTGGACTGGCGCAGTAAAAGAGAGGACGTGAGTTACTATAAGCTATTCACTGTAAAGTGAGCACTTTTGAAAGCCCTATCATTTGGTATAATAACCAATTAATATATTTAATTGTAGCATTAGACGTTTACTTTCGTGTCCGGCGAAATTCACACGCTGTGTTTGTTACTTACTCGGCAATATTTATGTAAGAAGGTGGTGGGACGATAAAAAAAATGCCTGATAGTAAAAAAGTAACTAGGGCCTCAAAAGTGCTCACTGTACCGTAAGCAGCCTTTACATCTGTTTTTGTCCCTGAAAATACGGTTTGAAAAGTTTGTGGCCTTATTTGGCGTCAGGAAATTATAAAAAATCAAACGGATAGCCCTCTAGCACGACCGGAAAATCAGCAGAGCTCGAGTGCTACGTCGCTGGGGCGACAGGGGATTTGTTTTGTCCCGGACTCTTCCCTAACGGTTATATGGAAATGAATTGGCTCAAGAAGATAACAACTAAAGAGACAGTATAATCAGAAAGGTTCTAAGTAGCGTGTAGAATGCTGATTAAAAAAAACTCGAGTGGGGGTTGAACCCAGGGCGAGGCAACCCTCTCCGGGTGACGGGCTTTCCAGCTGGGACGTGTAGGTGCCCGTCATCCCCGGACATGACAGGAAATGAGACCCTAGGATGGAGCGGCGCTGGAATGCAAGGGCGGGGAAACGGGAGTACCCCGAGAAAACCCGCCGGCAAGCGGCGTCGTCCAGCACGATTCCCACATGAGAAGATCCGGGAGTGAACCCAGCGGGGATCGAACCTGGATTTGCCTTGGTGGGAGGCGAGCGCCCTAGCTACTGCGCCACCGCTGCCCCAAAATGATGATAAATCGTATTGATACTATAATGTGAACTCGGTGTATACCAACGACTAAGCACTCGAGATGTCCGTAGTAAAGGCCCTCACACACGATCAAATTTCTCTTCAGATTTCCTTCAATATTTATTAAATCCAATTCATTCAAAGCTATGTGATGACATACGAACGTCATAATTAAGGCCATTTTCTCTTTCAATTTCTTGAATGTGACTTTTTCCTTCAAAATTTTCGTTTTGAACATGTTCTGTATTTTCTTGAATCAAAAATTTCAATCGCCGATCACAGCATTTCTGACAATATTAATGGAAATAATTTCATAGTAATAGAGTTGTGTGCCTTTATTTTGAAGTTATTACTAAATAAGGACGTGTATTTTTTAAAAACAATTTTTTTATAATATGAAGAAAACTTATTGTAGTTCGGTCAGCCATTTTCGTGTCGTGTATAAGTGACAGATGCTTCTAAAAATTCATTTTTGGTATTTCTTTCACTGGTTCAATTAAAATTTTTGTTACAAATGTTCATGTGGAGACATGAAAACCTATTGAATGCAATTCATTGAAAGGCAAATAAAGTGAATTTTTAGTTCAATATTTTTAATTCAAATAATTCAATGCAAAAAATATTTGACCGTGTTAAATAGCTTTAAGTTTAAGAATGCCGACAGCAGTAACAGCTTGCTAGTGGCACCCGAACCTCGAGAAATCATATTTACGCGCCAAGTACTGGGATTTTGCATGGCTGCTTTACATTGTATTTCTCTATTTCACAGTGATGTTCCCAATGCATTAGTACCTGCTGGCACAGGGTTTTCACGGTAAAATGAGCAATTTTGAAGGCCCTGCTAAATATACACTTGTATGCACGTTGTGTATTTTTCCGCGTTATGTAAAATTAACATTGCCATGGGCCTCATCACTTTATTCATGCGTCGGTCAAGTGAAACTGTGAAATTATATATATTAAAAAAAAGTGAATATTTTACAAATCAAGTAATTTTCACACTTCCATGTATTAAAAATATTGAAAGCAAAATAAGTATTTTAAGTTATCACAAATGGTTACGCGGCACTTTTAATTCGACATTATGATATCGAACTACTTTTCATACATCTTTAACAACTTAACAGAACGCATGTATCTCATTGATACCGTTAAAATGTATGCAGACAGTGGCAGTGATATTTTTCTAAAGTTGATCTCAAAATTGCTCACTTTATCGTGAACAGCCTTTAATCTGCCACACCTTCCCGTTTGGCAGTTCCTAGAATAATGTGGATCGTTGCGTTCCTTATCCGCTGGGTTTCAACTTCCCGGCTGAGGATTTAGCGAACAACTGTTGCTCATCACGGGCCGTGCTTCAAGAATTCAGCAACTTTCAGTCGGCCGTTCGCCGCTTGAAGATTAAAATACGGCAGCTTTTCATCCACGCATTCGAGGGCGACGGAGCCTTTAATTTCTTGCTCGCGGCCAGAGCAGAAGAGTGGTTCTTGTGCTCCGTGTCCCGGAGAGACTTACCAAACCCGCGCGTAGTTTTCGAGTGGGCCACACGGTCGCCTTTTAGTGCAGCAATAAAACGATTTCTTCAACACGAGAGCGCAAATTTATTTCTAGATCCTGCCCCTCACTAACTTAAGGAGTTTCCGATGTGAGGTTTTTTTTTTTTTTTAATTGTATCTTAGGACCTTTAAACTGTTAGCCATTTCGTCCTCCGCGTCTGCTATTAGGAAACGTTACTATATTAACTATCTATTTCCAATGGAAAATTTATTACAGTGAAACCACACACTGTTACTATCAGAGTATAAGATAAATCACTCGTGTGGTTTTATTTGTTTTTGTATTTGAGACTATGGCGGAGTACTCTGTCCAACACAAAAGACAGCTCTCCGAAACACCATCTCCAGCAATATTTTAATTTTTTTCCGCATTAAAATGGAACGGTAAAAATTCTAACAGAGCATCTCCGATGTAACTAATGTTCAGTTCCTGTTAACCTGGAAACCTATTGCCAAGCTTTTCCTGTTACAGATTCGCTAACTATTGTCGAAATGTTGGCAGGAACACAGGGGTAACATGCTAACTATGCCATTCTTTTTATTTTAACATCGCATCCGTATTGAATTTCTGTGCGAACGCGGTAATACCCAGTGGTATTGAAGGAAATACGTCGACAGCACTGACGCCGTTATGAATCTGATGTTTCAGGTTGGTGGCGGTTTTCCAATATCAGGAAATGAAGACAAATTTTACACGTGGCAACAGCAAACTACGCTGTTGCCATTTACCGCTGGCCGTATTTCTGACACTGATTTGTGCTCTTGTTAATGTAGCCTGTAGGCCGATATTCGCATAATATATTGCTGCCACCTTCCGATGCAATATGTGAGCTTTTTATAGCTAATGTGTCAGTGCGATAGTGCTAACTGTATAGGTTATCGCATATTGTAAGCCTACACGCTGATTGGGTGACGACCTGTACTGGGGGAGAACAGGGCCATCGCAGCTAGTGTTGCCATCTGGCCTGCATAAGGTAAACACGTCATTCTGTTTGAGTTTGATTTTCACCCGACCGAATTCATTGTAGCTGTCCAAAATATCCCGCATTTTGATCTCATAAGTGATAGTATTTGCATATTAATTACTTCGTAATTTTAATTTCTGTACAACAAAACTTGTTCTGTTCTTTCAACATTTGCGGTGCCAATCATGTAAAAATTTGGAATGTTCATTGATTTAGATAAGGCTATGATTTTTTTTTTTTTTTTTTAATTTCTCATTTATATTGCTTCTTCGTAATACTTTTTTTTTTAATGTCTAGTTGTGTAAATAAGTGAAAGCATAAGCGTTTATTTCCCCTGGTAGTTAGCTTTCATATGAGGTGTTAAATGTTACAGGAAAATATTTTATTTTATTAAATATATTTTATAGAATTGTTTGCTTGCAACAGAAATAACTTGATTAAAATATTTTTTTTAGAGTTATTAAAATTAAGGTACATGCGAAAAATTACATGTATAACAATCGACAGTAAATTATTTCTGGCGTAAATGAAATTACACTGACCTTTTAAATTACATGTCGTCCTTTTACAAACTGGAAGCACTGCTTATTTTTTTCCTGAGTGTATGGAAACTCTAATCGCAACTCCGGACTACATCAGCAACCTCGTGATGGGAGTGAAGCTATGTAGACCAGGTGCTCCCATGTCACCAAAGGTTGTTAAGTTAAGAGATTTACTGATATACCTCCCAGCTCACCATCTATTACTGTTTATCTTGGCAGTGTAACTTATCTCCGACGTGCCACCTTCAACTGAGAACGCCCGTGACCTTGAATAAACTTTAACCAAAAAATTGATTAATAAAATCCTTTTAAAAATATCTTAAAAATTCTGAAAATAAATTGTAAGAAATAAATATTGTTTTAAAAAAATGTTATTGAAAGATTTACATGTAGGAGGACTGGGGTTCGATAGCAGGTGAATCGACTATCTTCCCAACACGACCCTCGCCAGGTCGGCCGGTGTCCACCTCGTCAGCCATGTTAAATATATATGACCTTGACCCATGACCTTTACCCAATTATTGTGACTTTGAATGACCTTGTACACAAAAAGTTAACAAAAATCCCAGAAAATTAAAAAAAAAAAAAAAAAAAAAACTCCAGAGGCTAAACAGATTTTTTTGTAGTGTTCAAGATGGTCGCATATCTGGAGCTATGAATGCAAAGCTCTGAATTGGCGTTAAGTCCTTTCGTCATGTACTTGTAGGACTTTTAAGTGAGGCCCCGTCATTTCGTTGTGGAAAGTGTGTGGCAAGGTTCAATGTAGGCTCGTATAATAGTTTGGCTCGTGTCCGTATATAGGCTGTTCACGGTCAACTGAGCACTTTTGAAAGCCCTGTTTCGATCTGTTTGTATAGGCCTACACTTCGGGTATTCTCCCAGAATATGTAAAATCAGCATTGTCATGAGCCAAATCATTTTATTCATGCGTCGGACAAGTGAAAATGTGAAATTATTAGGAATTATAATTATTTTAAAAATTTAATGATTCTTAAACTTGCATGCACCCAACTGAAAACAGAGAGTAATTAAAAATATTTCAGTGCCTATTGACAAATGTCTACCCAAAATGTTTAATACAACGTGAAAACGTGAAACTACTTTCGCTTCTATTGTTACCAATTTCACTGGGAGCATACCAGTCCGTTTGCCCTTTGAAATATAAGCAGAGGTAGGAGCAGTGACATTTTTCAAATGTTGATTTCAAAAGTCCTTAGTTAACCGTGAACAGCCTATAGTATGTTTTAAGTTACAGCAACCTGAAAACCTCGTTTTCAATTATGACAAATTATCAATAGCAGTCGTGAATTTTGAAGGTATTATCCCGCCCTCGGTTGGGAAGTACATTATATTTTAGCAGGTAAACATATTGGAGACAATATTACTGTAATAGTTTCGGGGGCCGTGGTGGCTGAGCGGTTAGACCTCCTCCCCCCCCCCCAAGCCGAACAGGAATCAATTCCCGGCCGGGTCACACCCAGATGTTCGCAAGTGGGAATCGTGACGGACGATGGAGCTGTCCGGCGGGTTTTCTCGGGGATATCCCGTTCCCCAGCCCTTGCATTCCATCACTGCTCCATTTTTATGTCATTTCACCCTCATCGGCTCTCAAGATATATTTGTTAAGGGCCGCCTGAATCTTTCAACTCAAATGTGTAGTTTCGTAAAAATACAAACACGCGGGTTTCGAGGATATATTTTAGAGATTTCGTGACATGATATTAATAGTAACTTTATATAAATACAATTTATCTTTAAATGACCATCAATTGTGTTTTACTTCGAGTAAATACTCGAAATTTAACTAAAATTCGCGATTTGTAAAAATTTCGAACATTTATTTTAACACCTTGTTCGGTTTCATCTGAAGTGTTTATTGAACTCACAGGAATGTCATGTCGTAATTTATTTGAAATCCTACACTTGGTTGACCGGGGGTTGAAATATGGGCAAACCACAACACAAATTTCAGGGAAATAATATTCATTTATAACATTCTAATAAAGTGAGCAAATATTTTCGTCTCTAGTCTGCCGTATTGCATTCGCGCTATTTTGGATTCGTGTGAAACAGGATATGAATATAAAATTCCTTTAACTCGTTCAACTTGTTTTAAGTAATTTTTTTTTCCATTGTCGTATTTTATCTTGTGTGTCATTTCAAATAGCAAATAAAAAGGATATCTCGAGATAAAAATGTAGACAAATTATTTTCACCTTTCGCATGTCCTTAGATGGCCCATCTCGTCATCATATGTGTCTCTTTGGAATACAGGATGTCAACTCTAAAGTTTGGAAAACTATGGAATGTTTCCATGTAAATCTTTTCAACGACAGAAATAAAAGTTAGATATTTTTTGTTTCACACTCTTATATTTGGTTACTGAAATAACATAAACGTGATCGTCGAAAAGTGCCAAATTCAGTAAAAAACGACGTGTATATCCCTCCGTTAACGATATTTATTCTTCTACAAAACAGTATTTTAAAGTATAGCGACAATGCTGTATCTCTTATGAAGATTAATTGCTCTATTAAAATCCTATATTCATCGCTTGCGTGTCCAAGGCCAAGAAGCGAGGGAGCGATACGTTTGACACTAGCACGCACGCCTATTGCCTCATCGCCCCTACGTGCAAGGCGTTCAGTGTTTCCGTCGTAACGCTGTACGGTGCAAATTAGATCTGCAACATGGAGGTTTTATTACACGCGTTGAAAACCCACAGATTAAACTACGCCCATATCTTTGTACTTTTCTGTTGCAGTTTAAGGAAACTGCATAGGCAAGCTTCAAAAATGCGATATTTGACCATTTTTCCGATCTTTTTTCTCCAAGAATACACTTAATATGACAAAAGTAAAATTAAAAAAATATAGGAGGATGGATAATAGTTTTTTTTTTTTTTGTTTAATCTTTTGTGACAAAAATTCGTATTTTCAGAACATTTATTTACCGAGAAACGCGTATTAGCACAAACAAATATTTCACAAAAAATGCTGGTGTCCATATTCTTACGGCCAGGCATCAGCATGAATGGGCGTATAGGGAATCAAAGGCTAAATTCCGACAAAGATCTCTCTGTCGTTTATTGTGGTAGTATTTTCAACCAAATATTTTTTGTTAGTGATTGATCTCGTCTTGAAAAATTATAATTTTTTAAATTTCAAATGTATTTTTTCATTATTTATAAAATTTTGAAATTTTATAAATAATTAAAAAGTGCATTTAAGATTCAAAAATTAAAGATTTTAATTGTTTACATATGTAGATGAGTTCAATCTTAAACAAACAAAAAAAAACTCAATCGAAAATGCAATCACAAAAAATGACAGAGATATTTGTCGGAATTTAGCCTTTGATTCCCTTTACATGCGTGTATGGCGACTCGCAACATTTTGGCAGGTAATTTTCCGCTAGTGGATGACGTCAGCGGGTGGAGGCAGGAAGGACCCGGGTATTCCGACACGCGACTTCCTGCAAGGCGCAGTTCGCTACCCCGCGGCTTACAAATGGTCAACCGATCCGCGTCACCGAACACTCGAAAGGCTCTTCGGACAGTTCGAGAGGTTCTCGTGACGTAGTAGCTTCGGCCTCGGAGAGGACGCGAGGCCGAGCTCCGTTTGAAGTTCGCCGTAGAAAGAAGAGCCGTGAAAATCGAGACCCTTGCAGACACACGTCGACTAGTCGACTATCACAAGCTTGCAGTCCGACTGCATAAGAGATCCCCTCAGCAGTACCAAGGTCTGAGCTCATGTAGTCGTTATAATTAGACTAGGGGTCAGGCCCGTGATTGTTTTTTTTCTTTTTAAGTATTGTCATGTGCCTGAAACAGTTACCATGATTAAAAATTTGGTTATTATAAAAAAAATTTAAAAAAAACTTCATACATACACCCCTCCCTCCCCGGCGCAACTCCTCCACCCTCCGCCCCCTCCCCACCTACCACTCACCAGCACCCAAAGCCATACATTTAGAGTAAATAATTCTACCCACCACAACCCCACACCCACCACAACCCCCTAACCACAACACCCTACACCCCCCTCCCTCTATAGTCATATAAAAACTGAAAAAAATTGCACAGAGATATAAAACTACATTTAAATTAACTCAACTTATAAGCCATGAATTTTGAGTAAACACTACCTTTTTATCTCTATGCAATAATATCTATCCATTAATAAAACATTTTTAGATAAAGTAATTTAAAAAGGTTTTTTTTAGGATCAAAAGTCATGATAGCGCAATCTGATCTTGCTGAAATTCGCACTTGACCTGTATTTGACCCTGAGGTTTCGCTCTGCGGAATTTGAAGAACTTTGTTGAGTTTCAAGGAACTTAGAAGTATTAAAGATGGACAGAGACCGTCTCCTTATTATATCGGATTCTGCTACTGGCATAGCATATAACATTTCCGGTTCCTACTTTATACTCGATACAATGCACACTTTTAACTACAGGCTGTTCACGGTAAAGTGAGCACTTTTGAGACCCTAGTTACATTTATTCCTATCAGCCATGTTTTATACTTCCGCCACATTATAAAATATATGTTGCCATGAAAGTAATACACACTGTGTGTGTATATATATATATATATACACACTCATCGGCTCTCAAGATATATTTGTTAAAGGCCGCCTGAATCTTTCAACTCAAATGTGTAGTTTCGTAAAAATAAAAACGCGCGGGTTTCGAGGATATATTTTAGAGATTTCGTGACATGATATTAATAGTAACTTTATATAAATACAATTTATCTTTAAATGACCATCAAATATATATATACACAGCATGTGTGTGTATATATATATATATATATATATATATATATATATATATATATATATATATATATACACACACACATGCTCACTGACACTGCCATCCCGTATCTGATTACATGCCTGCCAAAGTGTCTGTGTGTGTATGTGTGTGTGTGTGTGTGTCCCCTTGAAAAATTTGGAATCTGCACATTGAAACTCACTAAACTCAATCTGCGTAGAGCACAGGACACTTGATTTTATAGCTTGAACAATAACGGATGTTAATCAACATATTTTTTTATTATTCTTATTAGTTCGCTCGTTTGGAAGACAACCCCACATAGAAAATTGACGAACAATTATCTCAAGAACAACCTAACATTTTCCCCGTTAAATTTTTCTTCTCAACATTTGGCTTAGAAGTAAATGGTCTTCAGAGCACGTCGATTGGTACTGTTGCACGACAAAGCCAGGTCTTAAGTTGCCTGCACCGCAACAGCCTTACTGTACACCTGGAATTTGCAATGTAATACCCATCCGCTGTACAGACATGACATAGCGCCGTAGGACTTTCTTTTATTTGGCAAGATGCAGACGTTTTTCCAGTGAAAAATAAGTGAGAGACGAAGCAGTGAAATGTATGAAAAGCAGGACGCAGCTTTCTATCGTCATTTTACGCTATGACAAATGCTTAAATAAATCTAGTGATTATGTTGATAAGCAAAGGGATGGTTGCCAAAATAAACAGGTAATTTGTATCTTGTCCTGTTATTGCCCGTTAACCTACAATAAAATAGGGAAACTTACTTTTGGCCTACCTTGACGGTTTCTGCCTCTGAAACCACATGCCGCGTAGTATTAACGCAGTTTTCATTGATCAGCATTTAGTTCCACATGTTCACGTTTAACTGTGGTAATGGGGCTTTCCGGAAGATCGAAAAGTTCGCAGATGTGACGCAATACACAAAGCGTGGTCACTAAAACTGGCTTACTCTTACCTACAGCTGAGAGAAGTTGAAGGAAGATATCCTACAATTTTGAAAAGTCTGTAGGCAGGACTTTCATTATTTTCTTATACGTCTGTTGGTTCACACGTTCTATAAAACTCATTTTATGGATAATCAACGCATATTTATGTACTAATATAGAATTGTCCACTGTAGGCCTATGTATTTATAACTATAGGCCGTTCACGGTAAAGTGAGCACTTTTTGAAGCTGTTTCACCAGACATGATAACCACTAAATACATTTCATTGTGGCCTCGGACTTTTGGTTTTGAGTATGTTGAATGTATACACTGAGTTTATTACTCACATGATAGGGCTTATAAAGTGTTCACTTTATCGCGAACGGCTTATAAATATCTTGATGTAAACGTTTATTCTATTCAAAGCGTGTACTAAACAAGTGTAATTGCCAAATAAAATTATCGATGGCACTAAATTGTAAAGTAATTTTGGGAACATAAAAAAAAGTTACAATCTCTTGAAAGTAGTTTGGAAAAATAATTGTAACGCAAAGAAAATTAATAAAATAAAGTAGAACATCACAGCCTCTAGTCCGTTGCCCCTCACTTATTTTGGAATCTTGATAGTAAAAATATGCTTTACAGGTTGCCAATGGGTCAGATGGCTTCCCTCTTGATCGGCACCTTTGGCTACTGGAAGACTACTCTACTGATGGAAGGGGGTGAGAGGGTGGTGTCGTGGTGCGAGGGAGGGTTCAACAGAGAGTGGGCAGATGACCGCCCTTGTTGACGCATAGGCGCTCACCCCTCCCTAGGGAGTTGTGTCAATACCAGAGCAACCCCTCCCACAAACCCTCGTCGCGGAGTGCCGAGGGACATCATCTCCAAGAGGGTGTTGTTTGGAGCGGTCCTCCATGAGACTAGTGATCTCACGCTCGCACTAAACGCGAAAATTAACATTGCCGTGGACCTCATCACTTTATTGATGCGTCGGTCAGATGACAATGGAAATATTAGGAAAGTAAATATGTTACAAATCTGGTGTTTTTTTTTTTTTTCATTTCGATGCATAAAAATAAAAGAAAGCAAAAGAATAATAATTTAAGTTATCACAAATGGTTACGTCTTATTCGACGTTAAGATATCCATCATTACCAACTTTACTGGGCGAATGTCACTCAGTGCGCCCATTAAAATGCATAGATGCAAGGTCAGTGACTTTTTTCTATGGTTGATTTCAAAAGTGCTCACTTCATCGTGAACAACCTTTACAACATAACAACGCAGTACCTCGCCGCTTAAGGAAGCTGCACAGGCAAGCTTTAAAATTCTATGCCATTTTCACGAATTTTTTCCTCCAAGAATACACTTCATATTACAAAAGTAAAAAAATAGGGGCAACGATAATCGTTTTTATATTTTCTGGCAAAAAGTCGCTTTTGGAGAACATTTATTTACCGATATACGCGTATTCGCGGAAACAACTATCTCACAATAAATGTGGAGGTCTATCCCGCTCTTAAAAAAGGCCCATGATCCCAGAAAACCCACATACACACGGCACCCTGCCGCCGGCCCAATGATTCGAGTTTCTGTCGGAGTGCGTTTGTTTTACCGATACCCAATTAGTCATGGAACTCCGTCTTCCGGTCTCATGACCCCAAAGCCCTCATGTGGCGTATACGGTTTGGAACGGTAGGGATGTTAGCGCGTCTCTACACCCCATCCTCCCAGCCATTGTATGGCAAGCCCCGCATTAACCACTTGCGGTCGGCGTAAAGACCAAAACGCTCGCTCGCCTTCCACCTACGCGATGCGGGCACGATTCCCCGGTGGCGCTGCTTCAAGAACTTCGTCTGTGTGAATCATGCCGGATGATGACGGTGCGAAATCCCGTTTCCACGCCTTCACGTTACGCCGCGCTGACCCATATCTACCCCTGCTTCACCCTCATCGGCTCTCAAGACCCCGTTGCTGGAGGTTACTATAGGCTGTTCACGGTAAAGTGAGCACTATTGAGGCGCTGAGCTGGATACTTTGCTCCTATCAGCCGTTTTTCATCCTCACGCCATATTTTTAAAATTAATTATGCCATCTAAGTAATAAAAACAGTCTACTTATATTAAACCGGACTCAAAAGTTTACGTCTAAGGCTACAACTAATTTTTATTGGATATTAATTTAAATAATATTGCTTCAAAAATTGCTCACTTTACCTTGAATAGTCTGTACTTGGAGTCATTTTGCTTGTTAGAAGCCACGAAACGCATGAGTTTTAAGGGCATTGGATACGAAAAAGAAATTTATATCTATACTCAACATAGTTAAACTTGTTCGCATTGTATGTAATAATATTTTCGTCTAATAAAAAAAATTCACACCTTATATTTTGTTAGTAATTTGATTTTGCTTGCAAAAAAATCACAAATACTAACTGTTTTCTACAAATTTAGTAGTCTACAATCTAAATTAATAATATGGGCTACCGCTGACATATATGTAATAACCAAATAACAGTTTATACGTTAAAATAAATTAAATATATGGAAACATTTATTTATATTGAACTTTTTTTTTTCATATGTACGATATGTTGTTTGGTTATTACATACATGTCATGTGGTAGTCCATGTAATTAGCTTACTTCGTAAATTTATTCATCTGCACAACTTAGTTAGTATTTGTGATTATGGTTCCAGCAAAACGGGAAAATGTATTTTGACATCCGACTCTTGCTCTCTCGCCACTTGACTTATCGCCTCTATGCGCAAGTTCGCTCAGCTGGCGTGTGTGTAGTCTTCCAGTTGGCGACTCACACAAGCGAGACTATGAGGACAAGCTTCGGCCGCCTTTTTTATTCTTGTTTTTTTTCTCTTCTTATTTGTATTTTAAACACGAAAATTTTAAAAGTAAAAAGTATATATATATATAGCGAACTAGCTGTTGACTATATGCTGCTTTGTAGATATAACAATTAAACTACGAACCCATAAGTATATCACAATATCGATTCTACTAATGTTTGGCAGAATCTATATTGTGGCATATTTATGAGTTCGTTGCACAGTTTTTACATCTGTACTGCAGGGTAAGGTCTATGGCTAGTGCGCTACAGACTTACATTCGAAATTTTCATATTTAAAAATATAATTAAGCAAGAAAAACCAAGAATCCAAAACGGCAGGTGAAGATTGCCTCGGTCACGCATTAATTTTTGAGCTGTAATGTAGTAATCCTCTAATATTTCGACGTACCCTGTACTTGTGTCATGTGCACTTTTCGCAACCAGTGAACACTGCTGCGTGCTCAAAGATGTTCCATCAACCAGTCGTAGAGGAGAGCGCTAGCAACCTTCACAGTTAATATTATGCAACAGGAAGACCCTCAAAGCATTGGGTACCGATTCCTCGTTAAATTCAGAACCAGTTATACGTGACTGAACGTGTTAAGCTGTTACCGAAAGTTTTTGTGCAATGCTAATAAAGATGAATGCATGATGCGTGTCTAAACTTTAAAGACAACTGTGGAGTTTCTGTACGTAAAATTAGGGGGCTATAAATTATTTTTAAAAAAATACCCGTTTTAGCCATTTTTGCGACCTGAAAGTGTTCCATACGTTTAAATGAGCATTTGAAACTTGTCTTTGGGGATGAGAAGTTTCTTAATTGCTTTTCGTGCTTACAAATACTGCAAAATATGTAACGGTTTTGAATCGTGTGTTTTATACCAGACCTTTGCTGCACACTTCCATCACGTCTTATAGTCTATTCACGGTTTCTGCACGCTTTTGAATCAAAACTTTGAAAAATTACCCCATGTATGACATGTTTAGTTATTTCCTTAACGTGTAATTTTTCACAAGCGTTTTATACCTCTGTAAACATAAAAGTGTCTTCTTTAAAACTGTAGTTTAACTATATTTTCTTTATAATTCATCATAATTCATTTATAATTAATGTCAAAACAGTGAGAAAACGCGTGTTTTGGTAGCGCCTAGTAAGAAATAGTTCTTATGCAAAATATTATTACAAATGAGTGCGCACGATTACGGTGTTTTTTTTCCCTTAGGCGCAATTCTCCAGACATATTTAAGCTTAGTTTGGAAGAGGCGGAGGAATATCCTGGAAGTAGAACTTAAGCAGGGCTTCAGGAAAGTGTGAAGTAACTGTGAATGTTTATACATAGGGCGATTTTTCAAATGTTTGATACAAAAAGTATAAAGGTACCGCGAATAGACTATAAGTGGCCGTACGCGCTTACGTGACAATGAAGCATCGCCAGTCCTCGGCATAGCTAAATTATTGAACACCGAGTATACAGTGGTTGGGAGCACACTGTGATCATAAAGTTCGCGTCGTGCTAATGCTTGGTTACACAAACTTAATGTTGAATTAATGGTTACAAGCTTATCTCGGGGCCACCGTGGAGTATTTGTTACGCTACCCGCCCCGCACCTAGGTAAAAAAGATTTCATTCCCCGGAGGGGTCGCTTCCGGATTTTCGTATGTGGGACTCGTGCCGGACGATTCCACTGGTCGGCGCGTTTTCTCAGGGATCTCCCTTTTCCCCTCGCCATATTAATTCCGCCGCTGCTACCTCGCTTCACTCTTATTGGCTCAAGACCTCGACGTTAAAAGCAGCCCAAATGTTTTCTTCACTCACTCACTTAATATAGTTCATTTCATTTGGTTTAGGGACACTTATTTTGTAACTACACTCTGTAGAACAAACATAAATTGTGAACATTTGTCAAGTAATCTCGACATAATTAGTGCAGCATCATTCCTCAATTATCAGCACCTTTCTGCTGTTTCACGATTTCTGTACAACCCGTAAGCATAATTGGGCGACTACCGTTGAAGCCGTTTGTAAGGCGTAAATAAGCAAAAATAACGAATATTTAGTTATTTAATTGAAAATAAGTCAATGGCTCATAAATGGAAAACTAAACACTGCCGATGTGACTAAACCACGAAATGTTTCACCACTCGTATTAGATATATAATGGCACCTTTTAGAGGACTGCGAATTGCTTGGTACCCTCTTGATGACGTCACACAATATTGCAGTACCCATCTGTATCTCTCCAGAGTACTTCTCTGGTTTCCATCATGTTGCTCCCACAAAGTACGAAATGACTTCATAATTGTAGTTTACCTCAGAAGCCGGTTGGTGCACCGAAGATCTGGGGTGCGGGAGGTTCTGGGTTCGAATCTTAGATAAGGCATTGGTGTTAATTTAAGTTCGATGTGAAGTTAGTTTATAAGTCATCCCCTAATAAGCCTTAAGTCATAACTCCGGGGCGTTAATAAGCTCTTTCCAAACAAAAACCAAGATAATGGGGGTCGTCGAGATTAATTTCATTTTATCCCGTCTAAAATCCAGTTTCAAGAGAAGGGGTGTCAAGAACTCCATTACTTCCTCCTACCTCTTCAAATACACTTCAGACTCTCCTTCGTTTACAAATGAAAGATTTATGAATGACGCAAACAGTAGGCCTAAGAAGTAAGGCAAAGTGATACACACTCTCCTTTCCGGATTTTCTGTGACCTATGACACTGTCCTCCAACGGCTTATGTCCATTATAGTATTTCGTGAACTGACATATCCATAATGCAGAATCATTCAAAGAACACGAGCTCGTTGCGTTACAAAATCCATTCAAGGTTACGTCACACTTTTCTGAAGCCCTGCTGAAGTTCCACTTCCAGGAGATTCCTCCTCTTCATTCTAACAAAACTTGAATAAGTCAAGAAAAAATTACACCAAAGAACAACTCACCGAATTCGTGCGCACTCACGTGTAATAGTATTTTGCATGATAACTATTTCTTATAGGTGTTCACGGTAAACTGACACTTTTTAAGGCCCTTATCAAATTTTCCTTTCATTCAATTTCCATCTCCTTGCTGTTTTTTATTGTAAAAATTGCCATGTGACCAATAAACACAATGTATACATTTCACCACCACCAAAATTTAATGCCTTAAGCTGCAATAAGGTATGTTTATTAGCGGTTAATGTCTGTTGGGAGGGCCTTAAAAAGTGCTCACTTTATCGTGAACAGCTTATACTAGGTGCTACCAACACATATTATGTTTTCTCGCTGGTTTTATTAATATTTATTTTTAATGCATTATTATATTCTAAAACTGAAATAAAGTCAAAATTCCGTTTCAACGAAAAATAAAGTACTTTTATGTTAACAGAGGTATAAAACGCTCGTGATACATGGCATATTTAGGAAATAACTGCGCACGTCATACATGGGGGTGATTTTTCAAATGTTTGCTTCAAAAAGTGAGAAGAAACCCCGAATAGACTGTAAGCAGTGAAAGAGCTTAGGGGGATTATATACGGGAACATTTTCTGTGAAATCGTCCTTTGCGCGCAAACGCGTATCTCGGGGAATAAAAGTCATCGAACAAGCTTACGAAAATGTTACTGCTCATAGCTGCAGATACTTTAAGGGACGAACTGGGTGACATGCACCCAGTAAAGTTTGCAACGATGAATGGAAAAATAGTTCCACAACTCGACGTCGAATAAAAAGTGTCACGTAACCATACATGAGACTTATATATTTTTTATTTTAGTATATCGAAGTGTAAAAATGAGAATATTTGCTGCATATTTACCTTTGTAATCATTTCGAATTTTCGCTTGACCGGGTCGACCTCCCGTGGCGCAATCGGTTGGTGCGCCACCGATCTGCGGTGCAGGAGGCTCTGGGACCGGGTAAGGCATGGGTGGTAATTTAGGTTATCAGTTAGTATGTAAGCCATCGCCTGCTAAGCTTTCAGGTATAAAAACTGGGGGACGTTAAAAAGCCCTTTACAGTACAATTCACTTGACCGACGCATGAATAAACTGATGAGGCTCATGGCAACGATAATTTACATAGGGCGGAAGAACACACACTGTGCATACGAGTAGATATTAAGCAGGGCTTTCAAAAGTGATCATTTTACCGTGAACAGCCCATACCACTGGACATTCTTGCTCGGTGCGCTACAATGAGAAACTTAACGTCGTTCCACTATTCATCTTACCTCACAGCATTTGCTGTGACCTCTTGGTCCATTTGCTCCGTGCTGTCGCCAATCAATTGAAGAGCTGGGTTACCCGCTGGGGCAAGGGATTACTTTACTACTGTCTGAACACAGTCGTTCGTAATGTAATTCGTCTTCTTAATAGCCCCGGAACAATGATAGCTTAATAGAAAATAATTGCCTCGTGGGGACATAACCCGCTTAGATCACATGGTTGTAAATTGGACGTCGTATAAGCCTGTCATTAAAGGAGACCTCAATACGGAGCAACAAACTAAGGCAACCGGGGAAGGAGGAAGGTAATTAGGTGCACGAGGAAACCTGTAAGCTATCAGCAATATCAGACTATTTTCTCACATATTTCAATATACCGACTTGTATCCGCTGGGAGTTCAGACTAGTTCTTGGCAGAAGAGGATAAATGGAGAAATGTGCTGACTACACGACTGCATGGGCATCCCATGTGTCAGTTATTCGCCTGGTATAAGATATATCTTGAATGTAATACTATCTATCGGTTCCCAACTTGGTCCCAAAAAAAACTTCGAAATCCCTAACTAATTTTTCAAAGGTTATCTCACAGTATCACTAAACTTCTATGCAAGATATTAAATTTAAAGTACAATAGTCTTAAAAAAAAAAGTTTCAAATTTAAGAAGAGAGATTTTAACAGGGAAAGCACATCCACATGAGAGGACCCGGAAATGAAATTCTTTCTTCTTTCCACAAATTTTGCAGGAAATCTAGTTCCAGCACGCTATGTCTTACACTATTCCGACTGTAAATACGCTTAAATTCTGCAGACGACTGTAATAGATTCCGATACAACCATTTCTCTATGAGAAAAAAAAATACTGTGCCAAAGTAAATTAGCTTGCCCATTAAGGAAATATCGGGCAGTAAAAGATGTAAAATAGCTCAATGCACAATTTAGAGAAGAGAGATATCTCGAGGCACGTGTCCCATGGCCGAGTGCAATCCTCTTAGCAATATTTGTCCTTCGGGATTCACACTAACGTAAGAGATGTTGGCATTTATTACACTTTTTAAGACAACAGACTGGTCTTCCCAAATTAATGCGAATGTTTTTTAGGTAACAGACAAGTAATTAAATTCCTTTTGTTAATCAAGCCTTTCATTTAGCTACGAATAAGACTACTCGCCCCTTCTATTGAAATGGGTTTTTGACTGGGCACTATCGTATTAAGTCTAGGAAAACACCTGACAGCAGAACAATCACGTGTCCACGTTGTATAAAAATCAGACTGAACATACAACCATTAAATAGTGTCAACACTTATATTTCCATGTCGCAGAATGGAAGGAAACCACAGATTTCTTTGTCGTGAAAGAATGCAGGCACAGGACATAATAATCTCGTATTGACATAATTTATCCCAGTAATTGGTGAATCAACCATCCGGATACCAGCTTAAGATATTCACCTATAAGCTTCCACGTGCATTTAAAGAAAATATTATAATTTCTTTCTTCCGTCAAACTTTCCGACTGTTTACATAAAAAAAATTTATCTCGCTGCACCACGACATAGTTGTTACTACAATTTTCGTTCATATTTCAGAAGATAATAAGTGTATTTTATTAAAGATTATTGTAATACAAATATGGTGAATGTACCAGATATTTTTTAATTATTATGTAACTTAAACGCCTTTGTAACTGTTATTAGGAACGATTATATTTTCATGTCAATTTTACAACTTATACAATAACCTCCTTGGGAAAAAAATTGCACACTAAAATTTTTGGCATATGTTACCATCTCAGAATGAAGTTCTGATAGCGAAATACGTAACACAACTCCTGAATAGAGGCTAGCTGGCACCTCATCACCCAAATAAACTACTTGATACTTCAACCTTCCAATTCCTTACGCAACTGATAAACAGAAAACAGACATGGCGGCAAGGAGACGGCGAATTATTGACAAGTCTCGTGATGGCTGGTTTTGATAACTTAGATCATAGAGAAAGAATGGCAAAATTGTCACGCCAGCTTCTAAATTATAATATGCATACAAGACACGTTTTTACCACTTTCGGAAATGTATACTTTCATCGCAGGCACTGGTATTCTGTTAAAATTATAATGTTAAAAATTATAACAATGACCACACCACAATAAACACAAAGCGCAATGAACTTCACCAACACCAAGAACATAATTTTTATACTACTGCACGTATTTAGCATGTTTTATATCATCAACGTATGGAAGAACTAACCCACTATTGAATACCTGCCTGATAGCCTTCCGACTTACACGTCGAGTACGTAATACTAGACAGTTGACCATTAGTTTTGTCTGGAGTAATAATACGGTGCCTAAGTTTCCTATAAACAAATACTAATCAAATGAACCATCGTCTTACGTGGTGCATCCACCCCAGTTCTCGCATTAGATTCAGCGGGGAGAAGGTAGCCATGATTATTGCGTCAAGAAAAAAAGTTTTCTCAACCCCTCTCATTTCGAAGATTAAATCAACTTACAGCAGAGGATGAAACTCGCACAGATAAACGCAAACTTCAGAAAGCAGACAGTCAACTGAAGAGGTTCAGTGCTCTTCGCGAATGCAAATACCTGCCGGCTTCAACAAAAGTTTGTGCCGTCAGTATACATATTAAGTTCTCCTCGGACTCCGCCAGAATATCTTCAGCAAAAAAATATAAAAAAAGTGAGGCGAACTGGAGATAAGCGAGAACTTCTCAAAACTACCATTGTTATTCACGTCTCTCTGAGGCGAAATTCTATATTTCTTCGTTTACTGTTAGCAATGCGGTGAAATTCACATCTACATTAAAGTCGCTGAAAATCTTGCCAACGTACAAACATTAACTAGGGCGTAATTACTCAAGCCGTAGATGGGTATGTGACCGTAGTAAATTATTACACTATTTAAAAATAAAATGTAAAAAATTATGAAAAAATTTAATGGACTTTATGTATTTGCATTACTTTAAATAAATCTGTTAACTGACGTCGCGGCTTAGTGAATTCTCTGTTACGAATAAATCAATGTATTACGTTCACATTTTTTCCTATCGATAATATTGGCATTTCAGCATTTAATTTATATCTGCATCATTTGAAAAGCGAAGTTCAGTATCCCGTTTAATTACATTTCTAACATAAAATTATTAATTTCAGGTGTACTTAAGAGCCGTGCAGTTCAAGTTCGCTATTGAGAATACTGCTTCGTTTAGCCGACCTCCCGTGGTACAGTCGGTTGGTGAGCCACCGATCTGGGGCGCGGGAGGCTCTGGGTTCAAATCCCGGGTAAGGCATGGGTGTTAATTTAAATTAGGATATAAATTAGTCTGTAAGCCGTCCCCTGCCGAGCATTCAAGCATAAAACCGGGGGACGTGAAAAAGCCCTTTACAATTGTTTCGTTTATTTATAAAAAACACATCTAACTTCTTAACATCGATCTTGAAGCTAATCATCGTTTCAAGCACAGAAATGTTTCAAATGGCTGGCGTACATTCAAGATAATCTTCTAAATAATGCAAACGATGTAGTCTTTGCCGTAGATCGCGCTTCATGATTTAAGTAGCTGCACGACTGACATAACAGGGAATAAATGGGAAGTAGGTAGTGGCGTTCGACAGTGGAAGCACGAATTACTTACTGAAAGTGAGTGCTGAGGATTTCCTTATCCCATTGGCTTAAACTGTTTACAAAAATATTTTAAATAAAATATTATTATTATTATTATTTTCTCCAAGTACATTCAACACCTGGACTGTCACTTCCTGATCAACCTACCGTAGTTTTCATGTTCGTTAACGAGAATGGTTCACTTGTTGTAGGGTTTTCTAACCTGCTATCCGAAGGAAATAAAGGTTTATGAGATCACTTTCCTATATGCGTATGTGTGTATGTGTATCTAGGTGTGTATGTATGAGTGTGTTTGTTTCCCTGCCTGTATGTGCGTGTTTGTGTGTCCCCCCTCCCTCTTTTTTTTCAACTGATGAATGCATGAACCAAATTCCACCCAACTCGGTACACACATGACACTTAGAAAGGATATATGACTTTCATAGTTTTTGACCACGCCGGACGCTTACTTTCAAGAAGGCGCTCATTTTAATAGTTATTGTCCCAAGTTATATCTCGAGTACCATTCAACCGATTTCAGCAGAATTTAGTATGTTGACAGTGCATGATATAAGCATTGAATAAAGATGTAGCTGGTGTTGTTGGTCCACCATTTTGGATGATAAAGTTAGTACTATATGAATAATATATCTTTTATGCCTTATCTCGAACACTACTCAACCAATTCTCACCAAATTTTAAAAGAAAGTGGTACTATGGTAGTCCATGCCAATTCATGCCCCGTACATTGTAATAGGCATTTACTTTTAGAATGGTGGCCATAATAAATTTTTTAGGTTTATTTGGTGGTGATTCCGTTCGACAAATTTATACCAAATTTTGTACGCTGAAAGTATCTGTTACAACCATAATGTATGCCTAAACACCTAAACATAGCTAATTTGATCTGCCATTTTATAAGAAAGCCCCAAATGAAAAAAAAAATTGTTAGGCTATATCTCGGGATACAATTAACCGATTCCTACCAAATTTGGCGGAAATGATGTACTGTGTTAGACCATATTAATTAATATGTTTTAAGTGTGTTAGAAAAATATTTTCATAATGGTGGCTATAATACATTGTAGCTTAATGTGTTATCCCTACGAAACTATTTAAACGATTTTACCTTAACTTTGTGTACTGGCAGTGTCTATGGCAATTATTGAATGTGCTAATATATTACATAGCTGTCAACCATTTATGAAGATCGCAAAATGAAAATAATGAAGGGGTTTTTTTTTGTCATATCTTGTGGACAATTCAACCAATTCTCACCAAATTTTTACAGGCAGGTGGTGTTGCTATAGGGCATGGAAATTAATATATTTTAGGTGCGGCAGGCCATTTTAATGGTGTTAATATAACAACTGATATCATTATGTTGTACATATTAAACAAGTCAACAAAATTCAATCATATTTTGTACACTAACAGTATTGATTTGAATCACAAACTACACATAGAGAGGTTCTCTTTCGACGAGCTCTTTTGCATAAAAGTGCCAGGTGTAGAATTTAATATTTTGCTATGTTTTCGGCATAATTAAACTAATTTCCACCAAAATTTTCACGCCAATAGTGCTAAAGTATGCAATATAAACGTACATGATTTAAGTGGGGTCAGACATTGATTATCAACATGGGGACCATATATCCATTCTGTAAGTATCTACTAGAAACATCGTAGGTATACAGAACCTGTTTTTAGGCAATTTTGTAATACAGCGCCAAATATAAAACGTTTTTATTTCATATCACAGGGACCAATCAACCGATTTCCGCAAAATTTTTGCATACAATTGGCGCTACAGTGAGCCATGTAAACTTACGTGCTTTAAGTGTCTCAGACGATTATCTTCAAAATAATCGCCCTGTAAATATTTCAGGCCAGTAAACAATATAATTTATAACATAAGACTGATTACGTCCGAAGTTGATGGTTTGAATCCGACCTCCGTAATGCAGTTGATAGCGCGCTCTCTTATGGTACGAGGTTATCTGCGTCCAAATCGAGGGTAACGCACGTGCGTATTTGTAATTGTCTCACTATTTTTGCATGTGTTCCTTGTCTTATCTCTAATGATGCTGCTATCAACGAGACGCCGAGAACTGCCTACCATTTAGGCATTCAAGAACGCCTTTAAAAATTATTCGCGCTCGTGTAGGGGAAAATGGGCTCATTAAGTTACCTCAGTTATTTCTTGTTAAATTTTCCTCGAACACTAGCCACACCGGCCACAAGGATAAGGAAATAGTTGCTGCAACTTTATAGACAGTCGCGATTTGGACATCCACAGTGGCCAGGGTCAATCACATGGCAATGCAAGTAGTAAGTCTGGGACTCGCTCTATGATGCAAGCGAGAATATCAGCAGTTACGCTCGTTCATTTATCCCAGCAGGAACAAACGCATAGAAGAATGATAAACGAAGGTCCGAACCTTTCTTACTCTCCTTTATCAGTTCTACAGTCCCTTTCCTCCGTCAGTTTCGAATTGTATAAAAATCTTCAGAATGCGGAACCAGACATGAAAAACCAGTCGCAATCAGCCATACCGAAAACCTCATTCGAAATGTGGCGGCTAGTACGAGATGATCAATGCCGGGCTATAAAAATCACCAGCAAAATACTCTTCCCGCGGTAGTTTTGGTGAAATATTGAAACGTTTGACAGCACCGCGGCCGTTCAAAGACTCTGGATGAATATTACTGCGGTCGGATGTCGATACAGGCCGCAAGTGAGATGTATGCAGTTGTCCAAAATAACAGTTAAGACGCTTGGCTACAGCGAAAGCCATTGTCCAGTGACAGCGAAAGTTATGAAAGCGACGACCAATATGGATGTGATGCATGTGAGGGGCCATCACCTGCACATATATTTCTTCACTAAACAAATAATAAGTCATTGTGGGGCAGACAACTTGTAATTTATTCAGTTTTTTTTTTGTAAATGTTAAGTGCAAAATGCAATAAAACAAGCATTACTTTAAAACAGTCGATTGTCTTTGTGCAGAAAAATTGATGCTACAAACCACCCAGGGAGCACCAGAATTTTGTTCTTTAATATCTTGTTGAAGGTAAGAGTTGCAATGTTTTTTTACTACGTTATTTTGAGGTAAATCTTTCTATGCTGCAGATTTCGTCTTCATGTATATAAAACATATACATCTGTTAAATTATAAAAAAAAAAAAAAACTATCGCCTTGTGACTCTGAAAAACTTTATAAATGAGGTCTCCTCTTTGTTACATTGCAATTCACCCAGCCGTGTGCACCAGCTCCTAAAAACCACCGTATCGGTGGCTGGTCTTTTTCTGACTGGGCACTTTCATGCTTGTTATTGTTAGCACTATTTATGCTCTACAACTTTCGTTTGGAATATTTTTTAAAATAATACTTCGCTGAGGTGCATTTTATAAAAATATAACAGTTTTCTTCGTGAAATCATAGTAATATTGAATTTTAAAATCTGTAAGATTTTAAATTATTAATTTAAAAGTTGATATTTCTGTAACACTTTGAAAGCCCATTTAAAGGGAAATCATTAAAAAGATAGAGCATGTCTCTAGGACTAACGAGAATCTCACAATATTTTTATGAATGCTTGAAAAATCTAACATGACCGAATTCAAATTCAAAATGGCGGAAACCGTGTGGCGGAATTTCTTGGAACTTTTCGTATCATGAACTGGGGCACTTCCTTAACACACTAGTGAAAGTTTCAGCTTTTTTTAAATCTGTGGGTTAGCCTAAAATGTGGCCTTATTTGACTGGACTAATACACGAAGTGGCTAACAAAATAATGTCTGCAAGTTTTAATGAACAAAATTTTTTTTCACGCTAAGCATTTTACACTTTTACTCCACAAACACCCTTATTTTAGGATAATGTTTTCTTAAGCAAAGCCACCAAGTGTTAGAAAAAAAAATCTGACATAAATATTTCTGAAGTGGTACACATTTTTTTTATGCAGCTTGTGGGAAAGAATTTAAGGAGAGAACGTATGTCGGGCAGCGCCACGTCACTGCACGTCAGTGAATAATTATCAACTTGCAAATCAATAATGACGATTCTTAATATTAGTGGGTTGCGACCACGTCTCACATGCCCTCGAACATAGAACACTCTTAAAATTAATGGCTAGGTGGGGGGGGGGGGGGGTGCACATCGCACACACCCTCGAATACTTACTGTGTTTGCTTGGTTACCTATTGAATTGAGCGACGTACTGTCCGGTACGAACGAGCACTTTCACACGTTGATGTCGAAGTTTAAAAACCTCCGATGCGACTAGAAACACTAATAAAACAAACCCGTAAGGTTCTCGCCAGCTCCGCGTCACTGTAAAAAAAAGATTTCGAAAACATCAGAGGTACCGGGAAAATAACGGTTGATGTCCGTGTTTATTTTCACGTGCAGCAGCAACTATACCTGGCAGAGAAGTGTGCAGCGGATTGATGTTTCGGTGATTTGTCACCGGAGCGCAGCACAGTCGACGGCAAGAAGCTTGGTGACCAGCTTGTGATGGTGCGCGCGCCGCCTAAAAACGTGACGTTTCGTTACGTTGTTTCCGGCAACTTGGTCAAGAGGACGGAAGTTGAGGGAATGCTGCAATATTATTGGGTGTTTAAATTTTCATTTTGTTAGACCCCGTAAGGGATATTGGTGTCCGCTGCGTCGGTCACCATATTTGGTAATGTCAAATGCCATTGGTTGTGATTAGCTTGATCCCTCCCAGGAGTAATTGAAAACCCCAACGATTTCTTGGAAACTCGGGTTTGGAGACGGAAATTAATTCGATTGGTAGCGCAGGAGGGCGGACGTGTGTATTTAATGCCGGTACACGCTGCCATCGGGTCGGTTCAGCGACCTCGAGGTGTCAAACTTCTACCAGAGATAAGTAGCACTCTGATTGATTTATAATGTCGGCTCATAAAGCAAACAGGTCACTTACGTCACTTTGACGTTAGGCGAGGGCCATGCTGGCCGGAAATATTTAAACGTTTTAAATTGTTGCGAAATGTTGACCTTTTAGCCAAAAATCCGATAATGTTACCTTCTGTAACCAGTGACCAGTCGTCACCGAGAAATGATAAACACTTGTAACCACTTGCAAACATTCGCAACCATTTGTAAAC
This sequence comes from Dryococelus australis, assembly GCA_029891345.1. Taxonomy (NCBI): domain Eukaryota; kingdom Metazoa; phylum Arthropoda; class Insecta; order Phasmatodea; family Phasmatidae; genus Dryococelus; species Dryococelus australis. Next base: position 118,128,616 of record CM057000.1, on the reverse strand, counting down.
AATGATAAATCCTTTTAAACATTTGCAAACATTGGTAACCTCTTGCAAACAATGGTAAACACTTTTAAACATTTGCAAACATTTGTAACCACTTGCAAACAATTATAACCCAGGCATTAATTATGGACTTAGCTTTTTGTATCAAGTAGGATATATGGGAAACTCCGTATTTTTATGACACTTTAAAGAGAAAACTTTACAAAATGTAGGGCTTTTACGAAAATTTAATTTACTCGCGGAAGTTAAGGCTGGTATTGTTTAGCAGTTACTCCCATCCACTTGGATCACGAGTAAATTAGGAAATAACCGGTGCTGTTATAATGTTTTTGTGATTAATGACCATTCAGGTGTTATCAAAATACGTTTCTTCTGGTGTAGCCACCATTTTGTAACGATGGTAATTTGGGGTCTCTTTCTCAACATATTTTATGATGGCCTGTTTAATTTTGTATTTACTTATTAAAATAGCCAGTAAGAGTTCAGTATTAAAAATTTTGAAGTATTAGCTGAATACCAGCGTATGTATTGGTACCTAAAGAATCTGGTTGCATTTTACTCTAGTTTTTTGGTATCCTGGCTTCTTATGTAAATGTTTTAAATAAATGTGTTATATATGGGTAAGGCAAATAATAATGTTAACTTTTCAACATGAAATGTAAGAATGATAACGAATGGAAGTTTCCCACTTGTAATATTCATGAAATATGAAAAAAGAATTGAAGAATACACTCATAATAAAGAATAGTATCACACTTCTTTGTTTCTGTTATAAATCGTTTATAACTATCAACTTACCCTTACATTTTACAGAGAAATGGTTTTTTTGCATGGCTTGTGCCATTTGTTGTTTTCTGATGGGTTTGCTATGATTTATGTAAATCCTGCCTTTCCACGCCCTTGGTTTAAGACACAGCAAGGTCAGAAATGTTAAGTGATTATCACGAACTGTTGCGTGAAGTCCTCTTTCAGTCAGGCTTACAGAAAGGTGTTGGGATAAAAATGTTTGCATGCTCGACAGCACACAATTGTTAACCGACCCCCATTCAAACATCCTTGAAGACAAGTGTTTTCGAAGTGGTCGGGCGGTTTTTTTTTTGGGGGGGGGGGAGGACTTGTCCGATCGCCCGCCTCGCAAGCATTATATACCGGAGGGGATGCGCGTCCCTCCCTCTACCCTTCGCAGAGCGGCACTCTCTCGTGCGAGGGTAAAGGCAGACTGACGGGTATCTATTACACGACATTTCTAGCGGGAAAATATCAAACACTCTCGCTCCGTTACAAAGGCATGTCCCCTCTAGGTACTCATGGATTCAGCGGAATCGTGTGCTTGGTTAAAAGTATCCCGACGTGATATTAGCATGATTGTGTGGCTATTGTTATTTAAACGTCATATTTACATCAAAGGTGATTTTTACAACAAGGATTAAAATAACAGCTTTTTAACACGATGTACATGTTACAGCAAAGACTGCATTATCTAAAAATAATATTTCTCTCTAATGTCGTCCAAGATGACGTATAATAAAAAAAATATTATTGTTTTAAACTCATTCTGTGCCCAGCCTCCGAGCTGAGCGGTCGTATACTTGCTCCCGACATATTTTCTCCATGTGTAGTTACTTTCGATTTGCAATTACTCTGATTTATTATTATTCAAGGTCATACTCTGTGCTGGAGTTCAGTATACTGCTTACTCTCATAGAGGTTGGACGTGTAATTACAAGAAATTGCTCAAACATAGTTATGCTATAATGAACATATGTGTAATAATACTTTAATTAATTTCGACTGGACTCGAATTAAAGACTAGATCACCAACCTCGTCAGTTATGTTTCGGCAGCCAATGGGTAGAAATGTTTACTTGGTGTGTAATTACTCTTGGTACATGTACTTAGTCTCTCTCATTTCTCTCGTAACTGTTTATTACACAATTACTCGTTATGCAATTACACATAATTATATCTAATTATCTTCGGTGGGTCTCGAACCAAGGACTATGTCTGTAAAAAAGTAATAATTATTTAAGTACCCTCGATGGGATTCGAACCAAAGAGGACCCGATTATACATCCACAACCACAACCCTTCATTCACCTCACCCCCTCAACCGTCATCATACCCTGAAAAATTTCAATGTCACTCAAATGTCGCTTGGGCGCTTTGTCCGCCGTAAGGGTGCCCACCAATTAGTCGGCCAATCATAGGACAAACGCCTGAGAGGTAGAGGAAGACGACAGACAATTACAACACACCTCCCAGAGGGAGAGATGAGGGGGGGAAGATCAATTAACTATGTTAAAGGATAGCACTAATTAAGGGTCCACCCTCCCGACACCACTCTACAGGCTAATCAAATGGAACTTAGGCCACTCATGTCTCCCTAACATCGTAGAACGCCTCCGGTCCCACTACAGGCGATTGTCGGTGATAGCCTGCGACGGAGAAGAACAAGTGTTCGTGCACGTGGAGAATAAGAACAAATCATATATAAGTTTTCATTTTGAAGACGACAAGTGCGTTTACTCCCACGTCTTAAATTACGTATTAACAACATCAATATAAAACTCCTTCTTATAAAACGTATGTCATACTTGCTGTATGCTGCTGTGTAGTTCTCATCGCACATTGCTTTCATTGTGCCTTCTTTATTTTTTTACCCCCTTAAAACATGATTGTGACAGTGATAGTGCCTATTTTTTTACCCCCTTAAAACATGATTGTGACAGTGATAGTGCCTATTTTTTTTTCGGGTTCCTTTGCTATGTTAGTGAGGTCTAAAGCCGTAACTTTCTGTCTTAAAATAGATAGCAGCACTATATCTGATGGCTTCTGTAGTCGACAGATCATTGCTCAATTGTGAAACGATAAGAATAGTTCGTCGCAGCCCATCGCATCGCAAGGCGTCGCTGAACTGCGGAACCAGCTATAACTCTTCAAATGTCGATAAGCATTTGCAGTTATTTTTTAATGCGTTTTATTATACTGATATGACAACAAACGGGGGCGACACCGAAGTGGAAATTAAACGGGGTATTAGGTTTTAATGGCAAATTAATAATGAAGTTGTGGATATTTGATACGTATAGCCTAAATTTTGTCTCACAATTTTTACACTATCGCATATTTTCTTTGTTTAGTTTTAGCTCAAAGCAATTTGAGATCAGCCGAATATCGTGAAGAATAGTTCTCTAAATAAGTAATATTGTTCACCGGTAATTTCATTTTACATTTTGCTGAAATGTTCAGACTAGAAATAGCCGGAAGGGTAGCTCTCATTGCCAGCGAATCACTTTCAAATGAACTACGTCAACATTTACGACGTTGTGGTCGTTTATTATACGCTGTTCGCGGTAAAATTAGCACTTTTGGAAGTCCTGCTTAAGATCCAATTGTATGCAGTTTGTGTATTCTTCACCCATGTGTAAAATTAACATTGCCATAGACCTCATCACTTTATTCATGCATCAGTTAAGTGAAACTGTGAAATTATTAGAAAAGTAAATATTTTACAAATCTGCTCATTTTCACACTTCGATGCATTCAAATAACCGGAAAGCGAAAGAAATAATTTAAGTGAACACAAATGGTTTCCTATCACTTTTTATTCGACGTTAAAATATGTAACTACTTTCCCTCCATCGTTACCAACTTTACTGAGCGCATGTCACTAAGTGCGCCCGTTCAAATATATGCAGGCAGGGGCATGATTTTTTCTAAGGTTGATTTCAAAAGTGCTCTCTTTATTGCGAACAGCCTTTATCAGGGAATATGTTCACGTTCCTTTAAGTCAATACAAGTTTGACGTCAGGCTCACGCCCAATTAACGCCAGGTAATAGTTGTACGATATTGTGCACAGTATATGAATGAACGGATTAATGAGAAGTTCTCGTTTCCAAAACGTTCATCCTTACAGCATTCGTCAATTCCCACGCGTACGACACACTCGCTACCTCTCATTAAAAATATTCTCACATCGCGCATTACTCAGCACTCTTTGGTTATGAATCGGCACGTTTGTTTACTGAAGAACTCACACAGAGTTCTTCTCAAAAATTGTAGTAAAAAACCTGTTTTTTTTTTTATTCACAAAAGGCCACACTGTTATCAGCCTTGGTACATGTCATTCACAACATTAACATGTAAATACAAATCAACTCGTAAAGGTTAAAGTAAAATATCATAACGCATTGCCATTCAAGTTTTTGGAGTGAATATATTAGCGACGGTATCTTGTATGGTTACAGGAATGCATAAATTAAAAAAAAAAACATTATCTGGTTAGCTTACAAAATGCCACATATTTTATTTACAATTAAACCGGCAAGCCTTAAAAATAATTACAGAACATTCTTTACAATAAAATATGCACCACCGTGAAGCACGATGGCTTCAAGTAAATAATACTGAAAACAAGAAAATGAAGGAAATGTGAACATTTGTATTTAACGTTATAGCATAAATATAAATAAGAATGTTAGTTTAAAGCAATATTTCCAAAGTTGTGCCTGAAACAATGTTAAGGACGTTAATATTATTTTAATTAGAAAACAGAAAACCAATTAAGCTATATCGTCTACGAAAAAAAAAATAGTTCTCAATTAGTTACTGCTGAGAACACGTTGTCCAACTGAAGAAGAAAATAAGTTCTCAATGGGACATTAATTTCTTGCCACAGTTTTGGTTATATTGTCTACCCATCCACCAGGAAGTGAATTTGGCCAATTAAAGCATGGGTATAACATTCCTGCCATATTTTATTAAATACTGTGAACGGCACAGGCCAAAAATGCACGCATACGCAAATATACATTGATAATATATGCATAAATTATTTTAATTAATATATAAATATATATATATATTGATTATTTTTTATTTCCATAGAAAGTGTTAATCATGCGAATTAGTAAGCGTCAGTTATTTGTCCATACTTTTTATTTTAATTAAAGCTGTTGTCATTTCTGAACACAAGTGTTTTTTTCTTTTTACTCTTATAAATTTAATAGCCAAAACATATTTTACGTTGGGATAGATATAAGGAGGAATCAAGTAAATTATAAATACTGTATTATTAGTCCCAAATATACCATCAGTAGTAGGAAAATGGGGTTGACGCCCAACAGCATCTGGCATCGGAGCCCGAGCCGGCCGGCCGCCATGTTGTAACGTCACCCGTCCGCAATATTTGACACACATTACCTTGACCTTTTACCCGTGACCTTGAACCTGGTAATCTCTAACCCCAAAAACCCTCAAAATTACGAAAAAAAATTCTTTAAAAATTATAGAAAAATTTAATACAAAAAACTTTATTAAAATAGTTTAAAAATTTATAAGAATATATTATTAGTAAATTAGTCAAAATATTTCAAATGATTTAAAAATGATTTAAAAATTATTATTAAAAAATATTAAAAATCGTCACTATAACTGCTATCGGCTCCTACACTGATGATATCGTCCACTATTTCTGAAATAGTGTAGTCTGTTAGCCACTACTGTTATCCTAATTTTTGTAAACCTTTTCAGTACCTTTCACAGTCTTTTTAATGACTGATGAAGTATCTGGTTCTGTTAAGTTTTGTGAGTATCTTCAGTAATACAATTCACCAATCATGTTTATTTATCTAATATCTTTATTTAAGCCCGCTCTAACTTAATCGAATTCAGATCGCACATATACGATGGTATTATGAGAACCGTGTGAAAGTGGACTGCTAATTGTGCATCTATGTTAAATGATTTTTGTCTAATATTTTCATTCCAATAAGTTTATGAAGTCAACATTGTGCATAGATTGATTACAAGGTAGGTCTACGCTTTCATTCTATAGCCATTATATCATATCACTGTTCAAAGAATATTTTGTTGGTGGTTTATATATATATATATATATATATATATATATATATATATATATATATATATATATATATATATATATATATATATATAAATATATGCATGGAATGGTACAGTGCATAACTTTCTAAAACGAATTTTTATGCCATATTCGGAAGCAGTCTATACACCGTCCTCTTTCAACATGGTTTATTTGACTGAGGTAGTAACCGTTAACAGATTCAGCTATCTACGCGAGTTGCGCATTGAGAACAAACCCATTCTTGCTCCCCACGTGTACTACAATGAGTCTGTTAGCCACACCGCTATTTACATGTACACCAAAATCTTCGATATGTTGCCAACAGTTTGAAAACGTTATCTTGCTATCAACCCTGATTTCTTCAAAGAAATCTATTCGGCACCCAGTTTCATGAAAGTGCCTTATTTTGACAATATAGTCATGTCACCATGACACAGTGGCCCTATCTCCACAAGTATTTTACGCCTAGCTTGACACTTTCTCCGCTTGAAACGCATCTTTTTTTACTAATCTGTTGAGTAAATTTCTTCGTATGGAAAATAAATATTATTCGCGATTGTTGGCACTTTTTCTTCGCGTACATTAAAATCATGAACATTGTTTAGAATCAAACTGATAAATGTCATCAACAGAAACTACAATGTGCTATGGCATGCTTGCTCGATTTTCCCTTAGAGTGGATTACGTTTCGGTTTGGGTCTCATTAATTACGTCTTTCGTTCGCGATATTTATTTATTTTATGGTTGTATAACAGTCACAGTTTAAAACACTGCGCAGCGGGGTCGACTTTTCTACCCAAAATGATAGAGGCAAGATAAACATGTTTTTTTTTTTTTCATCTCATTTTTCGATATCATGTCTTATTAACTCACATCCTTTCCTACAAATAACTTTTTTTCTTTAGAGGTGACCATTTATATGCCTGGCTGTTTTACAACTACCAAAATAGAAGAATAATTACAAAAAAATATTCTTGTACAGTTAACTGTGACTAAATCGCGCGATCGATTATTTCAGGATGGATAATACATCGGAGACCATTAGTAGCGAGACACTCTCCACACCCCAGCCACACTCCCAAGTCGGAGCCTCTTTTACCCCCCACAACCCCAACTCCACCACATCCAGTGTTGGAGAGCTGAGTCCCACACAGTGAGTAAAGTTCGCATCGTAAAATTTTTCGTTTGCAACATCTGAAACCGTAGATTAAAGTGGGTCGGAAAGGTTCAATGCCGTCAGCTTCTCAACGTGAGACGTTCTATGGAGCATATGTCGGATGTACCAAATTAACGTTTACACTCTTTGAACGTGAATAACAGAGAAACTATTAAAAACTAATTTGGTGAAACTGCTAGTATTTCGCTATGATAAGATGTGATCAGGCCTTAGGCAGACGGCCTGCCTGATCACACCTTTAAGCATTAAACCATGACACGAGCGGAATTGCGATAACTTGTTGCGAAAAAGCCAGGTGCAGAAATCCCCTCCACCGGCCAGCGACCGGGGACAACTGTGCCAAACAACGCGCCGATGTAGGCCAGCCCTACGCTGGGAGCGTCGTCTTTCCTCATCAGGCCAGCAACGAGAGAAGATCACACAGAGATGGGTATGTCCGATCGTCGATAACCGCTCTAGCAGAAAAGCCTCCGGAACCATGATTAAGGCGCGGACATCCCAGTTAGTTTGACATAGTAGTGGCGTGGGAAATCAATCATAACGATATAATTTAAAGTAATAACATTTCATATAAGCCCCCCCCCCAGTGATTAAGAATAGCGCAATATGGTATTGTATGTTCATCACGTTTAATAAACCCCATCATTCTCAGCAGTACTCTACCCTATCATCTCTCATTATTCAGCTACACCCATAGCCCTTCCATGTAAGAGCAGGACCATAAGTTATACTCATAACAGCTCTCTAATGTCAATAGCCGTTATAAATGTTCAAAATGCCTGACATAAGAAGAAATACATCGTCTGCAATATTGTAGAACAGAACGACGAACAGTAGTTACGGTTTACATGAGAGAAGATTCACGGGCGGTAACAATAACGTTCCTCATGGCATACAGTATCAGTGACTTTGTTGCGTACACAGTGTTATTCTGAGCTACCCACAGATAGCGTTAAATCTAGATATCTGGGCGGTTACTCGTTGGTCCATCCACTTCCCAAAATAAATGTTTCAATCAGGAGAGACCGGACGTCTCGGTGGTAATACGGCTTTGCAAACTTCCGGCTGGGAAAAGCAATCAACATCTGGGTTAGAGTTGGTGTACAGCTGGCACAATGTTTTCCTGCAACATGGTACTGTAGCTCATCGTTTGCCATCCCGTCAAAGAATAATGGCTGCACAAGTCCTCTGGCAGACATACGACATTTCACTGTTAATGACAAAATTTGACACATCTTGTCAGGGGTCGTCTTCATTCGTAGCGCGAAGTAATGCGGGAATGATGGCCTCCTGTTGACTTGACTCACGCGCAATTTGCAGTACGGACCTCGGCTCCCCGGGGGAACGTTTGAATGTGAGCAACTCAGACCCCAAAACTTCCTTCATCCGTTGCCCGTCTCTCCCTTCTGCACCGCCCTTTCTTCACATCACGCGCAGTTCCGCCCCTCTCAAACTCGTTACTAAATCTTGTCATCGTTACACGAGATGGTGGCATGGTATAGAATTCTCCCCTCAATCGTCTCTGTGCCTCAATCGTGTTCTCGCATTTTCTATTCCACCTTAAGATCAGCTTACACTGCTCGATGGAAAACCTTGTCACCTCCGACATTTCCTCCACAACTGCAGTGCTGTCACTCGTGGCTGCAAACGGAACTGAACACAGCGGAATGCGGCAACACGCACTCACAACACACGAAACGTTGTCCTTATAGCGTCAATACACGCAGTCCCATCATAGTGTATAATTAATACACTGTAAAAACGCTTTCTTTGTTGCAACACATAATTTGTTGCCGCAAAGAAAAATTATTTTAAATACGAACCACTGCAAAGTTGCCTTGCCACAAATGTAATTTTTGTTTTATCTATATAGTAATGACTATGATAAACTTGCATTGTCGTTACAGTAGTTTAGCATGCGCTTTTGTGGTAATGTCTGTTACAGTTTAAAGAAAATTTGTGCTTTGACAAACAAACGTGATTTGTAAATAAAAGAGAAATAACAAATATGTCAAAATATTACTCACAAAAAAAGCTAGGGCGGCTCCGAGATTCACACCCACACGCCTTGTGTTATTAACCTCGCGCTCAGTACCACTCCAACGAATTTTTTCTTTCGCGTTCGCATTACATTTGGCAGACGTGTTACGTGAGGTAGTAACATGGGCCAGAATAACGTCGCACCTCTTGGGAGGAATTGAAATTAGTGGTGTGGAGAATCACCGAACTTCAGAATGGCATTACAAGTCTGGAGGAGGACTATACATTTGCTCAGCTGCAGTTTTGTAACTGCAGAACATACTTATTGGTTTATGAACGTTTGCGTTCGGACCAAAGTTACATACTGAAAACTGCAATCTACAACCGAAAGCCTTTAAACCTTTATCTTTGATACAAAGTAATGTTTCTTTACTGTAAACAAAAGTAGCTCAAATAATGTTTATTGCTTTGCTATAAAGAAACATAATATTGGCATAACACAAAAAGGTATAAAGAAAACATTTATTTACAGCAAACTTATGTTCCTGTAACCTTCTCTTTGAATTAAAGTTACACTGTGTTGCTGTAAACAAAACTGCCTCAAATAAATGGTTTTCTTTGTCGTACAGAAAACTATATATGGATTTTTTTAGAGTGTAGTTATTCCGTTATTTAGGGCCATGTAGTGTAAATATTACTTTGAGACAGCCGGTATTTTACGAGCATATTATCTTCCCGAAGTTGTTATATAATATCAAAGTCCGTGAAAAATAATATCGATTTGGACTAAACTATCTACTTTCATTGTTTTAGTTTACACTTTTTTCCCCTCTTGACGTGAATTACGGCGAAAATATTTATTGTGTAAAACATTTTGTACATATAAATCTTTCCGTTATTTTTAAATCATTCACTGTACAGTTTCCGCTTGGCTTAGATAATTTGTCGCGAATTATAGACAAAAATGCAAAAATATGAATTTACGGAGAAAAAAAATTTGCAAAAGTAATCATGAGTGCACGAAACGTATCACTTGCACAAATATTTTTAACCAGAAACTCATACCATATTTTGCATAAAACCCGTTTAATATACTCAACTGACGTATTTGCAATATATAGTTATATCGAAAATTTCGAGCAAGTGATTCAAAACGAAATTTTTGTTAAAATTATCTTCATAAGAGATTTAAATATATCTGTCCCTTTTTTTATCCTCCTGTATTTAGTATAAAATGGCACGGGGGCCTCTAAGCTGTAATCATAAATATTATGGCATTATGACTCATCACTGCTCGGGATGTCAAGCTATTTTTATGGAGGTAACATAGCTGAAAGAATCAAGTTCGTCCTAAAATAAAGCACCATATTGTGAAAGTCTCTAAGCGCTGAATAATGGAAATGTCAGGCATTCCTTGGTAAATGGTTGCGAGACATAATTGAATATATATATATATATATATATATATATATATATATATATATATATATATATATATATATATATATATATATATATATTCCCAAGAAGAGCTTGCACCCAATGTTTGGCAAAGAATTATCCAATTCCATCACTCGGCTCTTGCCACTGACATTTTGTGCACCCCCTGTTCTGTCTAGGCACATTCAACTGAATACTAGTTTTGTTTGCTGTATTCTCTACTACCGCTCCAGAAATAATTTTTCAATGTTTGCAAAACATATTTGAATTTTGTGCAGGAGAAACTGATTGCCGTAATAGATCAACTTTCATCTTCTCTTCCCCTTTAACTTTATGGTTTCACAGAAACTATAGAGCATTAGAATTTTTATAATGTACATCTTTCTTTGTATTTATTCATTAATTTCAGTTCTTACTATTGAGAATAATATCCAATTTATGACGGCTGACATTCATATGTATGAATTATTTTGTTATTAAATCTTTTGTGTTTGTGCTACTGTGATATATGTTCTATGTATATCATCAAAATAGTAAAAAAAGAGTACTCTTGCACAGACACCTTGAACATATAATCATAATTAAATTTTAATTAGATATTAATTGACTTTCGAATAATTTAATCCTGCGTCTAGACAAAACACACAAACAATTTGCAAATATTATTCGTAAAGTTACTTCTTCGATTTAATTTTTAAAATATGAGTCAAATGTCTGGAAATTATTAAGAAATGGTAACCGATATGGGCTATTCACGATAAAATGAGCACTTCTGAAAGCCGTGCTTAAGACCTACTTGTATGCGCATCGGATATTCTTCCGTCTTATGTAAAATTAACTTTTCCACGGGCCTCATCGCTTTATTCATGCGTCGGTCAAGGGAAACTGTGAAACTATTAGCAAAGTATATGTTTCGGACCAATTTGCGTATCATTACATTTTTAAGCTTCAAGATAGAGGAAACAAAAGAAGACGTTTCGTTATTCACAAAAGTTTACTTGACACTTCTCATTCAACGTCAAGACATGGAACTACTTTCTCCCCGTCGTTATCAACCTCACTGGCCGCATTACACTCAGTGTGCTTGTTCAACTATACGCAGGTAGAGACAGTGACATTTTTCAGATGTTGATTTCAGAAGTGCTCGTTTTATCGTGAACAGCTTTTGGTAGCAAAATGCATCTGCAAGCTTATGCTTACTGAAGCTCTACCACTACTGACACAGATAAGAGAATAGAACCGTTTTTAAGCAGAGTCGATTGCCAGACCCGATGGACAGTCTAGTAGTTCTTGAGCTGAGGTGTGATGAGATAGGTTTGGAGCAACGACTGAACTAAATTACGCGTGGAAACAGTATCACCGCAAGAAAACTACTCATACCTGGTTTTTATTCTCCACATTTACTACACTCTAAAGCTGAATCAGTGAGAATTTCACTGTTTCAATCAGTCTACAATACTTGACTGATTCAACAGTCGCTTCAGTGATCTTAAATGATGAATCAGTGAAATAAACCCCGGATTGCCTTCACTTATTGATTCAGTAACATTTTCCACTGATTTAGCCGTCTTTTTTCACTGTTTTTCAGTGGTTTTTTTTTTACCGACGGATCAGTTAAACAGCGTGTGAAAATGGCCGTTAAACAACGCGTATTAAGTGAAATTACATGGAACGAACTAATAAAACCTATACAAAATACTTTCAAGACTAAATATGTTTCGTTTTTCAAAACACCATTATACTAGGTAATATTAACATTAAGCTTTTCATTCCATTTTTACGTCTTTAATTTCTCTTTCATGTAATCTTCACAGCGCTTTGTTTTTTGTATAATGTGATGAAGAGAGGGCACTCATATATTCTATTCGTTTTAACAATCCTAACGGTACCAATTAAACCAAAAACGAAAATTAAGGGCATACAATTTATAACCCCACGCTTTCGAAAAAAGTACTATGAGACAAATATTTCCCTCTCAATTTTTGAATTTGACTTCGTAGCATAGATAGTGTCGATCTCCGTGTCGCAGTTGGTTGCGTGCTGGCTTACGGCGCGGGGGTTCCGGGTTCGAGTCCCGGGTAAGGCGCAGGTTTATATTTGTGTACGATCCATAGACTAAAGATTTGGCAGACCGATATCACTGGCTGGGCACAACCAAACTCCGTGTCGCATAACTGAACTGCTTCTCTGCCAATACGTGCAGCGAAAATGGTGTGGTTTGGATTTCAGGCTAGAAAACTGATTTGTAAACAAATGTTTTGGGATGAATGTATACTTCCTCTAACGTATTTGCAATGCAGTTTGATTAAATTAAAACTGGTAAAAGCATATTATTAATATAATAGTGCTTGTCATGTAAAAATTAAGATATAAACAAACACGTTCATCACTGTTGACCATGTGACTTTGACAGTTGTGTAGCGTTAGGGTAGGTCGGTGTTGGGTACATGTGCAGAAGACAAATAAGCGTTCTACCTGATCTTTAGTCTATGGTACGACCGGCTGTGTCCTGCTGCCTGAGGCATACGTCTAGCACACGCTGTCAAACGTCAAATACACGCTGTCAAACGTCAAACAGCAACCACTCTGGTCAAAAAGTCAACCACGCTCTGGCAAACGGCGCATTTATAAAGTCAATAAAGTCAACCTAAATAAAGATGGCAAGGTAGCGAACTGAAATAAAAGTGAGAAGAGTGCGTGAGTTCAATCCTTGCCACCTCCGGGATTTTTTTTTTTTTACTTTTTTAAATTACTCATATTGCGCAAATATAAATAGCAAACTATCGAAAATATGTTTATTCCTCGTAGTTATTTGGCTAAATTCAATAAAAAGGATATTAAATTCGTCAGTACGGTTGGACAACACTTACTCAATCAGTGAAATTATTCAAGTCACTAATTCAATCACTGAAATTTTTTCACTGAAACAATCAGTGGTTTTCCACAGTTAAAATGTAAATTGCCCACACGGCGGCTATAGCGCCCAACAGTGTGACGTGAACAAGTATACAATTTAAAACGAACATTCAGTCCCCTTTTCGCAAATTACTTTCTGTGCCAGCTCCACTGGTACCTGTGTTATGAAGCTTGCAATACTAGGTACTTTAAAAAAGTAATTCATAACAATTCATAACGTGACCGTATCGCCATTCAAATAACACGATCTTATATTGACACATACAAGGTCCCTGATATCAATAGGAAATCGAATGTTTTTATGACTTGTTACGCAGTCACTAAAATTATCAATTACTGAGTGCGTGGCAAAATCAAGTAGCCTTTTAAAAGTATGACCTCAGCGTTGATTACAAACACTTGCTAAGGATGATCATGCGTAAATCATCGCTAACAGCTACGTGCTTCAGCACGAGAAACCTTATATTGATCTGACAACATTCGACAGTTAATTAATAGCAAAATTATCTTCCCTGTAGACAGTCGTGCCAACTGGTACACGACAAAAAAACTTAAAGAAAGTACTCGTAACGAAGCACAAGCACTGGAATGCCTCGTATGAAATAGTTCTTACGCAAAATATCATAACACTAAGTGCGTAGAAATCCAGTGGCGGAACTAGAAAACCATTGTGGAGGAGGTTGCTTGAGACATTAAAGTTATCACGCATGCTGTAAATATAATCTTGCAGCCGTCCAATATAGTTAAAAAAAACGGCTTTCCCAGATTGCCGCATCTTAAAACATACTAGCACGACACGAGTCGAACTACGTTACAGGTTGCTCACGATAAAACGAGCGCTTTAGAAATGAACCTTAGAAAAATGTGGCTGCCCCTGCCTTTTATATTTTAATGGACGCACTGAGTGACGTGAGCCCAGTAAAGTTGGTAACGATGGATGGAAACTAGTTCCGTATCTTATCGTCGAATTGAAAGTGTTAGGTAACCATTTGTGATTACTTAAAATTTTTTTTTTTTTCGCTTGCTCTTTATTTAATGCATTGAAGTGTGAAGATGAGCAGATTTGTAAAGTATTTAACTTCTTAATAATCTCACAGTTTCATTTCACAAACACATGAAGCGGCAGCTGTATCTCGGTAATGCGCTGCACGATAAAATAGCATACTTTATAACAATGATAAACCCATAGCTAGAAATAAGTTATCTACGAAAAGGCGGCTGGAGAAAACTAACAGCTCATTAAAGCCCAACATCATGACATGATAATACACGTAATTAAAAAAATTGTGATGAGTTGCTGGCAGATAACTGGTACCACTCCAACGTACCAGCAATAAGGGCGAATGGGGTAGCAAAACACAAGCCAAATAAATCCATACGGGCTTACTACAGGTACTCAAACGACTGTAAAAGCTGAAACCCAGAACAATTAACGGGCTTCCAAAACTACGTTGTAACTCTAGATATTACTACACGCCCGGAAAATAAATCTGTAAACCACGCACTAAATACCACACACAAATAGCTAAGTCTCCACTTAGAGGATTAATCACGTCCACAACTTACCAAAATTTCCACTCCCTCCAGCCAGCGCAAATAACTAATCTAAAATATTTACAATGGATCAATATTACATTAAGTTGCCCACAAATCGTGCTGATTTCGGGCGCTGTTCTAAAGCCCCCGTCACACTATCAAATTTTTGCCTTCGACTATATTTTGACAGTAAAATTCGAGGGCAAAATACGGCCATAAAATTTTTCCCTCCAGCCAATTTTATCAAATAAACTTGAATGTGTTTGAAAATGTGCCACACTGTCAATTCTCTTTATTGGGAGAATCTAATTTGAAATATTATTTAAACATTTTTTATAGTGAAATATTACTTTTGTTTTTCCATGCGGTCCATTACAGAAATACATGTAAGTAATATTGTAAATTATTTTCGTTTCTTTACTAAATTTAAATTTTATTTGTAAGGATGTTTCTGCACAATGAAATAAATGCCTCTGAATTCGCAATATTAAGTGCAATATTCACTTCATATAGCATTCATTCCCAGACAGCTTTTACATAAATTAATTATCTTCATAAGTTACTTCGTTCCCAGCAATTGTTCGTTATTTTAAATTTCTTGACGTAAATTTTTGTCGTGCACGATTCTGATTAGCTCAGACCGTCAAACATAAAATACATCGTAGAACCGGTCCAATCTTCAAATGTCTGATGGAATCTGAAGCCATTCAACTTTCACTGACAAAAATGGCGGCGTTTGTTACGTTTCGATGATGTCATAAATGTCCAACTTTATTTGACCAAACTTATTGGAAGCAGATTGACGGAAAAATTTGACAGCGTGACAGGGGTATAAAGTTTCTCACACAATAGAAAACTTTAGCATTTGACTTTACGTTTCCTTTCCTCTAACGAAAACACGAATACACAATCTAATTATAAAGTCAAGAGTTCAGACAATTGAACATCGGTTCTGCGAGCTTCGTAAAAATGTGTATCTTGTTATGTAAATAATTATGATACTATCCAGGAATGCCATTTACGTACCCTTTTTTTTAATAGGCTTAAAATTTATACTAAAAGATTATTTCAAAACAAAAATAAACTAATTTGTTCACTTTATTAAAATATGTCAATTCATATATTTCCTCTTCACAATATATTTGTTGGCCATTTACTTAATTTAAGATGAGCTTTGTTTAATATGCCGATATTAAAATCTCCCTACAGTAAAATAACGCACTTTACACATAACCTCTGTTAGATACTCAGCAAAATGGCTGTTTGAATTTGACTTTAAATTTCAACTTTTCGAAATCCTAAAGTCACGAGTGCTTGGCTTAAGAATCATAAGAAACAACATATCGGAAAGCCAACTTAATGTCAAATCGTAAAGTCAAATATTAAAGTCTTCTATTGTGTAAGGGCCTTAAGCCTTCACATAACATCAAGTCCCATGATGCAGGTTAATGCTCCTCGGGGGTCGAGCAAGGCAAGCGGCGTCAAACAGCGTCGCGACGAAACGAAGAGTCAGGATGCCTCGTTAAAAGTTATGAATATTTCCAATTTAAAAAAAACGCGACGCGACAAACCAGGGGTGGATAAGGGGTAGGGGAAACGAAAGGAGGAAGGAGGGGAATCCAAAGTGTTCATAGAGAACGGACGTGTGCTCTAGAGTTGCGTGGTCGTTAATGCAACTATACAGGATGTTACATTACAAACGTATCCGACCAACGAATCCAGCAAATATTATTGCTGGTTCTGCCGGCAAAACGATAATTACGAGTGATTAATAGGTTGTTGAGTGCTAACAAAAAATGCACGGGTAGCCCTAATTTCCAAAATATTACAGAAAAACGTAACGTATTGCCTACTAATTTAAAATAAACTTATTAAATGTTTATGTTTATATAATTCTGACAAGCATGTCGTGAAATTTTTAAAACTACATCAACACAGAATTAGTTTAATTTTTCCTAACATATTCCTTTGTATTAACCTGAAATCATGAAAAAAAAATGTGGAGTTCCTGAGAAATGGTTATACTTATCAGGAATATGTGAAAAACTGACGAAATCATAAAACTAATAACTGTAATTTTTCTTCAAGTTTGATGCTTCATTCTGTAGTCGTAGGAAGAAGAAAATTTTTCGCGCATGTATTTTAGAATAGGCTAAAATATAAACACGTGTACGGTGTTCGCAATTGGATGACAGCTTATTAGACACGTCCAGGTGAACTCTAAGCCAATATAAGACCTGCAGGGAAACAAAATCCGAAACCCATGCCAACTAGTCTGAGGTAAAGCTGGCTACACACTGGAGCAACAGCCAATAACCAGAAAGCCGAGGCTCGAAAATAAATAGTACCGTGGAGTCTAGCATACGGGTCGTTCAAAACGCGACATTTTCCTTTCCCTGTGTCGACAAATTAGTATTTGAGTTACTAATACAGTAATATTCCTGTTTTTCTTTTTTACTTAAATGGGAATCAGTATCGTAGCAAAAGTATGTTTATCCAACCCGACATTGACTCAGCATTTTTCAGACCAACATCTATGGTAGCAATGGCGTAGTCAAACGTACCTATCTGCAGTATTTCCGGCAACGAATAAGGAAAAGTAGAATATTTTCCTCTGTTAAAAATCAATAACAGTAGAAAAATATCCCCTTTCTTTTGTAGGCATTTTTATGTGTGTTGGGATTTCACACTGTTGTTTTTCCGAGGCACGGTAAACTGAGCACTTTTGAAAGTCTTGCGTAAGATCTACTTGTATTCACATTCCGTATTCTTCCACCATACGTTAAATTAACAATACCTCAGGCCTCAGCACTTTATTCGTGCGTCAGTCAAGCTAAACTATGAAATTATTAGGAAGGTGAATAGCTTTCAAGTTTGCTAATTCTTACACTTGCGTGCTTTGAAAAAATCTGGAAGCAAAAGAAAATATTTTAGTATTCACAAATGTTTGCCTACCACTTTTAATTGAACGTTTAGAGATGGGAGAACTTTGTTTCTGTCGTTACCAACTTTTCTGGGCGCTTGCCCGTCGGTGCACACATTAATATTTATGCAGACAGTGGCAGTGATATTTTTCAAAGATTGATTTCAAAAGTGCTCAACTGTGAACAGATTACAGCAATGGTTGGTGTGTAGGCCATGTTTGGACTGCGAGTTTCGTACTCGTCCATGTCCACAGGGACGGCCGATTGTGGACAGGCCTTCATCCGCCTGTGCGGGTGGCGATGCTGCGGCTAATGAGGGCATTAATCCCCGGGATCGGAAAGGCGCGAGCGTTAGGCGCCGCGTCAGGAAGATTGGTATTCAGCCAGCGCCAGGGCACGTCCATCCAAGCGGCGTGAAGCCAGTGTGGGGTGGGGGGGGGGGGGTTCCCGCCGGTTTCAGAGGTATGATGAGGGGAGAAGGACGTCATCAGCGTCGCAATTCCGCGCATCTGCCGCGTCCGATCCCCGGCTCCGCGGTGCTGATGTGCGGCGAGCACGCCAGACGATTGAGGGATTGTCGCTGGCTCGTGGAGGGTAATTGGGCGGGGACAATTGAGAGATCCATTTCCAAACCTTCCCTTGTCAGCAAATACAACAATTCCCAATAATAGTCCTCTTGGATCCGTCCTCGCCTTTGCTGTGGAATTACAAATGCTTTATCGGTCAAAAACAGCGCGAAGGCTGTTTAAACACAACGGACCTGAAAATTCAATCCATTTCCAAAGTACACACCAAGAAATTATTCGTAAATTTACTAAATGAGTGTATACATAGAGTGAGAAAGTGCGACTTGTAAAGTTATTTCCCACATATTCATGATAGCGTTCCTACATTTGCTCAGGAAACAGTCAAATACGTATGAAACTTCTCAACTTTGAAAAGTAGTGATGCTAAACACTCTATATTTGTAGCCAGATGTGTGCTATTATTTCCACACGATTAATGTGTTAAAAACTTCCAATTCAGTTTAGGAAGTTTACCAGAAATTTTGTTTTGGCGTAGTCCTTGTCCACAAACATTAAATTAAATGTATTTATTTTTAAGGGGGATGCTTATTTACAGAAGACTCTTATTTCTACAGACAATGTTCGTGACCAACAGTAACATTGATACCAAAATTCATACAGCCACATTAAGAAGTACACTACATATACATTTTTCGCTGTTTCCCGAAAATCAATGTACACAGACAAGGATCCCTTTGGAAATGATTTACTCAATTGACTGTAAGATTCCACACACCTCACACCATCTCATCGTAGAATACTGAGCCAGGTTCAGTCACACGACTAACCACATAGGAATCGTAATGATTCCAGCTGCACACAATTCGCCAGACCGAAGGTGACCAACGTAGGGAGTGGATCTAGTCGTGTTTATGTATATGTTTGATAACGAAATTAAACAGTAGGCCGAGTCTGAAAGTCATCCTTAAAACGGCAACTGTTAAACTTCGGCAATCATAAAAAGTAATAAAACTGTTTGTACAAGTAAAGTTATAAAATGTAAACGAATATAAACTTAGTAAAAATAGTGAATAAGTAAACACGCACGTCAGCACTCTCCTTTGCATTTTATTTGTTGCTGAGTACAGTTTGTTGAGTATTTTCTTTGTAAAACAGTGTTTTTTTTTGTGGTTTAGGGGTTACAAACTAGTTTCAAAATAAAATCATTACAACATATGACAACTTAAACTAGTAAACATTTTCTTAATTACGTTAAAGAGACGCGCCTCATGGTAATTTGTTAAATTTACTTTACATAACTAATCCAGAAATAGATAAGTACTAGCATCGGAATATTATATGAATTTATTACATATCTAGTTGTTGCGAAAAAAATATATTGCTGAGATTTTCCTGTCGAAAAAAACCGTGTGCTCTGTAACATAAATAACGAGCTCTGTACAACTCTACAGAAACACACACAAACCACAATAGACAATTCTGTTGGTATTAGACTGCTACACGAATGCAGAAAGATTTTACTATGACAACCCCCCACGAAATTGCTGTCAGTATAATAACAATCCTAAACAGTTGTGGATATGTAGAACGTTGGCCAGCCTTGACCTTATGATTTTATGTGCGCATACACACGCGTGAACTACAAGTTTCTAGTGTATACACGCGCGGGAATAACCCGCTGATATAGACTTAGAATTATATATTTTACTACCAATGTAATTAAGGAAAACTAATTTAAAAGCTCTCTGTGAATATTTGGATATAATTGAGCCATAGACTTAAACAAAAAAAAATGTACTTTTTCTTTTGAAATATTCTATTAATGCTGATGTCAGTAAACTGAGGAGTACGCTATGGAAGACACTGGTTATGACAATGCTCTTTAAGCGCGGTTATGTTCTGGTTTAGTACACCGGACGTATTTTGAACAGGTATTAAGATAATTATTTTTCTTGCACCTCAACGAATGCCGCAATAACCAACGTATTGTTAACGAAGGATACGCAGCATAGTTTTAACTGCCTCTTGGTTAATTGCTCAATGGATGCATAATTCCCCTCCAAGTTAGTCGTTTCGGTTGCATTATAGTTATTTTATTTTATGTTGAGTTGCAAGTTAGCGGTAAGTTTCGTGTACTCATATTTCTCAACGGTATCGCGTATTTTATCGGTTTTGTCGTAGGTAAAAGATTGATACGATTTCCAATACAGAAATATATTTTTTAAGTGTAACATTCTCGTACGAGTGACACGGAGAATTCTTACGTGATAACTATTTATCCGAAACGTGGCGGAGAAGTTAAGAAGATTCTTTGCTGATTTTCCTTCTCACTCAAGAAAACGCTACAAAATCTAAGGTGAATAACAATTAATGAATATGTACAAGAATACTTTGTTTCGCCCCTAATTCTTCGTTTTGTCACAGTCTAACTGATGAACGTTGTCGAAGGCTTACTTTAAAGCCTGGGCACTAACCAAGGTAATTACGATTCATTCGTGTTAATTATTTCATACAAACCATTGCAGATCATCTGATTACTTATTTTACAGGAGAGGTGAAAACTTGTCCGCAGGGTACATACAAACCTATACTATAGTAGAATAACTGTCAACTTAATTAAGGTCACAGAAATGAGTTAAATGTATAAATAAATAATGTAAATGATGAGTTTTGTAATAGCAGGTGTTAGTTGATTAGTTTCGAAACAGCATAGTGCACCACGACTGCTACATACTGAAGTAACATTTATTGTACACTGAGTTTGTAACATAAATAAGAATTCTGATGATTGTTTACATCACTAAGTTTGCGTTTGAAACAAATAACACAATTTCCTTGAAAGATATGAAAACACAATCATGACCTCATTGACGAAACAGTGAAATTGTATCATTACCGTAAATCATTTGAACATTATCCTTTATGAAACATCATCATACATACCATGACTGCTACATACTTTACTGATACAATGTACACCGAGTTTGTAATATAAAGAACTATCTTGACGACTAACATAGCTAAGCATGATTATGGAACAAAGAACATAATTTCCTTGAAAAATAAAACCACATAGTCACGATTGCATTGACCAAACTTAAACTGTGAAATTAATGTCATTCATTGGGAGATCACCCTCCTCGTCTTTATCGTTTTCTGTTAGAGGGAGTTCTTGCAGTGTTCTCCGCAAAGCATCTTTGTAGAATAAAATAATATTCAGGTCTCCCCAATTGATACTATAATGTTTCACCACAGTTTTTCCATCTCCTTCATATATTTTTTTGGTGATTGGTTGACACCCTAAAGGGACTGGATTAGGCTTGATATCAACAATGCTCTTGGAAGGTTTGCAGACACTTCTTGCAATATTAAAGTCGATATTTTATTCCGGTTCTCTTATTAAAAATTTACACTTAATTTTATTAAAGTGAAATGCTTTGTGTCTGCAAATTTGAAGTGCCAAAGATTCGGTGGCTTCATTACAACTCTTACAGTGGTTTTCCAGTCATACATTACATAATTTGCTTTGGTAACCCGTCCATAATCTTCAAATATGCTGATGTATTCCATTGGTTCAACGATAACATTTTTCTTTCTAATGATCTTTTCTAGGTTACCAAACACTCTATCTGGCAGCATGTAATAATGGCCTGGGACAGGGAAAGTAAAATCGACATCTTTGATTGTGTCTGGGGCACGAGAATACAGAGAATGAATATGTATGTATGTATGTGTGTGTGTATATTATATATATATATATATATATATATATATATATATATATATATATATATAATATATATATATATATAATGTATATATAAAATGTTTCCAATATAATTAGAGAATGTGTGTATATATATATATATATATATATATATATATATATATATATATATATATATATATATATATATATATATATATATATATATTATACACACATTCTCTAATTATATTGGAAACATTTTAGACGCTCGTAGTCATTTTTTTCCGAATCTGTTAAACGATTATAATTTGAGCAAGTTTGTAACACTGTAAAAAATTACACTTCAGTATATAAATGTAATAATGCATTCAGAATTTATTTTTTTGTGACGGTGCACGTGTGTTCCGTTTGGACATACCTTGTTCCTATTCTTGGAAGTAACTCACCAGTCTCTGATGCCAGTCAATAACTTCGCTTCCATATTTCTTTTGTCCGTACTACATCAATGATGTGCCAGTGACTATGTATTGTTCTGATAGTTTGTGATGCGTGATTTTATCACTGGCGGTGTGGTTACGAATAGGTGGGAATTTTGTTCGGTGTTCTAATCTTATTCGAAGACTCGTGGTTTCGATAGTTTTACGGTTAGTAAAACAGTTTAATATTGGGACACGGAGACTAGTTGAAATGCAGTTGGCATGCGCACTCTAAATCATATTAATTGTAAATGGAAAAATAACTTTACGGCAGTCACAAACAGTCACAATGGTGTTAACCTGGTCAATTCTTTGGTAGGTAAGAAGGTAGCGTGGGCTTAACGTCATGTCGACAGCGAGGTGATTATAGACGCGGATCAAGTTGCTCAGAATAGAGAGATTGGAGAAGGAACGGGAAGGAATTGGCCATGGATTTTGTTAGCGACTCATCCCAGATACACCTGGAGAGATTTCGGGAAACCACGGAAAACGGATGTCAGTGTGGCCGGACCGGGAATCGAACCCGGGTCCCCCCGAATGAGAGTCAAATTAGTTACCACTGCTCCTTCCCGCTCGGTGTCGATTATTTGCTGGCGAACACAAAATTATTTTATTGTAAGCAAACAAGAAAACTTGACTGGTTTGAATTCACAGGAGATATTCTTACTAAAGCCTGTTCACGATAAAGTGAGCACTTTTGAAGTAATCCTTAGAAAGTAGTCACTGCCGCTACCTGCATATATTTTTACGGGCGCACTGAGTGCCATGGGCACAGTAAAGTTCGTAAATGATGGATGGGAAGTAGTTCCGTATCTTAACCTCGAACAAAAAGGGTTAGGTAATCATTTCTAATCACTTAAATTATTTATTTCGCTTTCTGTTTTTTTATGTGTTAAAGTGTAAAAAATTAACAGATTTGTAAAATTTTTACGTTTCTAATAATTTCACAGTTTCACTCGACCGGCGCGTGAAAAAGTCATGAGGCTGATGACAATGTTAATCTTACATAAGGCGGAAGAATACACAACGTGCATGCAAGTAGATCTTAAGCAGGGCTTTCAAAAGTGCTCATTTTATGTGGATAGGCTATACGTACATGACGATGATGCAGGGCACCCGGTGCGGACGTCTGAGCGGCAGCGCGTGGGTGGAGGCGACATGCCGCCGATACTCAGCCGTCTCTTTACCGACGTCGTAACCGTCGAGGGTGTTAGCTTGGAAGCCCCTCCCCCCCAACCACCCCTGAGATGCCGTAATGCGACATAAAACTGAGCCCCGCCATCCCGACCTCTAACAGCTCTTGACCTCGGCCACTCGCCATGATGCCATCGATCCGGTTCCGAGAAGACGTCTTGTCTTAAGTCCCGAAAAGTGGATGTATGCTGCTGGTATCCCCTGGGACATCGCCATGTTGTAGCCTGTAGCTTTTCCGTGGCTTCATGTTCAACGGAAGTTCACGTTCTGATCTGCAAGTCGCTTGTTTGTGTACAGAATAGCTGGACAACATATTTGGGAACTGAGGTTACCCTTTTTTTAGTGACGGGGGTTAGGTCGAGAGTGCTAATTTAATAGCGACTTTAAGACAGAGAGTAAGTGAATGAGAGGACATCAAGGTCTTGAGAACCGCGAGGGTGAAGCGAGGTTAGTGGCGTGGGAGACAGGAGATCCCCGAGAAAACCCGCCGACCAGTGCAAGTGACGATTGCCACTTGCCAAAATCTGGGAGCTATTCTCCTACCTCGGGAATCGAACCCGGTTCGCCTAGGTGGGAGGTAAATAGTCTGACCACCAAACCACCGCGGCACCTTTTTATAAAAGGGAACTAAATAAAGTTTTTTTTTGTTTGTTTGTGATTCAGATTAAAGACTGTTAGCTGTAAAATAAGAAGTTTTGAAACATACTT
Source organism: Dryococelus australis (assembly GCA_029891345.1). NCBI lineage: Eukaryota > Metazoa > Arthropoda > Insecta > Phasmatodea > Phasmatidae > Dryococelus > Dryococelus australis. The sequence goes on along the minus strand of CM057000.1, from coordinate 118,104,144 downwards.
TAAAAAATAAGTGCACACTGCTAGTTTAGTTGAGAGCCATACTTTATTTGCAGTAGTTTCATCGGGGAATAATAATTACTGCTGTAGACTGTCACAAAGTTGTCTTTATCATGGAATAATGGTTTTATTTGGTAATGGACGACTACTGATTGAGATTTTGAGGACTGTAAGTTAGTGCTACAATCCCTGTCTTACTTTAAACTTGAATACGTCTCCTACTTCTGGCGTGATGGTCTGTGGAAGTCTTCGCACATGTTTATTGCTTTTCATCACTGACAGTGATAACAACGTCACTGAATTATCAATGGTTTATGTTGTAAACACCTTTCGACCTCATGTTTTACTTTTCGCAGGCTGAGATCCATGAGATTATTTAAAGTGAGACAATGCTTGGCCACAAACATGTATATTCCAGGAAAGTTTATATTATGCTCCAATAGATCAGTGACCTACCAAGCATGGAATTGTGGGACTAGGCGAGACACCAGCTTCCTACATACCAAGGTGGTGATGATCATTTGCAGCAAATATGGACAAACCTGCTTCAAGATAGCATCAAAGTTATGTTTGATTTAATGTCCTATCATATCGACGCATGTATAAAGGCGCGAGACTGTCAGACAAGGTGTTGATGTGTCTTTGTTTACTGACGCAGGTGAGCGGGCCAAAGTCGTAATGCACCTAATAATATTGCAAACCAGTAAACATACTGTTTGTGAACGCGCATGCCAATGCTCTATTCCAACAGTACACTGTTTATTCCTAGTACTGCTGCCGTCTCAAGAGAATACCTTGAAGCCATGGATGCTCTATTATGGCCAGCCGCATTGCCAGACCTATCCCCGATATAATATATGTGGTATGCTATTTGGACCTCTATTGCGAGTCCACCATTATCGCAAAAGGAAACAGAAGGAACAGCGAGTAGATATTCAATCTGCATAGGATGAATTTCCACAGGACACCGTTGGGGTCCTCTACAATTCCATATCGCGATCTCTGGTGGAATGAGGTCACAAACATGGCCGCCCGACGTCATACTGCGAGACTTTTGTGTCCTTGCGTGTGTGCATGCGTGTAGCACAAGAATTATTGTTCAAAGCAGTTTGAATGTGTAACAATTTCTTGTTCTTGGCGACTTTTTGCCTTCCTTCCGTAGAGCAATGCAATCTGACCCATTTCTGGTAGATGCAACTATTTTTTTGACGATGAGTGTATATGCTTTTCATAAATTAAATCATATGATTGGATCGATGTGTTACATAATTTGAAGTTTTAGCATTGTGTTGCTTGTTCCGACAGCAATGCGTATTTTTTCTCAGCAGAGGTGGATACGTAGGAAAAGAAAAGGTATCAAATTTTTTTTCTCTAGCATTTATTCCACATGATGACATATAAGTTCGATTTTTGCTATCCAGAAATTATTTTTTCGAAATTTTCTTCGAATTCAAATTAACTCAGATCTTTAGTAATTGTCCAATGTTCTTTAGTACATTAAAAAGCACAAAAAATATATTATTTTATTTTTAATGGTTTGGTGATAAGTTGAGCATTACAGAGTTTTCAGTACATAAAACGCCTGCCGCCTGGTGTGGTTTTATGTCAGCTACTTCTGACGTTAAAATACGTAAAATGTAAACTACAAGTATTTCCCCTCCAAGTATGTGTTCTTGAATCGGTAAATGTGAACCAGTAATGTACGTACAACGTTTGAAGTGTGACGCGTGAAGCAAGTTGTGATGTGCTGTGGGAGATCATCAAAATTGGGCCTACTTTGCTAAAGAGCAATGAGTTCGCGCTTCCGCACTTAGGTGGAGTTGGCCTAGGTACACAGAATACCATAACTAGGTAGCGATCTAAAAGTATTAGGAGAACCAGCGCAAAAAGAGAAAAAAAATATCAGCCTTTTCCGCAGATTTTTGTAGAAAAAAAATCACATATTTTACCGACCGCTCGGATTTTATTTTCAGTTTGATAGTAAAACAATTGTCATAATGAGAATTTAAACTCACAGATGTATTATAATAGCAGGATTTGAAATGCAAAGCATCTTATTATATCATTTTAAAATAGTATTTATTGTGCTTCATTAAATTTATTTTAAAAATGTATTTAATATGTAACGTTTTGCTGTTATCTAATGCAAACAGGCTCCTAAATACTTACTTTGCCTCTGGCCTCCATTTTTTTTTACGCGCATGCTGTGCTGTTAATATTTGGCGTGGGCACTGGAATGATGCGCATTGGCGCCGTAAGAAAGGCAGTTGTGAAACGCTGTCTCTGATGGCGACTTCTTCAGCGCGCCTCGAACGACGTCGACCCATTCGCAGCGTGCTTGTAAACCTGTCTGGGCGCCGGAGTCGTGTTTCTTCACGTAGGAGCTTCTGCTGTGAAAAGCCATCGCGACTGCTGATTCCCTGCACTAAAAAGAAAACACTATCAAACAAGCATGCGCACTTAGCAAAAAGGAGAGTCAGAGATCTGCCTCGTGCTTACGCATCCTTCTCGCTGTTCTTGTTTCGCAGATGTATGGCTACACAGTGACCAAAGTACGACTTTTCTCTGACTGCGTCATATTTAAGTATTATAATGCATGATAAGGGCTGTTCACGATAAAGTGAGTACGTCTGGAAATAAAATATGAAAAATGTCACTGCTACTGACTCCATATAATTTAACCCAGTCACTGACTGCAATGCGCCCAATAAGGTCGCCCAGTAAAGTTTGTACGGGCTAATCGCGGTAAAGTGAGCACATTTCAAGCCCTCTCACTTGGAATAATAGTCAATAAGCTTATTTTATTGTAGCCTTCGACATTAACTTTCAAGTCTACTGAAATATATGCACGGTGTTTATTAGTCAAATTGCGATATTTAATTTTAAAAGTTGTGGTAGGTTAAAAAGGCTGATAGGAAAAAAGCAACTGGCCTCAAAAGTGCTCACTTTTCCGTGAACAGCCTAGAAAGAATACACAATGTGAATATGAGTCGATTTTAAGTAGCGCTTTGAAAAGTGTTTCGTTTACCATGAACACCCTATACCAATGATTATCAGGATATTTATGAGTTCTTTAATCATATAGATGAGGGATTTGATATCTATATTGAAAAAGAATCGTTTTGTGGTATCCAACAAAATTTTATTTGTGAACACAAAATTCTTTTGTCAACATAGACATCACAAAATATTGTGTTGCAATAAAAAAATGTTTTTGTCTTTCTAGTATATAGTGGCAACTACAAAATGACGTATGTGATCGCCAACACTTAAAAGCTAAAATGAAACTTCGCCAGGAGCGGGACACGATCCCCGGACCTCCCACATGCGAGCTGCGTGTGTTACCCTTCCCCCCCCCCCTTAATTCGACATCGTTGTGACATTTGACTGTGACGAATCTCTAGAGAGACCGACTTGCTGAAAAATTCCCAGTGCGAAAGGCGAACTGAAGATCTACCGCTTGGAAAGGGGGGGGGGGGCAGGCCGCGAACCGACGACCCCTCGACAAGTCAGCCACCCTACCCCTGAGCTATGGGGGCAGGGCATTGTTTTGCCATCTTACTCGATGTTAATTCGTTGTCTGGAGCATGTAGATATCACAAGTCTAATATGTGGCACACACAAGGCCTGCACCCTTCACCTCACGGAAAGTTAATTTTCTGGAATCATTTACGTGTAACATTTACTTACTTAGAAGAAAGGAATGATATAAACGATGCTATTAAGAACATCCCTCACGAATTAGTTCGTAACCTGATGCAGAGAAACGAACACGGAAAAATATGTAGTCGTGGCCAGACAGAAGGCGGCCACTTCCGAATATGCCAGCCAGAACGCACGCGCAGAATGTAATGGATATAGTTTTGCAGTCGCAGACGAAATTTTACTACTGTGAATGAAACTAATGCTATTATTGCCAACTAAATGTTTTGTTGGCAACCAATAAGTGTATGGTTAACAATCAGATATGTTAGTGAGCTCTAAATGGCGTTGGTAATCGTCAATCTACGTGTTATTGGGCACCACAATCTGTTTTATACCAGCAACAGAATTTCACCTTGAAAAGCATCAACCACGCAGTTTTTTGTAGCCACTAACAAATATTTTCTTTCAGTGCAAGAACCAAACATCGTAAATAATAGTAAAACTCCAAAGCCTTGTCAATATGTCAAATGTTCTCCTTTAAATATATATGAAACTAACATTTCAAGTTGAAAAACGCGGCCACCAAATTTTCCATTAAGAAATGTTGGTCCAATAAACTTGAACAAGTTTAAAAAATATGTGACAATATCAAAGTTTTTTAATTGACAAAACCCTAATGCGATTTTTATTCCAACATATTTTCAAAGAGGATCGGTGATATAGTTTCACCATAAAACCAATTACAGGAGCGGCTATAAACAATTTAATGAAATATGTTAACTTCTCAAATTTATTTTTATTTTTTATCATAGCAGTTTGCTGTGAAATTATGCATGTGATATTTTACGGGCATTGCTGTGTGTACACATCCAGCAGCATTACCATTTGCAATTTTTGTGGGTTCAGAAATGACCAGTTTTTATGCACATGTTTATGATTGGCTGAAATTTGCAAACCGCGCCACATTTTATAAGTGGAACCATACAACTTTTTAGACTGACTTTGCTGCGGTGATCACGTTCTGTTGACTGTTCAACCTTCTATACGCTGTTCAAGGTAAAGTGAGAACTTTAGAAAGCCTTCTCATTTGGAATGATAAACAATAAATATATTTTATTTTAGACTTAAATGTTAACTTTTTATTGCGGCGGAATATGTACACTGTATTTATTACTTACATGGAAATATTTATTTAAAAAGCTAGTTAAAGAATAAAAAACGGCTGAAAGGAAAAAATGTAACTGGGGCCTCAAAATTGCTTGTTTTATTGTGACCAGACTATAAATATGTTTGACCTACTTTGTTTGAAGTAGTCTGGCAGAAAATTTTGACAATGCGACAAAGATTTGTCGCATTGTCAGAGCATGTATTCTAAAGCCAGAGGATGTATTCTAAAATGCATTTAAAAAGTAATACAAAACTCCTATAAATCCCTTGAAACCTTTTGAAACTGTTATTTTCTGCTTACTTCTCCTACCTTAAATTGAACGTTAAGCGGACGCCGAAAATTAACTGACGGGTTTAAATGGTATACTGTTTTATACCACCACTGGACAAATATATTATTATCAGTTTTTTAGTGGTCTTACCTAACAAGCATTTGAAGCTGCGTAACAATAATAAAATTATACGAAAAAGATTTTTAGGCTACGCTAATTTAAATTAGAATATTTTTATCGTTTAAAATATCGATACCTCCATGAATCAGTATCACAAAAACTCAAAATATGCAGTTTTACAGGAGTAACAGTGTTGTTTTTAACATGCCTTATTCTTGCACATTGTCATGGTGAACTATCCCAAACAAAATTTTAGCCCTCAGTATTTAAGTAATAAAGCTGTTATATAAAACTTTTATTTCTATACTATATATTCTGGTAATTATAATTATTATTTGTTGTTGTTGTTCCACTGTTGCACTGAGGAACATCCAATTAAACTCAAATATATGTCACGCTCACTGAAAGCGCTGAGATAAAGAGAGAGAAACTAGGGAAAGGAGATTTGTATACGTCCTTGAGATTAAAACGTGAAAGTTTTATTATTTCATTTCGGGAGTCAGAAAAAAATTAACAATTCAAGAGCTCTGTATTACACAGTCCTCGGGAATTTTACTCTGGCGCAGTGTGTAACGCATCTACAGTTAATTTGCCTAACATAATACCTTCGTTAAAAATACTTAAATGGATGCGTAAACTCGGTCGTAGAAAGAAAGAAAGTAAGTTTGATAGTGATGTACTCAAGCGGCCAAAAATGTGTTCTTTTTCAGTACAGAGACTCGTATTCATTGACTGAAGGATGTGTCTACAATCTGTGAATTCACGGTGCAGATCTCATTTGTCTCTAGATGTCCATATTCAGATCTTATTGGAATTTAAGTAACTTCGACGAAATTAAGTAGATTTATTAAATCATAGTTAGCATTCATCCAGATTACGAAATGTTTTGACATAAAATTTGTGGCCGTAACGTTTTACTTTATTTCTTTATAATTTCCTTAGCTTTACGATAAATAAGCGTGTTATTTGATACTGTCTCATTATATGTAATTGGCAACACGTTAGTATAGGTAAAAAAAAAAAGTTTCATACGTATGCTAAAAAAAGTAATTTGCAAACTATCAAAAATTATGAAAATCAACCGATTGGAGGATATCGAGTTGAAGAGAGTCTGTAATTGGAAGAACACTAAAGTTGATGATGAATAATGGCGCACCGTCCAGTCAACAAGGATGTCGTAAATTAAAGTTGCACCTTACGCCTAGGTGTGAGTTACATTTTTAGGTACAGTCAATTCGCGGTAGGCCTATCTTCACACGTTTTAACCAAACCTTTGAATAATCATCCCGTGATTGATTCGCCTCGTTGTTTCCTATGTATGGCATGTATCACAAGCGTTCTGTACGTCTGTAAATGTGAATGTACATATATTTTATGTTTAATTTAAATTTTACTTATATGTTATCCGTATATAATCATCATCTATTTTTTATTAATATGAATTAAACAGAGTTAAAATAGGTGTGTTGGTAATTCTTGATAAGAGTTGTTTCTCAAGCAAATTACTATTAGACTGAGTGCGCACGAGTACTGTCCCTTTGGTGTTATTGGATAGATTTCCTTGCATAAGGCGGAAGAATAACTTGAAAGTAATACATTTTAGAGGGCTTCGGAAATTTTGGAAGTAACCATTAACTGACTTTTTCGTTCTGTTATATTATAAGAGAATGAGCAGTTATCTTGATGGCGTCTGTTGCACTTAAAGACTATCAGTAAAAAATAGCATATATTTGATTTCGGCAGCACGAATTCAAAACTGTAGTAAGTTCACAATTGGAAGGTCACTTCTGAAAATTCATGTTTGGTTTCTTCAATCAGTCCTTCGCTTATCCTCCTACATAATATACAAACCGTCATTGTAACTATTGTAATAACAATAGCCGCCATCCCCTACGTTGAGCACTTCATTGCGAGATTGTTACAAACGCAAATTTGTTATTGGTACGAGAATGTACGCTCTAAAATATATAAAAGCGAAATATAAAGAAATAAATCTCTCCCAGTAATAAAACTTAATTTTCTCTTAATAAGTAAAAATTGTTTTCCTAGTTTGTTACAAGTATTACCGTGACTATTGCCGTAGCTCTATCTATAAATATACTTTTTAACTGGACACGGTTTTATTTAGTTTTACTTTAGCAGTGTTCAATAAACTGTTAATCAGCTGTTGCTCTGTTTGCCTTTTTTAGTTATTTAATCTCCAGTTGGGTCACTGGAGACGAGACTAATTTCACCGTCAATCAGGAAATAGGTAAGGTAATCAGCCGTGAATTGACGCCCGCCTGCAGTGACTTTGGAAAACTATAGGAAACCGATACCAGGATCGCCGGACCGACAACTCTACACTGCTTCTCCCGATTGCAAGTCCAATGTTATACGATTGCGTCACTTCTCTGGTTTTTCAATCGTTTGGAGCTACCTGTGCCAACTTCGCACCTATAGTGAGGAATAATAATTAAACATTGGCTGTGGTAAAATCTATATCTGCTTTGTGATTGTTATTATGTCTTTATTGGTGGCGAAGTTAAGGCTTTCGCCTTCTTTTACACTTAACCACGTAGACTACGTCAATGTGAAACAAACATGAAACTATGCCACTAGATTACCTATCCTTAAAACACACAAACGTAAATAAAATTTATACAAAATATTACACTACAGACCATTAAAGATAAGGTCGAACGAAATGTTGTTTTACCTTTAGGTACACATTAAGACATAAAAAATTAAAATTAGCGTCAGAGTAATAGACATAAATTTTAAAACACGTTAAAGAGAAATGTTAATGTGTAGGATATGAAAATATTTACACCGTTTAGTTTGCTGGGGAAGAAAGCGGAAAATACCCACATTATACCCATACTTCGGCGAATGACAAGGCTAGTTTAATACTTTACTACGCCTGGAAATACGTTCAGGAAAAGTTTGTACATTGACTGCTGGCCTGTTGCGTTTCGCGAGGTTGTTTAGCGAAGGGAGACGAGCGTGAATAATTGTCGGTGTGGGTACCCAAACCTACCCTTTATGAGTGAGTGCGTGATTTCAATCAGCGTAGTTATTTGATTGAATATTTTCATTTAACGATCTGGTATCTACTGGCGATCAGCGGAGTGCGCTGCGGTTTCACCGCCAGGTAAATGACATTTACTTTGAAGCAGCAGAATCCACTGTTTAATCACCGTGCAGCAACTGAAATTGATCAGTAGAACTATATCGTATGAAGTGGAACAGTTTCAAAAGATCCGGAGTCGAATCCGCGTATTTGGAGCTGTTTTAACCGTTTCGATTTTAGTGTGCAGTTCTCCGTATTCTGATTGTAATTTTATGGCATTTAGCCACAAACAAACGTAAACACAGAGCATGGTTGAAGAAATATATTAAAATAATATCGCCATATATACACAATCGGTATAAAATCATCAACACACAATTATTTAAACATTAAAAATAATGTTCCCTGACTAATTGCCAAAGCTCGTATTAAACACCCAAGAATACTGAATAACTTAATTACGAGGCATCAATCAAATTTCTTTAAGAGCCGCTACACATTTGAAGCACTAAAATACGAAAAATCCTGGCTCGCCACTGAATCTAAATATACATTACAGGCTCTTCAAGAAATACAAATATTAAAACGCCTTCGTATAGTTATACAACCCGAGTTTTGCTGAAAACATACCAATTAATACTGGATTCAACTTGACTAGATTCTTAAAGTGCATACATTACACGAATACTGACATGGTTTCGGCTTTTATAAAGCACGTCCATTAATAATACTGATATGGTTTTGGCTAAGTATATTTCAAATTGGAACATGAATAACGAGGAAGGTCAGCCAAATCTCAACCTTCCTCGTATAAAAACGTGTATACTAAAACTTTATAAATATCTCATTAGATTTTAATGAAAGAGTTGGCAGTTCTTAAGGAACCCATATAAAGCATAAATTCGTAAAATTATTTACGACTCAATATTAAAAGGGCTGCAACACGGGAGTAGGTAGATGGACAAGCCAAATGGGGCTGCGAAGTAATGACGAGACAACTCGTTAAAATAAAATGCAAGACACACAACAACCCGGTTTAGTTACTATAAACATAATTTTGAAAGTGCAATGGAATAAAATTAAAAAAAAAAAAGCCGTAATCACTGCATGGCCCGTAAAAGAGCACACAGTACGCCACAAAAAAAATCACTAAAACTAATAACAAACTAAAAAGCGAGCCCATGACTCACCATTTCACACGTGTATCTGCACCGGTCGCTCAGCCACAAACACCAAGAAACATTAAAGAATTTTCACGTCCCACTGGACCGTCAGAAGAGAATTTACATCATGGTGCGTTGTGCTGTGTAGCCGACGACCAACTGTTACGATCCATGACCTCAAACGTAGCTTCGGCGCGCACCAAGTGGGAGTAGCCGGGAAAACAGGAGGTGAAGGCGTGCATACCTATTTATTAACGCTCATAAACCATGAACAAACTGTGACGCACTTGGAGGGGAATCACAGGAAGGAGATTTAGCACAGGAAGGAGGAGGGAAGCCGAGTAGTCACTAAGCTCTGGCTATCGACGTTCGATATCGATACTAATCGACGGCGACAGAGCCGCCGTTGCAATTTTCTTAATAGATTCTTTGGAAACGATTCGCAAATATTATTTTTGTAGCACTACAAGTAAATTAGAGCATTTTTTTTTTACAGGTTACCGTATAACGTGTATAGCTGAAATTGAATTTTAACAGGCAAATACTGTAGACTTAAAGCTTATTATAGACATGAATATTATACACACAATTATATTATACACACAATATTAAACACAATTTTGCATGTCTCGTGGAACGTCGAGTTGTAAATATGCAATATTTAACTTCTAACGGTTAAAGATGATTCCCTGGCAACTGTTTTCCAAAATATTCTCTGAAAAACGTACATCTCTTTATGCACTCACAGAGGCTGTCAAGTTGCATACGAATAGCTGTAATCATTTCGCATCTCGCTAGAACACTGAATATACTGCGTCCGTGATACATTCGTGAGCGTGGACGAGATGAAACGTGTTGTGACATTTATCCGGCACAGGCGTAATTTTGCTGCACCGCAAGATGCATCCTACACAGCATACGTAGAGTATAGTAAGAAACGGCGAAGTTAGTACCTCTAGCTTATCGGCTGTTAACGGTTAAGAGTGGGGTGGAGCACCCAAGGTCAAGAAGCGAGGGAGCGATACGGGCGACAGTAACACGCACGGTTAAGTGCCTCATCGCTCCTACGCGCAAGGCGTGCAGTGTTTCCGTCGTAACGCTGTGCTTTGTAAGTTAGATCTGCAAAGGTGGTGTTTTATTACACGCGATGAAAAACTACAGATTAAACTAGGCTCGTATCTTTGTACTTTTCTCTTGCCGCTTAAGAAAACTGCATAGCCTAGCCTTAACCATGCGATATTTGACCATTGTCGCCAATTTTTTTTTTTCCAAGAATACACTTTATATGACAGAACGTCGTTTTTGCAGGATATTTATTTACTGAGATACGCGTATTTGCGTATTCACAAAAAACGCGGAGGTCCATCCCAATCTTAAATAAGGCTTTTTATAAGCTCATTTCGTACCCTTCCGTTACGTGTAAGATTTATCATTGCCATGGACCGTTTCATTTTACTCGTAAGGCCGCGGTGGCAGAGTGGGTAGCCATATCACCTTCCAACAAGGCGAACTTCCGGATTCCTGTAGCTGGTTGGCGGGTTTTTTCGGGATCTCCAGTTTCCCCGCCCTTCATTCCGGTGCTGCTCCATCCTCACCTCGATCACCCTCATCGGCTCTCAATATGCAGCTGTTACGAGCCGCCCAAATCTCTTCACTCACTCGCTTTATTCGTGCGTCTTTCAAGTGAAACCTTAGAATTTTTATGAAAGTTATTTATTGTGTTAATAATGTGGTAATTCGTGCTTTTATTTGTCCAAAGCAAGAAAAATTACTTCTATAGCCGTAGGTATGGCACTTTCAATACGTCAAGTATTATAAATTCGTCGGCAACGAGATTTCGAGCATACAAGGCAATGTGTGTTGGCCACTCACTGTTAATTCCAACTTTCTTGAAGCCCTGCTGAAATTCTAATTCCAGGATATCCCTCCGCTTCATGCAAACAAAGCTTAGTCGTATCTGGAATATTACACCAAAAGGATAACGCGCCGAATTCGTGCGCACTTAGTTTAATAATATTTTGCATAAAAAGTGTTTGTTACTAGCCATTGCCAACACATACATTTTCTCAACATTCTTACTCGTATTGATTATCAATGGGACATTATAATTTATAAATAAGTTATAAGTAAAACTTCAACACAGTAAAAATTAAGGTAGTTTTATGTTAACAGATGTCTAAATCTCTTGTGATGCGTGACATATTGAGGAAACAACGAACCATTTCGTACATGGGGAGACTTGTCAAAGGTTTTATTCAAATAAGTATGAAGAAGCCACGAAGAGACTATACTGTACCATATAAAACGTATGTTGTCATTTTAAAATGTTTATTACAAAGGTGCTCACTTACCGTGAACAGACTTCAATATACAACCAAGGCATAACATAATAAGTGGTTACTATCCCAACAGGATTTAGGTAACGTCGGAGAATTTCTTTTAAGGATTTGTCGAATACGGATAATGCTTTTCGTGAAATGATTTACCATGTTTAAGTGAGTATTTTTTGCTTAGCCATAGCTGGTTCAATTTAGTAGAGCAAAACCCAGGAACAGTAGTTAAATGTTCAATGTTTCAATTGGTTGTAACTGAGGGGTTTTTATGCATATTAAAGTAGGAACTGGCTTATGACCTTATGGGTGCACAAATTCTAACAAATACAGCTAAGTAGTGTTATTTGTAGCGTGATGCTGAAGGATACACAATAATGGTGAGAAATATGAGATCTGTAGTTTTTAAAATGCGTTCACTAATCCGTAAAATAGTTATGATAAAACTGCTGAAATGCTTGTTGTAGGCTTTCTGCTGCTGTATCTGTTTTGCAAAAATGTCTGTTTGTAGGTCAAGCTGGCGTGTATCATGTCGTGAATTCGAAACGAATTCGCCACCTGTTAAAAAGTTGCTGCCAATGTTTGCTCATGACAACATAATGCGAGTTGAATCAATGGATATGACTGTTTATGTACACTATCTACCAAGAAGTAATTGGGCACCCGTGAAGATAGGTATTACACTACGTCAGTTGACTTGTGTTTCACGGCCTTCAGCGTAGGACCGCTGGTGTTTGTCCGTGGTAGCATGAACACAGAGGCCTATTGTAACATTCTGGATAATGAAATGCTCCCAACATTGTGGCGTTTTTACGGAATGGATCCGTGTTACTTCCAGGATGACAATGTCAGGTGCCATGTTTCAAGGGCTACGATGCAGTGGTACGCCGATAAAAATGTTCGCCGATTGTACTTGCCCGCCCAGAGCCTCGACCTCAACCCTATAGAACATCTTTGGGACGAATTGGGTCGCCGGGTGAGGGCTCGTCAGGCGCGGTCAAAATCCGTTGCTCAACTCATGGAATGCTTGCAAGAGGAATGGCGACGAATCCCCGTGGATGCCCTGCAAACACTAGTAGAGAGCATGCCAGACAGGGTGGCTGCTGTTATAGACGTAGGAGGTTGACCTACGAGATTCTAACGGGGATGACAACCACCAAGCAAACATTGTAACTTTTTGGTAGATAGAGTGTAAGGGGATGAAGCTATTCCCAAATATTCGTGTTCCTAGATCCATCTCAGTTTGCTTGTACAGCCGCCGTTCTTAAAGTCAGTACCACATGTATTTCCCCTCTCTTAAGCTGGAGTCACAATACCCCGACGAACCCGACACGACAGCCCCAACATGACGAAATCTGAGTAGCAGCCAACGAAAAGCATGGTCACTGTGACGTCAGTCCGACAAAATAGCAGCCCTGACAGCCCGACAAAAGTACATTCTATTTCTACTTTCTATCGTGTCGGACTAGTTGGGGCGTGCAAAAAATGTAAATACGACATTAGAAGTCAAATTTTCGTGCGTATGGGACATACGCACGAAAATTCGACTTCTATTTACCGTAGTAAATAATAAACTAACTTGCCGTCAAGATTAACGTTGCCCTTTGTTTCTAAATACTTTTTATCTCTCGTATAAATTAAAATGTTGCCAAAAACAAAATAATAATTCATTTTATCGCGAGTTTTAACTGTCCTAACTACCAAGCAGGCAGTCGCGAACTTCAAATGGGGAATCAATGTTTATCGAAATTCCTTCTCAGTGAGTCAATTTTAAAGATAACTATTTCAAACAAAAAGTATTCTACATTAAATTTTTTAAGGAATGTTGCTACGTTAAAAATTCTTGCCTATTGTTTTGTTTAATATATTTTTATTCTAAAATGTAGTACTGAAATTTACATATTACAGACAAAAATACGAATAATCAATTTTTGTTTTACGAAAAATTATATTATTTTGCAATATTCTCCGAGAAAGTCGTGTCAAAATGCTTTTGTTTGAAATGTTTATCTTTAAAATTGACTCATTGAGAAGGAATCTCGTTTAACATTGATTCCCCATTTGTAGTTCGCTGCTACCGACTTGGTAAGCAGGTCCGATAAAAAGTAAATATTGGATATTATAACGATAACTTGCCGTTTTAGAATATCTCCAACAGCCAACCTAACATACTTGCCGGGCAGATTTCGTCGGGGTATTGGAACACCGAATATCGTTTCATATGAAATCCCGTCGAGGTATGACGTCATATCTGTCTGTTGTGTTGTGTTCGTTGGGCTATTGTGACTCCAGCTTTAGAAAGAGGAGCTATGTACTGCGGTAGTTCTTTGTTAGCCCTATAACTAAGCAACAAGTGAACGCTGGTTCAGGTTTATTCAACTCAATTTAAAGAAGTAAATTCATAATAGTTTGGCAAAAAAAAAATTGGCATGAGGTAGCACTGGTCTTGTAAGCGCACCCGATTTTTTCTATTTTGTGTGTAAGCAAATAGATGATGTAATTTTAATAAAGCAAACATAATCTTGAAAAACATTTCGTTTTGTAAACAGTAATTATATATGTTTTCGTATTTGTACACATAACTCTTTTGAAACTATTAGCCCACTATACATTTGTAACACTGCAAATAAATCAGTAAATTTCACAAAGCCTTACTGTGGGGTGTGAATGTAATGTAAATGGCTTTTAACGTCCCCCGGTTTTATGCTTGAAAGCTTGGCGTTGGGAGGATTATACAATAGCTTAAAACCTAACTTAAATTAACGCCTATGCTTTGCCCGGGATTCGTACCCAGGGCCTCCGGCACCTCAGATCGGTGGCACGCCAACCGACTGGGCCACGGGAGGTCGTCTGTCGGGCGTGAAAAATAATGTTGAATATATAATGCAAGTGTTGTCGACATTAAATTTATTACGAATACTGACCTACTTAAACAGTTTTGTATGTTTTCTAAAATAATATGTTGTAAGTTTAAAATATTTCAGCTGTAGATTTACAAGAAAATCTTTGCCAGCTAAATTTCTAAATAAATGTTTGTAGCAAGTACAAAAATTTTTACTGCGTTGTGTTAGACCCAAAGTAAAGAATACTCTTATGTTGTATCTCACCAGAGAAGTAATTTAAAAAAAATATGTCCACATGAGCTATAACATTCAGAATGATAAATTATTTTATCAAAATGTTAATTTAGTTAATTGCATCATTGTTACAACAAAATCGCAAAATCAACCCTGATGACATCATATCATTTTTTGGCCCTTAAAATAGCAATTTATTTATTTTTAATAAATTAAGCGTGTTTACGAAACCCCAACGGCAAACACAATTTTATATTTACTGTTTACATTTATAAACAACATTAGAGGGCTTACACAGTATTTAAAAACAAGTTGATGTCCTTGAGTATTTTGTCAGGGTCAAGAATACACTATTCGATCAAAATATTCCGGCCTCCCCGCGCGAAACTGTCCCATGTCTCAATCGGATATGCGTACGCCTACTACTCAGTAGCATACTTTCAGAGTATATAGTCCCGTTCGAGGCACGGCGTTACGGGTGACAATAACATGCGCGACCACCGCTCCGTCGCTCCTACGCGCATTGCGGTGAACCTGCGTGCAGTGCTTCTGCTGTCACGCTTACCTGTGCAGACGAGATCTGTAACAGTGGGACTTCATCAGACGAGATGAAGGCCCATACATTAAAGTACGATTTTACAGATTTATTTTTCTGTCGAGTATTAAAGAAACTTCGTGGAGAAGCTTAAAAAACAGTGATTTTTAATCATTTTCACGACTTTTTTTTCTTTAGAATAAATTTAGTATTATGAAAACTAAACTGCACGGGCTTGAATAATAGTTTTTTTTTTTTTTCCTAACAAAAATGTGTATCCCCAGGACATTTGCTTGTCAAGATACGCGTAAACATGAAACAATCGAATGTACAGAAAATATGTCCCGAGCTACCAACTCTTAATATGGGGTGGGCCCATTCTTGGCCTTTATTACAGCTCTAATTCTGCGAGGGAGATCGCCGAACCAGATGTCGGAACGTTTCCGGGGGGGACGGCCCACTGTTATTTCCGCAGCGCTGTGGCTTGTGTAGTGCGTGATGTGGGGTCTTTCGGTTCTAGCGTGTGTTCGCCGTTCCATTTCGTACAAGTGGTGTACGAAGGGATTGAGTTCGGGGCTCTGGGCCAGCGAGTCCCATTTCCGCAACCCTATTGTCCACAAAGCACTCACGAACAGACGGTTCTTGAGGGCAGAAAGCATTGTCGTGCTGAAGCATACATATATCATCCCCGAACTGGTCTTCTGCCGTAGACAACTCGCAGCCAGCAAAATGTCATTATAACCTCCCGCCCTTTAAATTGCCCCACACGAGAGGACCAAGTTCCTTCCATGAAATTTACCGCGACAAAGTCACCTCATCTCCGCTGAATTTCACCCTGGCTTTCGGCACTCCCAAATTCTCTTACCGGACTACCACATCGTTCAAAGGCTGTTCACAATAAAGTGAGCATTTATGAAATCAACCTTAGTAAAAAGTCACTGCTGTTGCCTGCATATATTTTAACGTGTGCACTAAGTGCAATTTGCCCAGTAAAGTTGGTAACGATGAAGGGAAAGTGGTTCCATGTCGTAGCGTTGAATTAAAGTGTTAGGTAATCATTTGTGATACTAAATTATTTATTTCGCGGTCTGTCTTTATAATGCGTGTAAGTGTTAAAATGAGCAGATTTGTAAGATATTTGCTTTTATAACAATTTTACAGTTTTCACTTGACTGACGCATGAATAAAATGACGAGGTCCATGTCAGTGTTAATTTTACATATGTCGGAAGAATACACGACGTTCATACAAGTAAATCTTAAGCAGGGGTTTCAAAAGTGCCCATCTTACCGTGAACAACCGCGTCTCCAGTCGTTTACATTCTAGTGGCAGCACTCTTTACACCACCGAACGCGGCGCTTCACGTCCACAAGGGAAACGAGCAGTTCATGGGCAGGTGTACGAGCTTTGAACCCCAGCCCTCGTAACTCCTAGCGCACAATTTGACGGGTGATAGCATCCCACGGCGACACGTGTCCCCCCCCCCTCCCTCCCAAACAATCCTCTTCAATGCTTGGTGGTTCCTGTACATCGACAAACGTGGCCTAACTGGCCGTGGTTTTGTTGTGGCTGTGACTTCCCATTTCCACTTCTCAATCATATCCCCACAGGGGCGTAAAGGATACTAATTGATGTGGCAATCAATATGTTCGAAGTCACTGAGCTCGCTTACGCCACCATTTCTGCTGGTAGAGCGTAGTATAGGCCAACATCGAGCCCCCTGTCTCCTTTTAAGCCGCAGCGGCGGTCGTAGTGACATCTAAGCATGAGTTTGCATTTACAGAGTAGTGTCCGGGTACTATTGATCGGAGAATGAATATCACAATTCAGACCACACTCAAATTTCTCAGTTCAGTGCCGGCATACAAGCCTGCCGATACCTGCAGCGACAAGGATAACTGTGATTCATATTTGTAAGTGATACACACAGAGTGATTGACACGTAGTCACGTTGATTTACATTGAGATACTGTGATAGACAGTCTCAGTGGTGATATACATGTTGGTATTATACATACATGTTGTTATACCAGGACAGTCAGTCATGATGCAATGTGTATATTTAGATTGATTTTTACTTGGGTTGTTATAGGTAATCTTAGACTTAACTTTTATTTATTATTTAAGTATTAAAACTGTTATGTTTTGTGCTAAGAATTTGTGATTTAATGGCTTTTTTGTTTTTAAAATCGGTTAAGTGGTTCATGAGTTATGAATGAATGTAGTAGCGAGTTGGACTGTAACATAAATTCAAAATGGACGCCACGTGTAGCGTGAGGCACACGTGGAGCGCACATGATATAGTCCATTCACAGTTTCTTCGGCCTTTTTGAATCAAACCTTTGAAAAATCTCCCCATGCATGACTTGTTTAGTTATTTCCTAAATATGCCCTGTATCACAAGCGTTTTATACTTGTGTCTATAAAAGTAACTTTTTTTCCTGTTAAATTTAAATGTTATTCATATTTTATCTATAAATTACAATGCTTCATTAAAAAATAATTGTAATAAAAAGCAGGGAGAAAATAGGTATGTTGGTAACGCCTGGTGAGAAATAGTTCTTATACAAAGTACTGTTACACTTAGTGCGGAAGAATGCGGTGCGCTGTCCTCTGGTATAGTTTTCTAGACTTAGTTAAGTTTAGCTTGTACGAGGCGGAGAAATATCCTGGAAGTAGAACTTCATCAGGGCTTCAAAGAAAGGCTGAAGTAACCGTGAATGTATTATATCTACAAGCCAGCACCTCCCAGGTTAAATCTTGACGAGTCTATTTTTAGCAGTATGGCCCGAACTTTTTCATAACTAGTCACGTTTTCCTCCCAACCTGAGTTAAATAAGCGTTACGCCGGTGACTGACGAAGCACTTGGTTTTTGGGGCCAAGGGTAGGGCTTCACCCCCTTGGTTAAAGCAAAAGTTTGCTGTGTCTTGTGGCCGTGCGGTTGAAGCAGCTTTGTCGTTGCTGTGTGTTCCTAGTGGCGGTCGTGGTGGCCTTCTTCATCTGCTGGGCGCCGTTCCACGCACAGAGGCTGGTCGCCACGCTGGGGCCCAAGAACGTGAAGAGCCGGCCTGTGATGCGCATCATCTACGGCATCGTCACCTACGTGTCGGGCATCCTCTACTACGTCTCCACCACCATCAACCCCATACTCTACCACATCATGTCGCTCAAGTTCCGGGAGGCCTTCAAGGTGAGCATCACGCCTACCTACCTCCCGCACCAACGCCCTTCCTTATTACCCTATAAGTAGATACCTGCAGAATTCGCGTTATTATTTGAGGACATGTAGAACTTAAAAAACTTTTCCTTTGCAATACGTGTGTCAGTGGACCATTTTTCATTAGACACTCCCCGGGTAGCTCTACGCCAATAAATGAACAGTTCACAATTGTGTGTCCCCAATCACGTGCAGTTCACTCATAAAGTGCGTGACTTAACATTTGTGCAGCAACCAATGGAGAAATGACCCCGGCTAGAGTATTTATATAGTGCTATGAATTTTAGCTTGGTGTCAAAAAATAACGCGAATTTTGCAGGTTCCTTACTATAAGTAGGGGTAGGAAAATCTCGCGAATTAAGTTTGGGATGATATAGAAGTCAAACACATATACAGTGAAGTCACATTTGCAATTGGATCACAGTTTATTGGACACACCCGAGACGCATTTGAGCCAATAGCAGACTTTCAAGGAAACACGCGGCGAATACCATACTGTCGGGTGTGGAGTAACATCGGGTACTCTCAGGAGCCGCAGCCAATGAACATACATCTAAGACTTGAGTATACACGGGACAGCGGTATCTAGCCTACAGGTCATTGAACTCGCGAAATTCTCATATCCCTAACTATAAGTAGCGCCCCGAGTATTTCGCGAATTCACTCGGAGGCGAGGTAGACTCCAAACACTTGTTCTTTTCTCCTACTGCTGTGATTGGACGCCAGTTCTTCAGACACGCCCCGTTTAGCTGTGAGCCAGTAATGAGCAGGAAGCAGTAGTGTGAGTGAGTGTTTAACAGTCCTTACAGAGGCCTCGCTTGATCACAGCAACTAATAACCAAACGATAAAGTCTCGAGTGAATAGAGGGTTGTCCAGCCTAGCTTGCTGCCAACTCAATCCGCGAAATACTCGGGGCTCTAACTATACGAAATTATTCGCAAATATGCTAAAGGCTGTTCACGATCAAGGGAGCACTTTTGAAATCACCTTAGAAAAAAAATCACTCCTTCTGCCTTCATATACTTTAACAGGCGCACCGAGTGGCATGCGCCAAATTAAGTTGGCAACGGAGGATGGAAAGTAGTTACATATATTAACGTCGAATTAAAAGTGTTAGATAACCATTTGTGATAATTTAAATTATTTCTTTCTCTTTCTGTTTTTAATGCAGCGAAGTGTAAAAATTGGCAGATTTGTAAAATTATTGCTTTTCTAATCATTTGAGTTTCACTTGACCGACGCGTGAATAAAGTGACGAGGCCCTTGGCAATGTTAATTTTACATAATACGGAACAATACACAACGTGTATACAAGTACATCTTAATCAGAGCTTTCAAAAGTGCTCATTTTACCGTGAACAGTCTATATATGAGTGCACCCGCAGAGAGAGATAGCGATTATGGTAAAGTTAATTCCCATACATTCGTGGTAGCGTTCCTAGACTAAGAAATTATTCGGAAATTTGCCATACCAGTGTATACACTTATTGAGAGAGCAGAATTGGTAATGTTTTCCACTATACATTCATTGTAGCGATCATACATTTGCTCTGGAAAGAGTCAAATGCGTAGGGAAGTTCCCAACTTTTTATAGTAGCGACACTAAACACTCCTATATCAGCAGCTTGATATGTGGTGTTATTACCGTAGAGTGTATAGGTTAAAAACCTCCATTATAGGTTAGGAAGTTTACCATCATTTTTTTACAGTGTATGTTTGCTCAGAATGCCAAATGCGTAGGAAACGTCCCAATTTTGTTTAGTAGCAACTCTATAAACATTCCAAATTTATAACCAGACGTGTGGTATTATTTCCATACGATGTAAGTAGCTATATATAGTTCCTTAGGAAATGCCGTAAGAAACGCCAGTCTTTCATTTCTACTTATAGTTGAAAAGTTGATAAAAAAAATATTTTTATTTCGCTCTGCAGACAACTATGATATGTAGAAAATATACAAGTAAAAAAAAATTTCAAATTTTATTCAGTGAAAGGAAAACTTACCGGCATCGAGTTTCGAACGAATGTTCCTTGTATTTATTTTAACTGCACGCATTTTACCAAATGACAACTTCATTTTAAAATACTTTACATGTTTAAAGGATTTGTTAAATCGTGTAATGATAATCTATGTGAAAGGTAGAGGGAATTACTGCTCTTCAAAATGACATTAAATGTCTGCAGGCGGACTGTACAGCTGCGCAGTTGTAGTTGTATTATTGCGCCAGTGGCTTTTCTTATAACTGTCTGCGTGGGACGATGGTTAAGGACAAAGTATTGCTACATTCCGGTAGGTTACAAAATTAATTCAGCACTCAAAATACTCACAACCACATGAGCCTACATTTTGTAGGACTGCAAGGTAAGGAAAAGGCAATGAAATTCTTTAAAACTGAAAGAACGGTATAAGAAGACACACTCTCCCCTACATCATTCGTAAAGAGTACACGTTCAGTTTTCTGACGGAAATACACACCATAGAATGTAATAGTTGGTATTATTGACTTCACGTTTGCACAAACATTTATCTAGATGTATTACAAGTATGTCTCTTGTAACGTTGCAAAGAATTTTCGCAATGGGTATTATGGTATCTTTACGAAGTTTCATAAATGTAGAAAGAATATCCGTTATAATTGAAAAATAATGTTTGCAGTGTAACATTTACCGAAATCTCTAATTGCTTTAATTAAGCTTAAAAAGTAAAACAAAAATAATAGCGTAATTTACCTAAAGTTTTTGAGAGAATATTCAGCTGTTACATATTTTTGCAATTAAACTCGCTAGCCACTCTTCTATGAGTTTCTCTACGTAAACTAGAGAAAATTGTAACCATTAAATAATGAGTGGTATTTTAATTGAAATTAATATATTTTATTATTTTACAGCTTCCTGTATACATTTTTTAAATACCTGTAGGTATTATTTATTTATTTAATCCATGAAAATTAATTGAATAAATGAAATAATTTCCAAAATCAATGGATATTTTTTCAGGTTAAATACATCAATAATATTAATGATCCGAATTTTCTACTGTGACAAGACTTTTATCAGATCACGCGAATTATTTAGTATTATTTTTTCAAACGGAACCGAATATCATCCCATAATTTGTAACAATTTGATTACAATGTGGCGAAAACGGTTCAAATGTTTGAATTTCCAACGGATATTTGCGTCTTAAGTAGCCTTAATTCGCAGTAATTTCTGCTTGGTTGCCAGTATTTGGAGAAGCCAACACACCATTTAACTAGTACGGGTTTTTTTTATAGAGTCCTAGTGTGGGTCATGTAACTCCTTGCCAGCTAAGAAATTTTACCTTAACAGCCACAGCTACACAAAGTATAAGTGAGGTGATATTTATTGTCTAACATTTAACAATTCCCTGTCGAAAGTGTTACAAAAATCCCTCCACTGTTCGTATTAAATGTTAAAAAGATAACGTTGCATTTAAGTATACCGTTAAAAGGCATTTGTTTATTATTGTTATTTTCCCGTCAGTAAAGCAAAGGATAAAGGATAGGTTCAGGTGAGGCTATTTGGACCATTTCAAAATTGAAGCCTTATTATGTATCACCAGTGTATGCTATCAGATATAACACAACATAGAAATCTAGCTCTTAAAGTTGTGCAATAAATAAATCCACAACAAAACTTAATAGCACATGCAGTTAAGGATAAAAAATAATATAGCAAAACACTAAGAATGAAATTTCAGATAGTGTGGGGCTATTTGGACTGTACATACTTCATTGCGCATGTAATAGGCTTATAAAGTCTTCAATAGTCCTCAGAAAGTTTTCAACACATTTACCACAAATAATTTTTTTCCCCCCATGAGCACCTATAAAAATGTCATGAAACCATCTGTAGCACTTTTGAGAACTTATCCAGCCACCTTTACTTAATGCATTTCCTTCAGATATCTCACATGCCACGTGGCGTGTTGTCTTCATCTAATGATTCTGAGAACTCTTTGCTGGAAATCGTAGAAGTTGGGATTTGTTTCATTATCCTGCTCCGTCGCTTTCATTTTTCATCTTGCTTAACACGGTGTCATCTTGTTTACTTGTTTCTTGCCATTGCCATATTCTTTGTTTTTGTGTTTTTAATGTGTTCAGGAGATGTCAGGTGACAAGCTGATCCCTTTTCTCTAGTTAAAATTTTCTTCCTTTTCTTGTTTCGTTGCGATGGCATCACAACAATAAAGGACGTGGATGCATTCAACGATGTTCCCTTATCAGACTCTTGGTGCACAGATCTACTAACGTGGATGCATTCAACGATGTTCCCTTATCAGACTCTTTGTGCACAGATCTACTAACGTGGATGCATTCAACGATGTTCCCTTATCAGACTCTTGGTGCACAGATCTACTACTTGATGACGTTGTCATTTCTGATAATTCTCCATTCTGTACTTCACGTTCATTATTGTGATCGCCAGGCATTTCATTATTGAAAATGGCTGAAGGGAGGAACTTTTCTGGTGATATTTTACCTTTGATGGAACGGATAAATAACAATGAATTCAAATCCTTCAGGTGTGTTGCTGACAGTTGAACTCTTCCTCCATGCTGCGTTGAAAATGACACCAAAAACGAACTTTGTGATGGAATCTGTGGGATTGGTGTGCACGATCGAATATGTTTCGTGGTTGAAGTGCGATGCTGCAGCTCTCGTATCTAAATGACCATTAAGTACACCGATTTTTGCTTGAGTCGTTCTTTATTCGGACCACTGTAAATACACATTCTTCGTTTTATATTTCCTCACCATTCGAAAACATAAAAAAAAAAGAAGAAAAAATACAATCGCATCAGTGTAAATCTCAAAAATTAATTTCATCTGCTAGATATTAGGAATCAATTTTAAATATATTGTTCTATATTTTAAATGTTTTCAGGGTGATAAAATCTGCTGTTTTAAGATAGGTCTTTCCTATAACCAAATTGGCCACTTCTTTTTCACTACCAACAAATAAACTAATAAAACTGATTGTGAAGAATGTCCTGATTTTATGACTTTAATGGGAATCAAATTCGTAATCTTTAAAAATTAGTTTCACTACAAATTGTAGAAACAACAACTTTGTTGGAATGATTTAAGTTTTGGCACCAAATACTTCGTATCTAAATAATTTATTTATATATCAATTTTAGTAGTTGATTCCACATTTAAAAGTGCTCGAGTATTTTAATAAAATAGATATACAAATTGAACTAAAATTAATTAATATTTAGCTGTGATTCAAATAGTTCCATCAAAAGTGGTTCGAATAGCCCCACGTTAGCAACAATCGTCCATTACTAATAGTTCAGAGACCAAGCAACATACAATGCTATTGGTCATATAGAACTGCTAAGAGGTTTTCGCTGGCCATGTTACAAACCAAACATGCACAAATTGGCGATCGTTTTTCGCGTCAGATCTTAAATTACAAATATTGGAAAGTACATCAGCGTCATTTCCACACAGTTAACCCTTGCCGCAGTTGTTTCAAATAGATTTTGGGTGAGATCCGTTGAAGATATTTACTCAATTCTTCTTGTGATTTCTTCTGCAACATCACACACAAGCTATCACACTGCAAATGGCGTCCAGGCTGAGCACGAAAAGGTGCATAGAATAACTTTCTTATTTTGATCCAAAAAGCCCCATGGCCGTTACCCTAGTTGTGCTGTTCTTCATAAAGCGATTCTGATTATAAAACACTATTAAAATTTTTATGTGTGGTGGCCTGGCCTTTTCTCTGCCTTTCCTGTCATACTTGAACTAAGCTCATGCACTTAAATCGGTCCAATTGCATTTGCAGATTTAAAAATTTCTCGCCATTTATATTCCGAAAAATATGTGATGATGGCCATGAAGATAGTAGTATGATGTAGGGGCTTGACGGCCACCAGCATCTGGCACAGGATGGGAGGATTCTGTGGCCGCCATCTTGCTACGTCACCCAGCGGCCATCTTTTTCCCTCTTTTTTCCTCAAAAATTTCCCTTTTTTCCCGGAGCAGGCAAGATGGATCAGTGACTCCGTCGTTGGGGGGGGGGGGGGGAGGTCAGTGGCTCCGAGCCAGACAGTCTATCGGGATCAGTTACCCAGGGGTCAGGAGAGCAGTACCTATGACCTTTGAACTTTGACACTGAATATTTAAAAAAATCAAAAAAGAAATATTCCAAACAATTGACAAAAAATTAAAAATCTATTAAACAATTAATTATTAAAAGATTTAATTTAAACAATTTTTAAATTTTTAAAAATTGTCCAAAAATTTTAAAAATTGTTTAAAAATTTACTCTTATAACATTTTATTTCAAAAGAATTTTAAGTTAAAATGTCTGTAACCCCGGCGGCCAATTTCTCCTTTTTTCACTCGAAATTTCCCTTTTCCCCTAAAAAGAATCCCTTAAAAATTTTTTTATTAAAATCTGAGAGCGTCGTGTCCGTATTTACATGATCGTCGTAAACTTGTCGCAAATTCGTGTCGTCCATTCAAAACAGCACCAACACACTAGCATTATCGCGAAGCATCTGTTTGGGTATGCGCGAATAAGTCTGGCCGAGGTACACGCAATCCACGTATGCATGACGCCCCATGCTAAAGTACTCTTGAATACACGACGTTTGTTTCTCGCAGGCAATGCCATCGAAGACAAATATCTAATTTCTTAGTGCTTCGTTCGGAGGTACAACAGCTTCATTATCACTGCTTGGGAAATAACCCATGCCTTCCACGGACTGCAGTACTCGTGCCAATCGTCGGTATTTCCATTGCTGGGGCGATTTTGAGTAAAGGTATACGTTCTCGAACAGGAGACTGCTCTCTTCTTCCAGCAGGCTCAGAAGGACGCATGTTTTCCCGCAATTTGAATGGTCCGATGCACCTCACTGTATTAGGAAATAGGCTTCCATGCCACGATTCGTCAGAGATATCATCTTCGGTGTGAATGTGTATGGGTAGAGTAAATCTAGCTTGATAATATGTATACTACACTGCTATTTTCTGGTTATGGTGGTGGCGGCGGTGGTGGTACCCGCGGTGGTGGTGGTACCCGCGGTGATGGTGGCGGCGGTGGTGGTGGTGCAACCCGTGGTGATGGTGGCGGCGGTGGTCGTGGCGGCGGCGGTGGTTGTGCAGTGGTGGTTTAGGCGGTGGCGGTGGTGGTGGCAGCGATTGTGGCGGCGGTGGTGGCAGCGGTGGTGGTAGTGGTGTCAGCAGTGGTGGCGGTGGTGGTGTGGTAGTTGGCGGTGGTGGTGGTTGCAGCGGTGGTGGCGGTGGTGGCAGTGGTGGCAGCAGTGGTGGCGGCGGTGGTGGTGGCAGCAGTGGTGGCGGTGATGGCGGCGGTGGTGGTGACAGCAGTGGTGGCGGTGGTGGCAGCGGTGTTGGCGGTGGTGGCAGCGGTGGTGGCGGTGGTGGCAGTGGTGGCAGCAGTGGTGGCGGTGGTGATGGTGGTGATGGTGGTTGTGGCAGCGGTGGTGGCAGTGGTGCGAAGAAGTCAGCGAGTTCACATATTTTATGCTACTAATTTCTTGAATAATCGACGTGCATTGATGTAAATGTATAGTATAGTTTAACGTACATATTTATAATGAAATGCGTTAATATAAACGTTAATTTTGTCCAACACTAAAGTGTAAAATATTTTTGAATGTAAAAATATAATTACAATCTCTTGAATCCATTTAGTAAATAATTGGCACTATAATGGAATTAATAAACTGGAGTAGAAAGACGACAGCATATAGTTGGTTATGTGTAATGTTTTTTTTTTCTCTCTCAGAATTTTGGTGTACAAAATCACGAAGTCAACAGCAAAATGGCTACGTAGAAAATCTGCTTAAATGAGAACAGCCATCGGTTCTGTCAGTTCTGTCTGTGCGGCATGATCGGCGTACATGATCAGGCATAATAGAATATCACGTAACAAATAAAGCTGGTTAGAATTACTATCCTAAGTGTGATGACAATTAATAGTAACCTACAATGCTGAAATGAAGATTTCATGCTGACGCGATAATGGCGTGCTAATGTGCAAGCGTGTGTATTTCCGCGCAGCGAACAATCTACCCCTCGTGGAGGATGGAACAATTAGTTTCAAACAGAGCAACTTGAGTGCTATTTGCCTCGCTCGCGCCTAACAGACAATGCGAAGTTTAATGCCACCTTCAACTCAGAAGGGAAACTAGTGAAATTGCTTGAATGCTCACCATCAGCTCTGGTTCGTTGTTGTGACAGTTCGCCGCGTGTTTGATAAAAGACGCGTGAAACTGGACCTAACTTTGAAGTTGAAAGTTTTGTGGCAATAAACGAAGTGGCGACAAGAATGGTGGAATTATTTGCATCATTTCTCATGTTTATGTGCCATGGGGAGGATATAGTCCTATTTAAATTTTAAAATCACATTTTGATTTACAACGAACATTTTGCTGTAATATTAGGTTAGAGCAAACAAAAGTGCTTTCCTTTTTACATATTGTTGGTATTTCGAAAGAGAGGCTATATTTCAGAGTAATAAACAATGTCTCTGCCTGACTATGTCCCTCCCTTTCTCTGTCACGCTCTGTAAGATCCCTTTTTGTTATTTGTTTGGTAAACGTTTACATGTCAGCGAAAAAATGTATTCTGTGATGTTGAAAAGTTTCCACCTGAACCTCTTGTATGCAAAGCGGAACACATAAAATGTATATTTTCTCGTTTATATTTCATATTTCGCTTAGTAACGTCAATTCGGTTAGAGTACAATGTGCGGTGTATATATCAACGAGGTAGCTAAGCCAGTTCGTCAGCGCTCGTACGACTCAGTGACAATGGAACAGACCGACTATCCAGTATATAATATATTTCTTTTATGTTCGGTTAACTCCTCTTTATGCTCAAATACACCTGTGAGGTCACGTTTACTCACCTCCGCGCTTCCCACAAAAACGATTTTACCACCTACCTGTCACAGATTGACAATGAAGTAAAATTACGCCTTCACTATACCGTCCTCGGTTACATTTGTCCACACTATAAAATTTATTTGTAATTGTACAAGGAAATCTTTGCGAACGTGGTTGCCAAATATATTACAAATAACATGAATCAAATTTATCAAAAATTTATCAGGGAACTTGTGAAACTAATATTCAATTCTAACTAGCAAGTGATGTAGACTTCATGTTTATTATTAATATCGAGTTCCGTAAACAGTTTTGTACGTTTTTTTTTATTTTAAATAATGTGTTGTAAATATAAAATATTTCAGCTGTGTAGAAACAAGGAAGTCTTCGGGAACTAGTTTGCAGAGAATAGTTTGTAACAAGCACAGAAATTTTTTACTGTGCAACCGCAGTAGGTACTGTTTGAAGCTTAAAATTTCAGGCGACAAGCTTTTCTCCCATAGCTAATATCACATCAGTTTCATAGGCGGGGCTAGAATTCTGTTTTCTGGTAACCGGTGGTCCAATTTCAACAATCTGAGTAATGACACCTTAACATAACTGGCCAAGGCTAGCTGCGATGTTTCTTTGAAAGACAATGTAGTCTATCTTCCTATAGTACAAAGAAACTGACGAACAAAACGAACAATATTATGAGTTATCTCCCTATTTATCTCGTGCATGGTGTTGCTAAACCTCCAGTGTAAACATTAGTGTTTTAATACTTTCCTAATGAGTGTTCCCCGTGGTCACTCCTATGATCACTTTATGGTAGTATTTATTATACGGAATGTCCCAGCGTTCACCTACTGTCTCGACTCGCTTGGTACTCGTGTGTCCCTAGGGTGGGGATGGCGCGATACGACCAGACCTGTCCGGCTAGTGATGCCATTGTTATTGAGCGTTGGTCACCTGCACACCGTGCATTACGTGACCTCAACATCGACCTAGAAAACGTTTATTTCCATCGACATGGAGCCGGAACACACGCCGCTCGCCTGTCAGTGGACACTTTACGAGCAATGTTTCAGCATCGAATAAATTTCGCGCTTTGGAGACATTCCACGGCCTGCCCACTCGCCCGATCTGTCTTGCGATCATGCCCTGTAGGGATTCCTCAAAAATCGCGTTTCTCAAACGCGCCCGCCAGATCTAAACACACTCAAACGCTATACAGGCAGCAGCATTGTTGCGAGTTATGGAATGCAGTTGCGTGCTGCATCGCGTGCGCGAATGGCTGAACCTGGACGGACGCCGTCCCACTGGAGTAATATTCAAGAAATGATCCTGTTGTGTGCGTCGTCACAAATGGCAGACATGTATCTTTTGGTTTACTGTAACGTCGATAAATATTGTCTTCGCTTTAACACACTGCACGTGTTTCATAATGGTAGGTGAACGCTGGGATATCCTGTACAAGCATATCGTTAATGTCGCTTACGCTCATTAATTACACTTGGATCATGGGCAAATTGTATTTACCTTCTCCCCCCTCCAACCAAGAAAACAAGCACCATTTGACTTGCCCTCCCCATTTCTTTCTTCAAAACCACGCCTTGTTCGCTCAGCCTTCTATCACTTCGTCCTCTCCTTGCAAGCCCAATTACTGCCATCGCCCTGGCGGAAGTAATTTTTCCTGTAATAGCTTTATTTCAAAATGTGTATATCATGAACCGCCTGGAATTACTTTCTCAGGTCCTCTACCGCTGAGGGAATTGGAAAAGTTTTTTTAAATATTTAGAAAGTTATTTCCTTTGAGATAATTTGATGCCGCCTACAGGAGAAATTTTGTCTGTCGTTATTACAGTAACAAATTAGAATTTCAGATATCCATGAGTACATGCTTCCCTGGGATTACTTAAAAAATATTCCTTTAGTGGTTTGATTGGAACGAAAACTTAGAAAATACGTTTCCGAGTACTGAAGTAGATCTACGTTCAACTGTTCAGAATGGATGTATCATTTTACAAGTCTTCAATGGCACACTCTAAAACACATACACTTTGCTGTGTCTCTCACCCATACACTTGCCTACGTAAATACAGCCATGATCGATATTATAAATTTAATTTTTTCAACCGCAATATTGAAATTTTACTTACGATAAAATGGCAACCTTGGGGGGCAGTTAATTTACAGTCCAATGCCAGTGTTAAGTTCTCACGTCTTACCAAGTGCTATTCACATAGACGAAACGCAGTGACATCTCATCCTACTGGAAAAATTACTAATGCAGGGAACTGAAAGTTTAATAACGTCAGTGAATAAATGTCATACTTTCTCCACGCTTATTTAATATGCTGCTGCTAAGTTAGTTCAGCTACATAGTGACATTATCGCCCATTTGACATAAACAAATATTTTTGTTATGAATATATTTGAGCTGAAGTCGCCGAATTTACTTCGAAATAAAATATTGATTCTGATTTTTAATAGAGGTAAACCTATTGACTCCCAACACCTCCGTTACATATTCACCTTGTACTGGTAAATGGTAACTTGATCGAGTCTGAGGAATATGTGAAGCATTATTTCGTTGATTTATCCTCACAAACGAAACATTTATTGTGAGAGTTCCGGCGTTTGTGTAAGACTTGCTGACACATATCTACCAGTTGTTGCAGAAAATTCTGTGTGAATTTGACTGATACGAGAAAGTTCAATACAACTTTTTTTTTTGAGAGAGAGAGAGAGAAAGATGGTAGCAGCAAAATAACAAAATTTTCTGCCGAGAACGTTTCACCGAGTAGAATTCAGATGAAGCTCGAAGATCACTTTCTGGTTAAGTTCAGTAATACAGTCTGTCTGTTCAGAAAGTTTGAGGTCTGAAGAAATACATACCAAACGTATGGCTGCAGGATACTTGTAAGTGCCACGTACAAGTAGCCCAGCATGGCGAATCTCGGTGCCTAACTCGCTCATATACACTGACAGATATTCAAATTATTGTAGACAAGGAAGACATTTGCAAATTTCCACAGGTGGAAAAAAAGATGTCCACCAGAAATACGAAACAAAATAAAATTCTGACATTTTTTAAATGATTTCAAAGTAAGTAATGGATATTGGTAACATGAAAGAACACTGTGAATTTACGTTTGTGGCATAACGATTGCATGCGTGTAAAGGCTATTCACGATAAATTGAGCACTTTTGAAATCAACCTTAGAAAAAAGTCACTGCCCTTGAATGCATATACTTCAACGGGTGCACTGAGTGACATGCTTCCCGGTGAAGTTGGTAACGATGGGTGGAAAGTAGTTCCATATCTTAACGTCGAATAAAAAGTGTTACCTAACCATTTGTGATAATTTTGATTATTTATTTCGCTTTCTGTTCCTTTAATGCATAAGTGTGTGAAAATTATCAGATTTATAAAACGTTTACTTTTCTAATAATTTCACAGTTTCAGTTGACCAACGCACGAATAAAGTGATAAGGCCCATGACAATGTTAATTTTACTTAAGGTGGAATAATACTCAATGTGCACACAAGTAGATCTTAAACAGCTCATTTTACAGTGAACAGCCTATAATTGTAATAGTATTATCTATCTGTTTTCTGCATAAAGATTATCAAGATCTTTCCACAATATGTGAGGAATTTTTAAGGAAGATAATGAACTGCCGTATGCTTGGCGTGCCAAAGGGAATAAAAGTGGTTGAAGCAACCACGAATGCAATCAGTCGGTATATAATTACGAACCGCTGAACGGTAGTCATGTTTGCTGTTGTATGAGCAAACTCGCTCAGTTTTGCAGGAGCCAATTCCAGAATGATGCTTTCGCTACGTCGTGGGTACTATTTACTGTTTTGTTAGCGATTCGATTACATAAGCAAATTTATCGCTTCACTGGTGTAATGTACAGATACCATTTGGAGAAATACATTGAAAATATTATTTTTGATCATTAGTGGTAACGTATATTGGAAATTTTTTTTTTCCTCCTGCCTTACGAGACTTCACTTTCCAAAGAATTACGAGAGCATGGGAATAAGTATTTTGTAGATCATTGCAATTTTTCTTTCGTCGTACATTTATCTCACTGATTGTCTCCAAACCTGTTCTGAACTGCTTGGTAGATATATATATATTCCAGTATACTCCGTTAGTACGTAAACTAACATACACGTTGTTACACAATATTTAACTATTTTTTCACCTAGCGTATTCATCAATTAAATAATGGGGTATTTTAAAATAAGTTATTTAAAACGCAGAAAATAAGCTTTGATGTACGATCTCGTTTTCCATTTTTCCTCTTACATCTTGCCATTACGGTTCCCTTCCCCCTCCCCTAGGAAAAGTTGGAACTACCAAGAAGGTACTAGCTGTGACACAATTTCCAGGCCGACTGAGCTACCGGTTTGAAATTTTCCTGCAAGAACTTATACCTAAAATGCCCAACTAAATTCATGACATAAACGTATAATTTATATCTTAACTTTTCATCTATCATCTCATAATTTTTCAATCATACAGTACTTCCCTTGAAATGTTACCGTGTCGGTCTGAACCGGAGCGTCCAGGTTTATACTTTTTCACTCCGCACACTCATTGGTAGTACTTGACCGTTGCAAAATTCATTATTATATTCCATTCCCTGCCAATTGAAGATACCGGTAGCACATTTAGTGTGTCCCTTCGTCAGTTTCTAGGATTACTGTCAGTATACTTTTACCGCGCCATTTTCATGACGTTTTTATATTCTCACACCCCTGCTTCTGGGCTTGCAAAAAAGAAAATAGTACAGACACATGCGTACAACTTGACAAATTAAATTTCTCTGATTGAACGAGGCCGAAGTTTCTGATTCACGTCGCGCTAGAACCTTTCAAGCCTTTGTGATGGAACTTTATAATGTGATATATATATATATATATATATATATATATATATATATATATATAAGCGGTCCTCAATATTCCAACCTTGTAAAGTAGAAAAATTAGTAGAAATCTCACATATGTTATTTCTTAAAACGCATACCCGTGATCTACGTCACGTAAGCTATGTCCGAAAATCGAAATAAAAAACTAAGTGAAATAAAATATAATCTAACGAAATTATAGAAACATGTAATACTATACGACGGAGAGCATCCGATTACCAGTACGATGTGTTACTTACGTGATACCTTAACTGAGGCTTGAATGGATGAAATGAATGAAAAAAATTAAGGCGCATAACAGTACAAAAATGTTTCAATAACACATAGTACGCGTCGAATTACTAACAGAAAAAAAAACAATCGAACGAGAAAAACTCGGCATCACAGAATAATAAACTAACATTCTAGAAGCCTAACTTACGATCAGTTGACGGATAAAATGCTTTATGAGTAACAGCTAACAAATTTTTTTTCTTTACTAAAATGATCTGTCAGATTGTGCGAATAAGATCATTCCCATTACACACATTTTTGAAATAAGATTTTTATAAATAAATTTACAGTGGAATTCAAATACGGCCAAATATCTATGATTGCAAATGAATCAGCGGGACGACTCTGTATATTTTTCTTTGGCTCAGATGAGCTAATTCCAAGAATCTAAAATTTCTTCGCAGGTAAATATAGGCATACCTAAATTTAATGGCAGTATGTAATAGACTAATATTATCCTTTTATCTAGCATGATGGTACAGTAAACTACTGTAGAAAATCGTATTGTATTGTAAAGGGCTTTTTAATGTCCCCCGGTTTTGTGGTTGGAAGCTTAGCAAGGGACGGCTTACGGACTAACTTATAGCCTAACTTAAATTAACACATATGCCTTATCCGGGGCTCGAACCCAGAACCTCTCGCACTCCAGATTGGTGGTGCATATTCTAGAAAATGTTCCACATTTATGGGTGCGACCAGTTCCTCCAGAGGATAGATATGGGAAGGGTGCAGTAATACAGAGTGCTAGTAAATTTCCATTACAACCTCCTAGGACTTGTAAAGAGGACTGAGTAAACTATATTTTGAACGGGAACCCATGTCCAGAAACGTGCCGTTTTTGTGCTACAGCCATTTCAAATCAGGCGTATCACTCGTCCTCTTCCGCTGAGGGAAAGAGTAATGTCTCGGATGTGCCTGTGTTCGTATGCAACTGGGTAGGCAGGACATTACTTCAGACAATCACTTGATGGCACGTGATGTCTACTCTGCCTCGAGCCCCATTGCACGCGCATTTTTTCGCGTACTCTCTGACTGGCTCTGTCCAACGTGATGCAGTACAGCCTATTCCAGTTTGGGAGCGCGATGTCTCTTTGGAGCACCACAGTCGTTCCTGTTGGCGGTGAAGGTACCTTGTTCTCGGAGCCGTTGCGTAACTGTGGTGAGAAGGGTATACGATGGTGTCGCACGTTGTGGATAACGCTCTTGATACAGCCGACGAGCTGCTCTTCCATTAACTTCAGCTGCGCCATACACAAGGATTATGTCTGAGTATTCCGCAAACGTGTACTCGACCATATTCGATCGGAAACACAAAAGGCGCGCGAAGGAGTTCGAGGCAGCGTAGACTTCACGTGCCATCAGGTGATTGTCTGGAAGTAATGTCCTGCCTACCCGGTTGCATACCAACACAGGCACATCTGAGACATTGCTCATTCCCTCAGCGGAAGTGGACGAGTGATACGCCTGATTTGAAATGGTTGTAGCACGGAAACGGCACGTTTCTGGATATGGGTTCCTGTTCAAAAGATAGTCTACTCACTCCCCTCTACAAGTCTCAGAAGTTTGTAAGTGAAATTTCTTAATATTACCAGTTATACTAAAAACGAAAAGAAAGGGTATAGCAATTTAAAACTACAAACTTTCTATAAATAGGTATAACTCATTTACTATACCGCGTATACTCAATGTTGACTTCGTGGCTCAGATGATACGGTAACGATTCAATTCAAAGGAGTGGTAATGGCGTCTGCTCTGTCCCAAGTTCCCATAAGAGTTCTTTATTATTTAAAGTACGGTAAATTGCGGAATATAAATATTAATTATCGGAAAAATATTCATTTCTAGTAATTTTTTTTTTTTGATAAATCCAATAATTAGGTTTCGATATTTAATTTGATGCACGCAGTTGGCCGTTACTTATTGTACGTGAAACGAAAAAACAAAATGGGCAGGTAAATAAATCCTTGGTAGGAGATTTGAAAGGTGCTTTACTGATCATCAACTAATGTGTAAAAATGTTTGATCCGACTCCTTATATTTCTCTATGCCATAACAGATTAATGAAAACTGAAACGAAAATAATTTCGTGAAGGAAAGCGGGGAACTTGGTGAAAATGGCTTTAATAGTGAAGCGCTACTTGCGAATGACGAGAAACCTTCCTTCAACGAGTGACAATTGATATAGGCTTCCATTGTTCGTAGGTAAAGACAATAGCACTAATTATCAGATACGCTGCAGCTCTACGAAAATTGGAACACGACATCTTGGAAAGTTACAAAGGAATATTCATGAAAACTTAACATAAAATAGTTTCCTAAAAACAGCCTTATTAAGGGGGTAGTATCCACTCCATATTCGAATTTTCTTACAAATCTTCGCAATGAAAATGCATGGCCAGAAATAAAAAATCAAAGCTAGGCATGACATGGACGACTACTTAACGATTTTTTTTTTTTAATTGTAGGGTTTCGAATATGCCTGTATTTTCCCATGTGAGACTAAAATTATTAAATAATTAGATAATGTATGATTACGGTTACAGATGTGACACTAATCATGTGGGAAAAATACGTGGGATTTAGAAATAACTGTTTAAATGTTCCCTATGCCATTACTAGCTTGGTTTTTAAATATTGACTCCGAAAATTAAGTTAATACGGAAAATGCGTAAATCCAAGATAGCAAGGATACTTCCCCCTTAAAGAGAGAAGAAGCCAAAAAATAGTATGATCTCTGACTTATAAAAAAAACTTTTCTATGATGAGTTTACTGCAAGCATGTTCCATGAAATTTACAAACTACTGTATTTTACAAACTAAAACGACTGATATCTAACAAATAAGTGGTATGGCAATAGTAAGTGTTTATAAATATTTCACTTTATAAAAAATATATGTGTTGGTTTTTAACACTTCAAACTCCTGACAATGGTGTGGATTTTTTATGAGTTTCCATCGTATCTTAACAATTCACAGTGACTATACTCTTTCTAATTATGAGAGGTATATGGAATGTGTGTTTTCGATTGCGTGAGCGGTTGAAATGCCTTTGAAGACGAGTACATGTGTCGATGTACAACGGTCGCAAACTGTGGTTGTGCTGCAATATTGCTCTCTCTCTCTCTCTCTCTCTCTCTCTCTCTCTCTCTCTCTCTCTCTCTCTCTCTCTCTCTCTCTCTCTCTCTCTCTCTCTCTCTCTCTCTCTCTCTCGTGTATGAAACATCAGAGTGAATTCCTGTCCGAGTTGATACTATTGCGGTTGTCCCAAGTTCCCAGAACTCATATTTGGAATGTCGAAATTCCATTGTTACACACTGAAGTTCCCCGTGTTTTAGCTCTAAGCTATTATCTCTGCCAGACACTTCACTTCTCAATCTATGCATAACTTAATGAGGAAACATTGCGTCACATTCCAGATGCTGGTTATCCGCTCTGTATGAATACATTGGTAGGCGAAGTAGTTACATTACGAGCTAGAGAAGTGAAACTTGTTTCTATAATTTCCTTATCAGCAGCGTGTTGTATAGAAAAGTCACCAGGATATAAAGAAAATATACGATACTTAAATATAATGCATTCAAAATATTTGTAAAAACATATAAGGCACAGAGTAGTTTTCTTATTTGAAAGAATGTCACTTTTAAACCTATGTATGAATAAAGAAGTTTGTTAGTTAAATCATCTAAAAATATGAAAAATATACACAGTAACAATATTTAGTTCATGGAATATTGGAATTATATCTGAGGAATTTCATAGTTAACTATTTACACAGTAATATATATATAATATATTATATATAGAGAGTTTATGTACATAACGATTTTATGTATACAGGATTTATATACTCCTGGTTTTCAGTATATGATCAATGAAGACAGAAACTTCAATACGCATTCATACGCATTATTTGATCGAGAGAAATCATCATTTTAGCTTATTTTCAGAAATGAATGAGAAATTATAGTTCACATTCAGCACTGTAAAATTTCACAGAAACTAAACTGAGATCAGATTAAAAGAATAATAAATCTATGATAATTTGTATTTGGTAGGTGTTTTGCGATTGTAATAGAGATAACATTTTATCGGTTCAGCGGTGTTAAAATGGACGCCATTTGACGGAACAGTCACAATGTATCGTATTTTGAAACACGTCGTAGAACTACAGCACATATTTTATTTAACTGATATACGGCTTTTATCATTAAGTTTTGTATTTATCGCTTGAAAAAACTGCCAGAGAAATGTCTTCATTGCATCCTCGATTTGTGATTACTAATGCGATTTGGTCCCCAGTAAATTTGAGTCAGAATTTTCCACGTGGGAAATATGGTGGATATTACAGATGGAAAACAGTGTTTCTCGAGGGTTGGCCCGTGCTCGCCTCTTACAATTTCATTTCATCGCTTATTCCATCTCGCGGTAACATATCGTGTCACACTTGTGGAACGTCGGGTCCTATTTCAGGCTGGCGTTTTATCATGCGGGTGTACTACCATTCAGAGTTTATCATGTGGTTGCACTACCATTCAGAGTTTATCTTATCGTCATAAATGCGCGCGTTTTGGGCGTTGTTTGAACCTACTCCCTCTCACAAAGTAAAGCAGGAATTTCAACTTCGACACCGACACCAAGCGACTGTAAAATTTATGGCGTGGTACATCGCATTAACGTAAACTTTTTCCACGATTTGACATTAATGAAAAATCTTCCGCGTGACTAATGTAGCCCCTGCTCATGCTTCAGACACTATAAGTCTGCAAATATTTCTCCATCGCCACTTCTCCAAGCTGAAAGTCGGGTGGGAGGTCCGAAATTAATTATTCGTTCCACGCATGTTTATTTGCACGTTTGAACTAAGATAAACTCCACGAGGATATTTCTTAGCTCTTCGTGAACTCATGCCGCAGCATCTCACTGCTAATGATTGCTAGATTCTAGTGAGCATTCTAATTTTGCATTTCTTCCGAGTGCCTTCCTGGCGTAATACTCTCTCTCTCCCTTTCTTTCACACACACACACACACACACACACGCACACACACTCTCTCTCTCTCTCTCTCACTCTCTCCCTCTTCCTACGTCTGCACTTCACATTTCTCTAAGAAGTTCCAATTACGCTACTCTGCCATGCAGAATCAATGATGATTCGTTTCCGGTTTCCACCTGGCCCTGAGATATAAGGCGTCTCGAAGCGTTCCAGCTTATTTGCGCTCGTGCACTCGCAAAGGAGAAGTTGAATGATGCACTTCGTTCATTAATCTTACAATTTAGAGGCACATTCCTGAAGAAAAAATTGCGCTCCTTCACTTAATGATACGACATCCTCCCTCGAAATGTTCTCAATTATCGTATAGTAACACGTTGTAACCATTGCCACGGGCAAACCAATATTTCTCAAACTGAACCATACTGGTTAATATATAATTTACAGTTCCTACGAAAACCCAACGTAATAAGATAAATATGATATTTTTAAAGATTCATTAAGCGACTTTGTGAATGAATGTCTGTGAGACTGCCAGTAAAAGGTGGTTTTGGGTTAAGTTAAATCGTGGAGAAAGCTTTTTGGTTTGTGCCCAATCATCATACAGTTAATAGAGATTGGTTTTTAATCGTGTAATGTAGTTGAGGAGACACGACTTTTTTGGGAGTGCGAAAGAAGGCCAGCAATAAAGAGTGAGATGTTTGGCGAACCAGAGGTGATTAGAATTTCGTCAGACGGTTCAAATTCGTCTGTTAGTATATCACGTCATCATGCGAGAGTCGGAAAGGCGTCGACGATGCAGAAAATATGGCATGCGTATATTCGAAGAAATTTAAGTGTTGTCGTTTTCCATTCAGTATGAACAAAACATAGGAAAAATATAAACATAAAACTATTTCTCCGCTTTTCTTGAGCTGATGACTAGGCGCGACACTGAGTAACCTTACAATTACTTCAATCTGTACGTGGCGCCATCGTGTGGCGAGCATACATTAACGACGGCATAAAACGCTCCTTCATTCCTAATGACGGATTTGCGTTTTATTCGCAGATCCCGCCTGCTTGAACACAGCAAACAAAAGGGCTTCAGTGTCAGCGCTGCACATCTCACTACAATTTCCGCGTTAACCCTGTACCCTTACTTAAAAGCTACGTTTAGTTCGTCCATCAGCTACCAGGGTTCCTTATAAAACTAACTGCAATACACTGATAAAAAAGTTTTGTTGAATCAAACAAGATTAGTTTGGTGCAACCAAATTATTTGTTATATAGGGGCAATGAAATATTTTGTTGCTGAAACCGAATTATTTTGTTGTTCTCATTTGGTTGCCCCAAACTGTACAATTTCGTTGGTGCTACTAAATATTTATTTGGTAACACGTACATTAAACATTTTGGGCCAAAAACAAAACATTTTTTGTGCCTGTTCGACCGAATTCCTAACCTTCACCACCTGCAACCGAGCGCTACGCCTTAGTAACCTCGGCTAACGTGACAATTGATGCCACAGGAACGCTTTTAAATAGATATGCCGCAAATATTTGGCAACGTGTGCAAATAAATATTTCAAGTTTTACAGCTTTACTTGTCAGTTTATTGTTGCATTGTTTTATTAATATGTTTATACGATTGTTAAACATGAATAGATGCACTAACAAACACGGCTACTATCCCAATTGTCACAAAAATACGAACAAACTCTCGAGCTGTATTTTCGAACGAAGGTATTCAAATGAGTGGCCAAACAAATATATACAGTTGATTCAACAAACTATTTAGTTGACAGTATAATTTTTTTTTTTTTTTTTTCCCCAACACAGAGATTCTGTTTATTCAAACATATTTTGTTAGACGAACAAAAGTAATTTTGTTGCTTTTCAAATTTTGTTTGCTCAATAATATATTTTGCTAGGGCAACTGTGTATGTATTACATATATATATATATATATATATATATATATATATATATATATATATATATATATATATATTTGGCCCTATACAAAAAAAATATGTAATATGTAGTACGGTTTCCCTCCCGCACCAAACCACAACACAACCACCAGCAATAAACGTACTTTATATAGTTTGCTTTGCATCCGTGTGCATTATAGTGTAAAATCTCAAGTAATAATTTATCGAACCCGTGTACTCACCAGTGCTTAAGTGTATCGTTTATTTTTGCGCACATTATTTAAAACAAAAAATATGGTGTTCAAGGTTTAGTGGTAAGACAAAAGATATAATCATATGGTTTTAATTGTGATACATTTTTAAATTATAGTATTGAAAATTCATTTGAAAAAAGTACAGAAACTAAACTCACTTTTACAGTTGTACTACCTACACATACTCAAAGCCCAATAAATAAACTATGCTGAGAATATAAACATTAAAAATTAGGACATTATATATATATATATATATATATACATTATAGAAACCTACGATTTCCAGTCATTCAATGTTTTAAAAATTATTCGGCCCATCCGTCGCTCCCTTCCAACCGGTTTGTGGGGGGGGGGTGGAGAGGCTGCCCTCCTCCCCCAGATCACCCTTGGATCCATCCTTGGTTGTTTGCAAAGTTAATGTTTGTACCGGCCTAAATTTTTCTTCATAAAAAATCCTGATAACGCTGAATAGACGTGAAGCGCACTGACAGGCTATTAGTGTTGTCTGCTCTGGCTGGCGTGAGAAAAGAAGAAGCAAGGGCTTATTTAATATTGCTCGCTGCACGATGGCGCCACGAGCATACTGAACAATACACTACTCGTGTTTTGCTCTACTGATGCGGAGAAAATCTCGCACGTCTTCGTCTTTCTTTTTGTGTAATTTACATTAAATCGTTGTACGGTGCGTGTTTATACACAGGAAGATGGCATGGGCTCCATCAGCATAGCGGGTTTTAAACACTTTGATGACTGAATCTGTACTCAAAAAAAACTGAGTCGTGGGGGAGGTCGTGTGCGTGCCATTTCCGCCATTGCCAACTGAAGATGAAGTTTTGTACTTTTACCATACTATCCAGTCTTTTAGCACCAAACTTCTACCACCTGTGCGACCAAAGATGGCATGGGCTCCATCAGCATAGCGGGTTTTAAACACTTTGATGACTGAATCTGTACTCAAAAAAAACTGAGTCGTGGGGGAGGTCGTGTGCGTGCCATTTCCGCCATTGCCAACTGAAGATGAAGTTTTGTACTTTTACCATACTATCCAGTCTTTTAGCACCAAACTTCTACCACCTGTGCGACCAAAGATGGCATGGGCTCCATCAGCATAGCGGGTTTTAAACACTTTGATGACTGAATCTGTACTCAAAAAAAACTGAGTCGTGGGGGAGGTCGTGTGCGTGCCATTTCCGCCATTGCCAACTGAAAATGAAGTTTTGTACTTTTACCATACTATCCAGTCTTTTAGCACCAAACTTCTACCACCTGTGCGACCAAAGATGGCATGGGCTCCATCAGCATAGCGGGTTTTAAACACTTTGATGACTGAATCTGTACTCAAAAAAAACTGAGTCGTGGGGGAGGTCGTGTGCGTGCCATTTCCGCCATTGCCAACTGAAGATGAAGTTTTGTACTTTTACCATACTATCCAGTCTTTTAGCACCAAACTTCTACCACCTGTGCGACCAAAGATGGCATGGGCTCCATCAGCATAGCGGGTTTTAAATACTTTGATGACTGAATCTGTACTCAAAAAAAACTGAGTCGTGGGGGAGGTCGTGTGCGTGCCATTTCCGCCATTGCCAACTGAAGATGAAGTTTTGTACTTTTACCATACTATCCAGTCTTTTAGCACCAAACTTCTACCACCTGTGCGACCAAAGATGGCATGGGCTCCATCAGCATAGTGGGTTTTAAACACTTTGATGACTGAATCTGTACTCAAAAAAAACTGAGTCGTGGGGGAGGTCGTGTGCGTGCCATTTCCGCCATTGCCAACTGAAGATGAAGTTTTGTACTTTTACCATACTATCCAGTCTTTTAGCACCAAACTTCTACCACCTGTGCTACCAAAGATGGCATGGGCTCCATCAGCATAGCGGGTTTTAAACACTTTGATGACTGAATCTGTACTCAAAAAAAACTGAGTCGTGGGGGAGGTCGTGTGCGTGCCATTTCCGCCATTGCCAACTGAAAATGAAGTTTTGTACTTTTACCATACTATCCAGTCTTTTAGCACCAAACTTCTACCACCTGTGCGACCAAAGATGGCATG
This sequence comes from Dryococelus australis, assembly GCA_029891345.1. NCBI lineage: Eukaryota > Metazoa > Arthropoda > Insecta > Phasmatodea > Phasmatidae > Dryococelus > Dryococelus australis. The sequence goes on along the minus strand of CM057000.1, from coordinate 118,062,259 downwards.
GGCTCCATCAGCATAGCGGGTTTTAAACACTTTGATGACTGAATCTGTACTCAAAAAAAACTGAGTCGTGGGGGAGGTCGTGTGCGTGCCATTTCCGCCATTGCCAACTGAAGATGAAGTTTTGTACTTTTACCATACTATCCAGTCTTTTAGCACCAAACTTCTACCACCTGTGCGACCAAAGATGGCATGGGCTCCATCAGCATAGCGGGTTTTAAACACTTTGATGACTGAATCTGTACTCAAAAAAAACTGAGTCGTGGGGGAGGTCGTGTGCGTGCCATTTCCGCCATTGCCAACTGAAAATGAAGTTTTGTACTTTTACCATACTATCCAGTCTTTTAGCACCAAACTTCTACCACCTGTGCGACCAAAGATGGCATGGGCTCCATCAGCATAGCGGGTTTTAAACACTTTGATGACTGAATCTGTACTCAAAAAAAACTGAGTCGTGGGGGAGGTCGTGTGCGTGCCATTTCCGCCATTGCCAACTGAAGATGAAGTTTTGTACTTTTACCATACTATCCAGTCTTTTAGCACCAAACTTCTACCACCTGTGCGACCAAAGATGGCATGGGCTCCATCAGCATAGCGGGTTTTAAACACTTTGATGACTGAATCTGTACTCAAAAAAAACTGAGTCGTGGGGGAGGTCGTGTGCGTACCATTTCCGCCATTGCCAACTGAAGATGAAGTTTTGTACTTTTACCATACTCTCCAGTCTTTTAGCTCCAAACTTCTACCACCTGTGCGACCAAACCCATCATTTTCGTAAGGCTCGTGACACAATGCGAGTTTGTGTAATAAAGATGTCGATTCTTGTGACGATGAAAATTATTTGTGTAATTTATTATTAAACACTATCTCACAGAAATTCATCGCCATAAAATAATCATAATCACTGATGCATTTTTATGTTCTGATGTGCTCCTTTATTGTAAGAACTGTTACAAACAAAGCCCATAAAAATGTGCGTGATATCCGCCTTAACTGAAGTGCTGTAGATCAGTAAATCTTTAATAATAACAAAAAGCTGCTTCGATAAAAAAATTTTTAAGTAAAAGGTATAGGTGAAGGTCAATGAGAGCATAGCATTTATGTGGAGAGTGATATAATACTCTTATACATAAACTGGCATCTAAATAGCTGTTTTAATAAACGTTTAACTGTTATTTGGTACTTGTAGTTGGTAACGTGATAAATTCAAAGTAGAAGTTCTGCCAATTGTTTCAAATATGCGCACTTATTTTGGCGACGCTGCGCGCTTTAAAGGAAGCATTAATCATGTTTCGAATTTATTGATTACTTGGTTTAAAGTGTATATACTGAAATCGTGGAGCGTGTAAAAACCACACTTACACAATACGAAGACCACGAACCAATTTCGCGATTGGTTTGCAATATTTTTTTTTTACAATATTGTCGTTTAACGCAATCCAAACTCAGATTTTGCTGTTAATGTAACTTTATAGTACTCACAGTAATAAATACGGTATTTATTATTAAATGTATTTTATTTTACTTCACTGATTTAGTGTTATCAACGCTACCATTAAAAGTGAAACTGTAATTTGATTACCAAAGTTGTAATTTGTTCCGCATTTTATTTGAAATAAATTCTCTTCGGCGTGAAAGAATATATTTTTTTTTGTCACGCCCGTTTTAGTTCTGCTGTCATCCATTTACTGCTTCCCTACCGCTTCACGCGATTTTATTCAACTGGGTGAAAGGACTAATTAAAGGGCAATAATGGATTGAATGAAAAACTCTCCCAGCACATTAACACGCCGGTTTTATTTCTGACGTTAAATAGGTGTTACAAATCCAATCCCTCAAATAAAGCTTTGGCTCACATTTCACTGATGCAATAATTTCAGCCACAATAATGTTTCTCAACAGAGCATTAACAAAAATTTGCACCACTTTCACTCGACCTCTTTTTATTCTTGTAAAGTTTCAGTGTAAAGAATTTTTTTTCCCAAATTGATATAACTTGGTATATTAATATCACGACTTTATTCGAGATGGGTAATTATGGCGTGCGTTACAAGTCATCAGACATTAATTAATCTTAAAAGTTGCATGTGTATCCATGAAACGACCGGAATGAACGGAGAACTTTTCTATCGTAAGAGTAGCGCTTCAACAGCGATTTCGGCTAAGAAGATAGCTTTTTAAAACTATGTGTCTAGGGCATGGCAACATAAGTTTACCCTCGTTAACCAGTTTTTTTTTTTTAATCTACCCATGACTAAGTTATATTTCAGTAAATTCTTTAACAGTCTCGCCGTTTGTCAAGCATCACCAAAATTGGTAGCGATGTAGGGAAAATAATGCGGTGTTTATCACTGTATTAAAAGTGTAACGTTTTAATTAATTGTGTTTTTTTTAGTTTATATTCTCTTTATCATTGTAAAACTACAAATATTTTCTTTGTAATTGTTCCACAGTTTCATTTCATCGACGCAAGAATTAAGTGATCGGATCCATCTAAACGTTAAATGTTCGTGTGGCGGAACGATACAAAAGGGGTAAAAAAAAATCAGTAAATATGAAGCAGGGCTTTAAGAAGAGTTTATTTAACAATGTTTTTAACAACTGATCTACAAAAATTAATTGAGTTAATTAATTTGTTCGGCTTTAAATATTGTTAGCGTAAGGAAAACATTTATGACACGCGTAATCTACGTGAAATCGTAAGCTGGCATTGAGTAACAAGGATAATAACGGCAGAATCTGGGTTTCTGGGAGATTAGTGAACTGTCGTTGCACTTGATATGCCCGAAAATTAGGGCTCGCTTTGAAAAAGATTATATATATATATATATAATTTTCTTGGTGGCTGTGCCACGCATGCGAAGTTCACTCAAAATTGCTGCATTTCGGCAGGCATGCATATCTTAAAAGATATGGTTTACGTACTTAGAATCTGTTAATTTATTGGTGGGCATAGTACTTATACGTTTTGGGGAAATATCTAAAATATTTCCCCGTGTATTAATTATGTATATTTTATGACATGTTTGTCTTACTACGCTGAATAAGCTACAACGGAGGGCTAAGAGATAATTCCAGTAGTACAAATTGGCTAAGATTTCGGAGACTTTTCGAAATTGTGACAGATCTTCAAAGAAAACGTTTCTTTTTATATAAAATAATTAATTTTTAAGGACCAAATATAGTTAAGGTGAGCTGGTTGTAATTTATACAAACTTTTCGGACTCCATGAAACGAGAATTTACAAACTCCAACATTATGTTTGTCATCGTGGACGTAGGAGTTGAAAACGGAAATCCAGCGGCGTGAAACAAACAACGGCAGGAATAATTTGCTCGGTTAGTCTAGTTATTAATAACATGTACTTGCCGCCAATTATAACGACGTGTGGTCAGCGAACCCACAGGTGTTACTGCCCCCGCCGATTTTTCATCATTACAGAACTCGCGCGGAAATACGTGACGAGAGGGCCCTTTACATAAGATGTAAGCGTGTATCGTCTGTCACAATGAGACTTCAACGCTCTGGTACAGTACTGGCAAAGTGCCTGGTAACCGTCTAGAACCGTGCTTTCGAGTCACCGGTCACGTAGGCTAATGCAGTCAGTTATATGCTGTTCACAGTAAAGCGAGCACTTTTGAGACACTGGTTACTTTTTCTTTTCAGCTATTTTTTTTTTATCCTTTAACCCCATTTAAAATAAATATCGCCATGCAAGTAATAAACACAGTGCGTGTATTCCACCGCACTCGGAAGTTAACGTCTAAGGCTAAAATGAAATATATTTATTGACTGACATTCCAAATGAGAGGGCTTTCAAAAGTGCTCACTTAACCGCGAATAGCCTATGCATGGCGTGCAATACTGAGCTTCTCAATAATCTATATCGACGTCTTTCGGCTTTCAGCAGTAGGTCCTACAGCCTGTTCAACACGCAAAAAAAATGCATACGTACTATTGATGATCCTCCCTGATTAGAGTACAGAGTTGCACTTCGTAACTTCTTAGAGTGGCTTCACTTGCTGCTGGTAGAATGTGTTTTTACCGAAATGCCAATATGTATCGAAAGATTGAATAAATCAGAGTAAAAGTTTAAATCGTTTATTTAATATTTTTGTCTCAATGGTGATTATTTCAGCTTATGTTTGTTAACCCACTGAAAAAAATATATATTGTTGTAGGAAACCATAATTCTGTAGCCGTTACCCTCCAAGACTGTTAAAATGGGGACAACAGTCTGTTTGGTTATGACTACCTTACGAATTTTGTTAAAGGTATACGGTAACGCCAACAGAATATATTGTAAAAGGACAGGGAGTCACAAATCAGTGACGTCATTACTTCCTACAGAATAGATTGTTGCGATTACAAACTAGTGGGGCTCTGGCTACAGTCCAGTATGGCATTCCTTACAATGCTGCTCTGACGATGATTGTGCACCCAACAGTAACATATATGGTAGTGCTAATAATCTATTCTGTTGCCTTAACAGAGCAGTATGTTGGCTCCAGCAAAGATATATGGTAATCCTGACTATCTGATCTGTGTACCTTTACTGAGCGGCATGGTAGCCCTAGTCATGCTGTCTATTGTAATTCCCTCGTCGGCTCATAGAACACGCTGCTATTTGTACTTATTTTACAGAACTTGAAAAACTTCCTCGTGGAAGCAGGCAGTCTTGAACTGCCGGAGCTTGAGTTGATAGACAGACCCCTTAAACCGCTCGACCATTTCCTCAGTTATGAGATCCGGGTTTTTTTATATGTGTTTGTCTTACTTTGTTTAATTTAATTTAAACACTGTCATGTAATGTGTCTACAGACAAATATTTCTAGACGAATTCTTAAATGTTTAGTTATTTTAAAAAAATATATATATATTCTTTCCTTTATGTTATATATATATATATGTATCATGTAACATTGGATATCATCTGATATAAAATTGTTATTTTACGTGTAACGTTTGTGTAAACAGTTTTTCCTTATCAATTAACTTGCAACACAAATTCAGTTATGGCGTTAGTAATTCGTTTTTATGTCCTGTTTGTGTAAGTGATATACGTCTTGTAAAAACTAATAGGACATCCCAGCACCCTTGTTGAAATTATTACTTTTAATGCATAACATGGTGGTGTCTGTCAATACTTAGAGGGTGCACATTACCCTCACAGAATTTCAACAGCCTCCACTAAATAAATATTGATTCACATTAGCTACATTTTCCCATTTATCTTCGGTATTGTAAATTCTACTAGATATGTAATCTTTAAAATAAAAACATAATGTATAGATGTTGCATTTGACTTTCCGAGATGCTGTTGTAATTGCCATACTTGTTTGATACTTCTACAATACTAGCTCTGTAATCTTGACATAATCATATGGTTCCTCTACAGTTCATGACACTGTTGTAATCACCATACTCTTTCGTTAACTCTACAATACTAGGTCTGTGATCTTAACAGAATCGTAGGGTACCTCCAACAATTCACGACTCTGTTGTAACTACACTACTTTTTCTGTAAACGTTTGAAAAAAAAAGAGGTGGTTTCTACAGAACATTGTGCTGCAGCTACCTAACAGCACTGCTGGGTTTACAATATTTTGTTCTGTTATCATTACAATACTGTAAGATTGTATTCACAAACTATCTGTGTTGTTTTTACAACAGAAAACACTGTTCTCGATACAGAAAAAAGTATTCCTACAACAAAATAACTTTTAAAAATATTTAGATAGTTCTGTTAACAATCGGGATTGTAAAGTATTACAGAACATTCTGTTCCTGGTACTAAACTTTAATTGTCGCTACCATATAATTCCATTACAGAACTGTTCTGTTAAATTCCGTCTGCTGATTTCTTTCAGTGCCGAATTAGAACTAAATGCTTTTATACGCATACGTATACGTAAATAATAAGTGGTCGAGGGACACATTTCTTTATAATCTTGTATCTGGTCGATTTCAATGAATGTTTCAATACATATTCAAAAAACTAATTTTTGAAATTAATTTCATTGTTTTTTTTGTGAATTGTTTATTATTTATGTGGATAAAATTTAAGGGCTAAATAATCATCTAGCGTTTATCTTACACTATTTAAATAATAATTACAACTAAATAAATATTCTATAAATGTTTAATGAAATGACCAGGTATATTTAAGACATTCTAATGAATACAAAATAGAAACATTTTATCTTGCACAATATTTTGTTATCACACGTTTACGATCTTTTAGTCATATCTATTAGGGTTTACGTAGTACATTTAAGACACCGTCAACCAAATATCTACATATTTATGATATATTTAGTTTAATCGAAAAATGCTATTTAGACATATCTGGTATCAGTGATAGCCAGGATATAGACATAATAGGACCTTTTAAAAATATATTCATTATAAGCATTCAAATCTTACGGCTTATGTAGTGAAACGTCATCAAACTCTCATCGGTTGTAACGTTTAGTGACATCCATCATATTATTCTTGTGTCTCTTCGGCTGTTTCATTTTGTTGTAAAAATTTTCTTCTCCTATTGGTGTACATATTATGTATTGCACTGTTTGCGGGTTCTCTGGGTAACCCTTACCTGCCATTATTTGAAATAATGTTGCTCTAAGGTTCCTTTACAATACCTTTCATTGTTTACGCATGCGTTATAATTACGGTTATGTATTTTCACCTGTATTATAAATTGATTAAATATTTAACTCGGAGTTGTTCTACCCCAGTGAAAGTAATATTTCTATCATCACAGTTAATATATCATATTTCTGGAGAATTTTGTGGTATATATTATTTGCAACACGCAAGTTTTAATTATTTAGACTAAAAAAAGTAACTGTCTAATAAATCGGGCGTATGAGAGCCGCATTTCATTCTTCATGTACACGTGTACATTTCCAACGTATTGATACACTGTGTCCTTTGGGTAATGTCGCTTAGTTAGCACTCATGATTTATCTATGTTTGTAGGCTATTCACGGTAAAATGAGCACTTGTGAAAGCCCTGCTTAGAATCTACTTGTATGCACGTTGTATAATATCCTGCCTTCCGTGAAATTAACATTGCCATGGGCCTCAGCACTTTATTCATGCGTCGGTCAAGTGAAACTGTGAAATGTTTAGAAAAGTAAATATTTTACCAATCTGCTCATTTTTACACTTCAATGCATAAAAAAACAGAAAGGCAATGAAAAAATTATTTAAGATATCACAAATAGTTACCTAACACTTTCATTTTGACGTTAATATGTCGAACTATTTCCCATCCATCGTTACCAACTTTACTGGGTGCATGGTACTCAGTACACCCTTTAAAATACAGGCTGAGTCCTTTAAAAGAGGTCATGTGGGACATGTGTGTAAAGGAACGAGAAAATGTGGAAATACAGACCAGTGTGACAACAAAATACGTAGAGTAGGTTCTGGAAGTGGCCGCCATTGACCTCGAGGCAGGTGTGCAAACGACACCATAAGTTGTGAAAGGCATGGGCGGGGACATGATGCGGGATGGCATCCCACGGGGCCTCTTTAAAATGACTCGCCCTGTATGTACAGGTTGGAGCAGTGACATATTTCTAAGGGCAAATTCAAAAGTGCTCACGCAACCAGTTTAATACTTCCACACGCCAGTTTCCCTGTCCAATGCACCAATGCGTGCATTCCGCAGACTTGACTCCCACTGGTCACCCTCACCACCACTTGATTCTTCTGGCTCGTCACTACGTTGTCTTCGTACACCTGTCGTTTAGTGTCACACATTCTTCCAAACTCTCAAACTCAAAAAATAATCTCGGTTCGGAGGCCCCGCTGCTGCTTAAGTGGTCTCGCTGGCCCCATCTGAAAGGTTCCCCGTACCGTAAGTCTCCCTGAGAGAGGCGAGGGCGATGAACCAGAACATCCTTTCAAAAATAACCACAGAAATTCAATCCGCTGAAGGCCAGGAGCGCACGCGCTGCGATAGGCTTATCACGGTGGAACGCGGCGGCTTGCCTTTGTAAATCTCCAAACGCTTCTTGGATTAACGCTCGCCTGACCTTCAAACGTTACGTTGGTCTCGCGAGAAGGAGGGGCCAAGAGAAGCCGCGAAGAGCAGCGAGCATGTAACACTATTTTGACAAAATATATATAATCGCATCAAAAATCTTGCTGAGACGTATTTAAAACAAGTCTGAGCTCGGGCCATCACACAAGGAATCTGTCTTTCTTCAATTTGTTCTAACGCATTTAGTAATTATTCAGCTTACTAAGGCCTTCAAAATTGTTTATATTAAAAGTATTTTTAATTCCCTTGTACTATTCTGTATTCGTCCAGAAATGGTGAAAAATATCCTCGTTCTAATTTTTTGGCATTGAATTAAAATTAAGACCTTTTTAATCGGGTTTGTTCCTATCACTCAACATTTGAAAACGGTTAATTTATTTTGTGTTGGCCATGTTCCTTTACACTTATATATATATATATATGTATATATATATATATATATATATATATATATATATCGGGACCCATTATCTTTAGAATTGTATATTTTCTACTGACAATCGAACATCAAATATTTTTATTGTATTTTCGTGTGACGGAATATATATAAAATTAGGTGCCCTGACTTTCTGAGCCAGTCATCATCAAAGCAGAGTGAAAACCGCTGTACCCAAAAGTATGACAATTTAGGGATGTACTACCCATATGGTGCAGCATCCACTAGGAAAGAACTTTTGGAAATTCGACCCGTAAGTGGGCAAAAAAGGATAAAATATATTTTCTAGTGCTACTCGCGTTGACAGTAACCTAAAATAAATAAATAAAAAATTTATATATCCCTTAAAGCACTATGGCACACTTGAATATCTTTTATTAAAATAATTACTTATAATCCTAGTTAATTTTAACATGAGAATTCTGTCGAAAAGAATGCCGTTATATTTCTACGGTATTAATTTGCCATTTTCTTTTATGCCATAAAGTGCTGGAAAGTTTCAACACGGGTCTTGGTATGTAAGATTTGAAGCTACGTTATGCTAATATTAAAAAAAAAATACTCCTGGGCAATCTAAATTGAAACGGAACCTTTTTCTGTGCTATGTATACTATTTGTCATCGGTCATACAAATTCAAATCACTGGTTGTACTAGTAAATTTACTAAAACACTAAATGCCATCGCTAAATTGACTTCACAATTTGTGGGACTGTATTACAAACAATTCTGGCGATTTAATAACGTTGTTACCTGAAATCGAACGGCGGATATAGCTGGTTCTAACAGGTTCCTGTGCTCAGTTGATAGAAAGCCATCAGAACGGTATTATGGTTGGAAAATACCTGCCGGAATTTTCGGAGGATAATGTAACGATTACGTCCATCTGTGTCGACGATATTTTATAATGCCCTCTCATCTGCGAGCACATGAACGCCCTGATCCACGTAGGCACAGGAAAATGTTGAAATATTCACCATATTTTATATTTTTCCCAAATCTGGAGGGGTCAGTACCAAAATGAACAAACTAGACCAAATGATTTGCACGCTGCTCAGGCCGACGAAAATTGTGTATATTTTAAATTTTAAATATATTTTATTTTGCAAGGCTCAACTGCTAGACCTGGTAGTGGCGTAAACTAATTGTACTGTTATTTTCGTTCATAAAATTAAATTATATACATTTTGATTAATATTAGTGATTCACATATTTTGAGTTATAAAGACGTTGCATTTACCTAACATACTACTCCTAACACAGCTCACGTAAGATGGTTAAGTTTGAAGTAAACAATAGTATAACGCGTTTGTGTAAATTTTCCGGTACTACTAGATATTTCGTTTTTGTTGTAATGTTACGTTCTTTTCTATCGAAATCAGTGCAGTAGTATTAATTTTAGACTAACTTAACGCCAAGTCTTATAGTGTGCGTTTTCGTAAAAGTATTTGAACTTGAACTTTTTCACTTATAAAGTTTTCAATTGTCTGCAAACGCACATAAGGTCCTAATGCACAGATACGTTAAATTAATACAAATCCGATACTGGTAAAAAAAAAAAAACAAGGATCGCGTGGTTGGTCATAAACGTGCATATGCATCCTGTTACTTTCCTCCACATTATGTGCTGATGTCACGTATTTAGGCATCGCAATTCTCCATTCCTCCAGTTAATATTAATTTATTTTCTGTAAATGTTCTTTTCCAATACAACATTTCAGTTTAATAACATTATCAACAACTGATAAAATGTTGGAAATCTCTCATTTATTTCTTCTAGTAATTCGTTAGTATTAGGACAATTATGTGGGAGTTATTCCTTCCAGTAGGACATCGTTATATATCATTATGCAGTCTTCCATGTCTACCATCTCTAAAATTTCTTTTTGCTTTCTGGTATTAATGCGAAATTCACTTTAATTAATTTTATCTCCGTCTGTAGTTCCATGTATCCTTGGCACAATTATTTGATAATATTCTTCCGTCAGTAATTTCATATTTCTTATTCCTCTTTTCGCTTCAGTCTACATTAGAGGTGCAGTATAATGAAGATGTTGAGACAACTGCTTTCTCCTGTAGTTACAGAACCAGCGCAGCGCAAGTAAAGGCTGTTCACAATAAAGTGAGCACTTTTGAACTTAACCTTAGAAATAGTCACTGCCCATGCCTGCATATATTTCAACGAGCGCACTGAGAGACATTCGCCCAGTAAAGTTGGTAACGATGGCTGGAAAATAGTTCCATATCCGAACATCAGATTAAAAGTCTGAGGTAACCATTTGTAATAATTTAAAATATTTATTTCGCTTTGCACGTTTTGTAATGTATCGAAGTGTAAAAAAAGGGCGAATTTGTGAGATATTTACTTTTCTAATAATTTCAATGTCCCTCTTGATCGACGTAAGAATAAAGCTACGAGGCACATTTCAGTGTTAAATTTACATAAGGCGGGATAATACACAACGAGCTTGGAAGTAGATCTCAAGCAGGGCTTTCAAAAGTGCTCATTTCACCGTGAACAGCGTTTAAAGATGAGTCGTGAGACTTCTGAGGGTCTCTCAGATGGGCCGATCTCCTCTCAGGCTTCACTTCGTTAATCAGAGTCTGCAGTTGGAAGAATCTGGGTACTCGCGTTTCATGCCTCTGCGTGTACTACGTTCAGTTCTGCTATGATGAGTACGCATTGCCCAGGGATACCATCGAGATCTAAGAGCGATGATTCGCTAACACAGTCCTGTTTAATGTAAGGCACGCTGGTATTTGTTCGTCGTCGTCTGCATTAGCTACCTGCACCAGCAAGACGTCGACCGATCTTATAAGAATATTTTTATATACTTGAGTATCGTTTAATTGAATTTAACTGGATTCAGGGTGATATTTTGGACCGGAAACATAGGTGATTTACATAGTTTAGTATTGTATACATTGTTGTTAAAATAAAAACTGTGTTCTAAAGTGAACGAAATTTTTTTCTCTAAACTATACATAGAAATGTGAAAAATCGAAATGTAAAATCAAATTTCAAAACAAAAAAAAAAATAAAGTAAAAAAATTTTAAATCATTACAATTACTGAACATTGCAACAATTTTCCAAGTAACTCGTATTTTGTTCGTAATTAAGAGTATGAATTAAATCTAGCATCTGCAAACTACTGAGAATAAAACTTCATTTTTTGTTGCGTCGGGATTCGATTAACATGGAAATTCGTAAAATCGCTATTGCGTTTGATCGTAATTCAATCGTAGTTCTACATATACAGATAATCGTAAGTTTTAGAGTCGTCAATGGCCTGGCTCGCTAAAGGTGCGTCCAGACATGCGTTAGTGTACGCAGGCGCGTACTCGTCTAGAAGATGGTGTACAGTAAACATCTGGAGAGGCCCTAGTTGGTGTGCGGGTGAAGCCAGTTCAGAGGAGAACAAGGTTGAAAGAGGAGCCGAGGAGAGAGCATTAGTCGGTAGAAATTTAGTTTCGGCAAAGGTCTCCGCAAGCTGATTATTTCGTGCACAGCGCACAACTTTGGTAGAGCTGCAGTAATCGTAGGTACAAAAAATTTGTAAATGTGACATTCCATTGGAAGGTAAAATCCCGATAATAGCTGCTTCGCCGCTTTATACCCACGTCATAAATTTATACTCGGAAAGAAGTGAACCAAATTTTTGTAATTCACTTAAAAAAAAAAAAGAAGAAATTGTATTTCATATTTAGAGTTTAGAGTCTCTATCATCATTTTGGATGCATTGCTTTTACAGACTCCCAATATAATTATACTTAATTTTATTTTACTTTCCATTAAAATTCCTGGAACTCTAAGATGCTTACAGACTGATGCCACAGATAAACTACTACAAGTTGAGCCCAGTCAGTCGTTGAGCGATTGTTAAAATGCACGTCCCTGTGGAGAAACAAACCACGCTAACTGATTGCGATATTGAACTGCGTTGTCCGGCCGGTCATTTATCGACAGAAAGCTAGTTCGAACATTAATGTTCTTTCTTACATGCTCAGTGTTAAAACTCAATGCCTGATATTTTACCATAAAATCCTCTGAACTTATCAGCCTATTACTTGAAAACCAGGCCACCCACAACAATGCGGCGACCTTTGCGTAAAATAAAATCTATCCCTACAGTTTGTACACATTCATCCTCCGTATATTTATCTAAACAATGAACTTTTAAGCATGTCACCTTTTACGCAGCAACTTTTCCATCATTTGGCGTAAACGTGTAGTAAATATTATTTTCTTCCATTGTATTACTATATTAAAAGAAAACATTGATGGTAAGGAAAAACAGTACGTCAATACCCGAAATCTGAGAAATATTAAATGAGTGGTTTTGAAGAAACAGCGTGGTGAGCTTATAGGTTTTTCACATGATTCGAGCATCATTTTACTCGCGCTGGTTCCTCTAGTACTCAGTTAGGAAATAGAGCTCCGTCCTCTGGCTTCAGCCGGCACTACTTGCATCCCTGGGGCCGCGGTGGTGTAGTGGTTAGACTACTAGCCTCCCACCAAAGAAAACCGTGTTCGAGGTCGCCCCTGGATTTCCGCATGTTGGAATCGTGCCGGACGATGCCGCTGGTCGGCGGATTTTCTCTGGGATCTCCTGTTTCCCCCCCCCCGCCCTTTCATTTAGGTGCTGCTCCACCCACATCGGCTGTCAAGACCTCGATGTTAAGAGCCAACTAAATCTTTTTACTCATATTTTCGTGTCACTTAATTAGGTGTCAATTTAAATAACGCTATTTATAAATTAAGTGTAGTTTGTCAAATGTTTGTGCAGCGTGTTTGTAAGGTGAATTCTTCATAACGTCGCTCCAAAGTTATGCTCAGTCAGTGGCCAACAAATACCAATAAATAAATCTCGTCTTTATGAGCTTTTCTTTCGATCTACCGTCTGTAAATTAGCGTCAGTGAAAAACCACTGATTCGCGGTCAAATTAAACTATTCGAAGTGAAAACGGCTCCACTTAGAATCGGTGGAAAACCACTGGTTTTTTTTTTAGCGAAAAAATTTCACTGATTCAATAAGTGACAGCCAATTGAATGTGGCAAATTTAATATAGTTTTTATTGAATTCAGCCAATTTTTTACGAGAAATAAACATGTAACCGGTTGCTACGATTTATTTCGTGCAACTTAAAGTGACTTAAAAAACATATAAAAATCGTAATTTGCAGGATTTTAACCCAGAGAATCCCACTTCCGGACCGTTACCTAACAAATCGCACCATCAGGCCAACGTTGACTGTAAAGAGGTAAACATATATATTTAATTTCTATGTCGAAAATATGTAACTTAAAATCGTATATTCTTCTATTCATTTTAGTTCAAATGGTTACATTAGAATTGGTAATAAATATAGTTAGTATGAGTGGACTCACTTCACAACATTTAATGCATTTTAAACTTTCAAACCGAACTCTATGATAATTACATGAAAACCAAATTAAACACGTGAAAACGAAACGAAAGACTTAAAATGAAAGATTCCATGTTCCTGTTACCTCGTAAAATGATATTACAAAATACGAAACCCATATATAAAATATATACACAATGTTTCGAAATTAAACGCCCAAACGGCGGGGGGTGATTCCGTATGAAAAATAAAATCGAAAATGTACAGGACACCATATACCTGAACGAAATACTAAGGGAGATATGAGCCTATGAAAATTGGGCTTTCAAAACGTATTTTTGCCGATTGCCTCGTACAATTCCTACAAAGACCCCAGCAAAAAGGTGACATGCTTCACATACTGCAGAAACACATGCGTAATGCCGGCCGTCCTCTGTCTGTGCGCACAGTTCGGCTTGAGGAAGTGATACGTCAGCATATCGACGACATGCCCTACACTAGTACACGCTCCATAGCGCGCCAAATGGGCATGTCCCATTCAACTGTCTGGGACGTACCGCTGGCAGAAAGTACAAGTCATTCAGCGAAAATACGTTTTTAAACCCCAATTTTGACAAGCACATATCTCTTTTAATATTCTGTTTAGTTATATGGTGTCCTGTATATTTTCGAATTTATTTTTCACAAGGAATCACCTCCCACAGTTTGGGTGTTTAATTGCCGAACGTTCTGTTTATAGTTTTAACGGACTTTTTGGAGTATGTGTCGTTCTGTCATTTAAAACACCTTGTTTAACTGATCCGTTATTTTAAAAAGTCACTGTAAAACGGTCAATGAAAAGATTTATGAATCAGTCGAAAATGTCACTGAATCAATAAGTGGAGGAAAACTGTAATTTTTTCACTGATTCATCAGTTAAATGTATTGAAGCGACTGTTCAGTAAGCCAGGTGTTGATAACTGATTTAAACAGTTAAATTCTCATTGATTTATATTTAGAATGTAGAATAGCAATCGATGGGCGAGTTCATGCACGGGCTCTTAGGTACTAGTTCACGCGTGAATTGTGAAAATAATATATGATAATGTTGGAAAATTTCACGTTTTAAATACTTGGAGACCAGACTGCAGTCTAGTCTAGGAAGTATATATCATATTATATATTACAATACAATATATCGTATACTATGAATTTCCGAGGCTGAGCTTTCTATTCATTGGCTGCTGCCCTAGTGTGTATCCATACCATGAAAATATCCATTGGAATCTTTTTGTGTGGAACAAGTAAATGTTTCTAAGGGACTGTTTCGTTTTCTATTGCAAAATTTTGCTTTGTTTCAAAAGAAAAGTTAAAGAATCTTAGTTTTACTGTTATTACAGTTTTTCTTCATACATTTTAGTTTTATGGGAATGTAATATTTCTTAATAGTAAAGAAAAAAACGTCTTTTAACCGGATTTGTTCACAGTAAGGAAAACGTGCCTTATAAGAAAGGGAAGAGTTGAGTACTACTAAAATATTTCTTTCGTTCATTTCAATTTTTAGTACGTAACGAAACGTAATAAATCCAACCTCTCCATATAAATTTGTTAGATTGTCAACATAATTGTTTGAACTTCAAAATACTATAAATGACTTTACATGAAAGAATACAGCTGAACTGCTGTAACGTCAATGCAAGGTTATCATTGCCAATAATATATAGACCAAACAAAACTTTTGCTCGTGGCAAACCTACTTTGCGGTGGTTCATAATTAAAAATGTATGGGAAAAAATTATGTCTTGCAGCAAATAACTTGTTCTTAGAGTGCAGTATTACCTCAGGCCAGGTGGCACGGGATTCGATGTTTATTTATTTGCATGTGTGTTATTCGCTCAGACTTCTTAAGGGCGTGTCTAATAAACTGAACTACGATTGAAAATATAACAGAAATATATACGTGTTTAAAGTCTGACTTGTACTAATATGAATTCGTGGAATTTTCCGGTCACTGTGTATAAAATAGTATTATTTTTACTTCAAGAACTAGTACAATAAGCGACAGAGAAATGTGATATTTGCTTTTATCTAGATTGCATGCTTCGTCTTAAAGTCAAACAGTCGCTTGTGTAGATGGTAAAGAAATTAATCTTCTCACAGAAGAAAGATAGACTGAGAGTTCATTTAGGGGGATGTGTCTATGCAATAAGACCTGGCGGAGCATCAAGCATGCGAAAATTTAAATTTATAAATATATTACACGGTATGGCATTTCATAGTACATAGTGTTTTCTTTTCCCATCGTAGACTAGTAATACAGCATTGAAATTAAAATCCAGCGGTAAAAGGCTGAGAAATTGGGGGACTCCGCCCGAAAACTTTGAAAACTCTGCTGACATGTTCATTTTCGGATAACTATCTAGGGTTTCCTAAAGTGAGGCCTACGTCCATTTTATTTCTTGACCAAAAACAGTTAACTTGCTGACTGCGACTTTCATATTGAGACAAAGCGTAGTATTGAGACGCGAAGCTAGCGCTCGTCCTACATAACAGTATATAATCCCAGCACGGTTACTTCAAACTTTTCTGAAGCCTCTCTGAAATTCTACTTCCTTGACATCCCTCCGCCTCATACAAACAAAGCTTAGCTAAGTCTAGAAAATTACACCAAAGGTCAGTGCACCTAGTTCGTGCGCACTCAGTTGGAATGATATTTTGCATGAGAACTATTCCTTACTAGGCGCTACCAACCCACGTGTTTCCTCCTTGTTTTTCCACGTATTTATTATAAATGAATTATTGTAATTTGTAAATAAAATACAGATAAAACTTCAATTCAACAAAAATAAGAAACATTCGTGTTAACAAATGTATAAAACGTTTGTGATTCATGGCGTATTTAGGAAGCAACTAATCACAGCATACAAGGGGTGATTTTTCAAATGTTTGATTACAAAAATGTGAAGAATCGGCGAATATACTATATCTTATTCACTAAATTCAAGGGACTTGAAGATATAGTAATATCGGTAATAATAGTTAGTGTGCCAGGTAGCTGATGAAGTCGGAAGTATACTACGTAATAATGCTTTATACAATGCTGCACTACTGGTTATTGAAAAATCTCTAAGTGTAAAATTATATTTTATTACACGGCAAAATGTTGCGAAGACGAAATGATGATGACAAGAACTTACTGCATAACGCTCCGAGTCGCTTGGTTACTCACTTGGGGCTCGTAAATCACAGCTCGTGTCGTGAGTTTGACTCAACTCATCACCATCAGAGCATCGTCGCTACGTGGAAGTGACGTCATTGCGAGCAAAGATACAGCCTGACCATCACATCAAGTGGCTGTTTGTTTCGTACAGTCTGCCATCATAGGTAGGTTGCTTAAGTCAACGGTCGTGTTTCGTTGTTTAAAAATTGCGTTAAGAAAACACGTTATAGGCAAATCACGGTAAAATGAGCACTCTCGAAAGCCCTGCTCAAGGTCTGCTTGTATGCAAGTTGTGTAGTCTTCCGCCTTATCTAGAATTAACATTGCAATCTACCTCATCACTTTACTCGTGCTTCGGTCAAGTGAAACTCCGCAATTATCAAAAGGAAATATTTTTACATATCTGCTTATTTTTACACTTCCATGCATTAAAAAAATAGAACGAGAAATAAATAATTTAAGTTATCTCGAATGGTTACCTAACAGAATTTATTCGATGTTAAGATATGAAACTCCTTTCCCTCCATCGTTGTCAGCTTTACTGGACGCATGTCACTCAGTGCACCCATTAAAATATATGCAGGTAAGAGCAGTAATTTTCTCTAGGATTTATTTCAAAAGTACTCACTTTATCTTGAACAGTCTTTAGGTGTGTCTTTACATGTCAAAACTAAATTACTTTGGTGGTATTTTTCTATACTTTATCGGGAATTGTTTAACTGGTCGATTTATTTGGATACATCTTTGATGCCTTACAAAATATTAAATTAAGAACAAATAGTAACGTACTAATATAAATCAAATGACGTCAGCTACAATATGTCAACTGTGGAAGTGAATGAAATCTAGATTATCTAAACAACACATTCGAAGAAAAACCATCTAGAAACATTTTTGTCATAGAGGGCGTAATTCGTATACAAATGTTTAGGTAAATATTATCCAAAAATAAAGTAGTTATATCATAATGTCAACGTACAATAATTCGGCGAGATGCACAGAAAATATATTTCTGTATTTGCCTTATTAAAAAAACTCCATAATTTTTTTTTTCCCCCTCTTTTATACCACATGAAAATTTCTGATATATTCCTTTGCAATGGTGCATTTTTGAATCTCTCTTTCCCGAGTTCCCGCCATATTTTCTTTTCCTCTGACATCACTAGTTGTAAACCTGGGTCATTTAATTAACTTACGAGCTTTACAAAAAGCAAACAAACGATTTAGGAGCGTGTTTGTAACCATACATGAACTCACCAACGCAGCAGTAATCATCGTCTACCAACTTTATAGAAAGAGGAGAGTTAGGATTAAAGCTGGGGCAGTGTCAAACGACGCTACAAAAGAGAAAGAAGCGTTTTGTAGGTGTACATTTTGTTTTGTTGTGTCTGTTTAATACAGTTTGAATTTCGCATCCAATATGCCTTTTGGAATGGGCGAGGACTCGCCGTCGGCGATAGAGAACGATCGTATTATTTACGTATCGTTCACTGCGAACCGCTTTTGTCAGCGACAGGGTGTTCGCTGATAATGCCATCGGTTCAAACTGAAAGTGTACTAGTTCACTTAAATCACCTCGCTTACGGCTTACGTGAAGACAGATCTTACTGAGTGCTTGCGAAATTTATATGTTTAACGGTGCGTCCAGATAAGTATTTGCCACCTGGCAACTGTCTCCGACATTTATTAATGTATAAACGCTGCAATAAATAAAGCTTTCGGTGTTAGAATGTATTTGGTAACCATAATGCGACCTTACCTACGGAATTTTCTTCCCTGGTTAAAATAAATCATACGTAAGTATGTGTGTATAACAAACCGACTATTTTACATGGCAAAAAAAAAATTGTTTTGGATGGCCAAAGACATGCGTGTAGTAATAATAAGAATAAGTGGCTATAAAATTATTTTATGTAAAATGTATTAAATTTTTACCTCCGTATATGTAATTCGACAACCATATTATTATACATTTTCTAAAAACTAAAACTAACACAAGATAGGCAAAAAGGTTAATACTGTATATGTACAAACATTCAATATTTATTGAAAATTTGATAGTTACGTATATATGAAACGGCACGGTAATTACAATTTACCCACCTTTCACATACAATTTTAATTAATTAAAATAAGAACATGCGGGTAGTTCGCCATTTTATTTTAGTACTAAAGCTTTTACGTGAACTAAAGCATCAAAGGTATTTGAAACGGAATATTTAGCCTATACGACATGAAGATGATCGTGTGTAAGGAGAATTTTCATCATTTCGCTCCATGTATTTTTCTGGCTCTCTCAATAGACAGGACGAGCTGGGAGATTTGTAGGCATGCTGATTGTGTGCCCACAAAATTAAAAGGGGAATATGAGGGCAGAGCACTCACCTACACCTTTGCATGAAGTAATGATGTAAATACGGGGTATCATTTATAATTATGCATGTACCTGTTTTAAAAGCTGTTCACGATAAAGTGAGCACTATTGAAATCAACATTAGAAAAAAGTCACTGCTCCTACATGCATGTATTTTAATCGGGCGCACAGAGTGATATGTGCCTAGTAAAGTTGGTAAAGATGAAGAGAAAGTTGTCCCGTGTTTTAACGCCAAATTTAAAGTGTTAGGTAACCATTTGTGACAACAGAAATTATTCATTTCGCTTTCTGTATTTTTTTATACCCCGAGGTGTAAAAGTGAGCAGATTTGTAACACATTTACGTTTCTAACAATCGCGCCGTTTCACCTGACCGATGCATGAATAAAGTGATAAGGCCCATGACAATGCTAATTTTACATAAAGCGGAAGAATACACAACGTGCATACAAGCAGCTCTTAAGCAGGGCTTTCAAAAGTACTAATTTCACCGTGAACAGCCTTTAATTTCATGTAGTCCTGTTAAGGTGAGTTTACGATTAAACACTAAATAATGAAGACTTGTTCTTATGACTCGTTGAGTACAAGGAAAATAATTTATGTAATTTATGAGTAGTCTAGTAACTGTTAAGTTTATCTAGTCAGAATCGTAGGAGACGAAAGCAGGCGACGTAACCTGGAAAAATTGACAAGGGTGAAGCTTATTTACATATATTTTATTGTTTATGATTACTGCTTGTGTAATTACTTTGAAAAACTCGTGGTATCTCATAGAAGGGAAAACCGATGCTAACATGGGACATTAACGTCGATAAATTTGAAAAGGTTAATTAAAGCGAATTCAATAACCTCTTCCAAGAAATAAAACATAACCGTTAACTGTTCTTTAAATAAAGAGGATACTTACTTTCCATTAAAATAATTCATTACATACGATTTCATAATACAACATAATCTTAATACAAGGTGAAAATACATTAACCCGTTAACAGAAACTATCACTGTGCTCTGATTAGCCAATATATAAAATGTAACGATCTCTTTAGTCAAGTCAAGAACACACACGACCAGTACACGACCCGCACGCTGCAGCCATAAACCAATACTCTTTATAACATTGGTCCATGTTCTAAGCGCACTGCTTAAGGTTTCTGTTTAGTCAGCCGTAAACCCACCCTTAGAGTGTTTGCGAGTTTATTTTTATATTCAGTTTTACAAACACGGGTAAGGAAAAAAGTTTTATTTTCGTAATGTAATTTATTCACAGTGTACAACACAGAAATCTAGAATCGTTCAAATATTTTGTAATGTAGTGGAATTAAAAAACGAATCGAAAAATTACCTCATTAACACGAACCACCCATCTAACACACCTTTACACAAAGCATTTCGTAAATATGGATTTTACGCGAAAGTGACGAGCGCCCATCTCTCGGTTTCAAGTCGTGTTAGAGCTCTTGGTATGTTGTTTTATTGCTGTTTACAAAGCGAGGTTACGAAAAAAATAGTTTTATTTTTGTTATTTGTGTGTTTCACTGTGTGCACAGAACTCATAAAATTACGGAGAGCTTCCGTGTTTTATGTTTACGAAGCTCATTTCCGTTATTCGTCATAACGGAGTGCCCTTCCATAAATTAACTATACATCTCCGTAAATGTATCTGTAAATCTAGAGAAATTTCTAACTGCGTAGTTTATAATATATATATATATATATATATATATATATATATATATATATATATATATATATATATATTATAAACCAGTTCAACTATGAAATGATGTGGCCTCTTAGAGTAAGAAATTCAGATAGAATGTCAATAGTCTTCTCCAGGTAGAACAGTCTTGGGCGATTCTCTCTCTCTCTCTCTCTCTCTCTCTCTCTCTCTCTGTGTGTGTGTGTGTATGTATGTGTATATATATGTATATATACACATACACACAGACAGACTTACTTGTGTTACTTGATTAGTTATTTTAAGGTTGATTAAATCCCCAAAATTGTACATCAGTGCTAAGTTGACAATGTTATATTATCTTGTATATCATTTACAACGTTATCAAAAGTCCAAATAACATTTCCATTCAATTCCTTTCACTGGCGAAAGGCAGCGAGGTGAAAGTATACTATCTCTCTCTCTCTCTCTCTCTCTCTCTCTCTCTCTGGTGAAGTGCATGTATTTGGACGGCTCTTAACAGAGAGGTGTTGGTAGCCGGTGAGGATGTGAGGTGAGCATGGAGCAGCGCTAGAATGCAAGGCAGGGGAAAACGGGACATATCCGATAAAACCCACAGACTAGTAGCATCGTCTGGCAGAATTGCCACTTGCGAAAATCGCGAGCGATCCCGCCAAGGAATCGAACTTTGGTTCTCTTTGGCGGGAGGCGAGAAGTTGACCATTGCACCAGCGTCGCGTGTTGTTAACTCTCGAAAATTGATGAGGGATGTGAGGGTGTGTGGGAGAAATATTGATAATTCTGATTCGTAAGACTGGCGTCTCGACAGATTATTAAATTCATTCAGTCTTTATGTGAAATCTCGTAAGAATTAAAAAAAAATGCAACGATACAGTTATGCACAGAGGACTTAAAGATTAAGAATTAACAATGTTATTTATTTGTAATACTATATACAGACTACATCTGTCATTGAATACCCATTGCATCATGTCATCCTCGTAGGCAACAGTGAAATATTCATCATAGACCAACTCTTATGTTTTGAAGCAAGAATCTTGTCTAAGGTCGTTGCAAAGTTTTGGTATAGTTCTGATTTCGAATCCCGGCTAGGCCATGTGTGTGAGTGCAGGTTATTACATTAAGTTTTTTTTTTTTTGCTTCTCATTATCGCTACACGCTATTAGAGTTCTGAGCAAAAACTATATATTTGCTGAGCATAAACTAGTAAATATTGAAACCGTTTCTGTGTTGTTCTATGGAATACCACAAATCCATGCACGGCGAGGACAAACTTAATTTACATATACTTGTACCCGCATATAATTAGCCAACTAGGGAGGCCTTACTGCATCGTGGATGTGACTAAGCATACAGATACCATATAGGGGAGAATGTAGCGTGGAACACGAAAAACTACACTGTAAAAAAATGTTGTGGTAAACTTGCTAATCTGGAATGGAAGTTTCTAACCTATACACTGTATGGAAATAATACATGTTACCTGCAAATATAGGGATGTTGAGCGTTGTTAATATACAAGGTTGGGGTCTTCCCTACGCATTAGACAGTTTCGTGAGCGAATGTAGGAACGGTACCATGGATGTATGGGAGAATAGTTTACCATCCGCACTTCCTCGCTAATCGTATACATTGATATAGTAATTATTACAAACAATAGAGTGCAGTTGCTCAGTGGCCAATGCATGGCACGAGTCCCACCGCTGAGCTCTTTGTTTGTCAATAGTACTATCAGAACCACGTTTCTAGGAATCATTGCTAACTTCTCGTATACACTTCAGATCTGAATCAGTGAGAATTTCACTATTTCAATAAGTCTAACAGGACCCGACTGATTCAACAGTCACTTCAGATAATTTAACAGATGACTCAGTGAAAAAAATGCTAGATTTCTTCCACTTGTTGATTCAGTGACATTTTCCACAGATTTATCAGTCTTTTTTTTTTTCCTCACTGTTTTCCAGTGGTTTATTTTTGAACGATGGTTCAGTTAAACAGCGTTTAAAAATGGCCGCCTAACTACTTTTTGAAAATGGCCGCTAAACAACGTGTGTCAGTTGAAATATCAATGAATAAACTAATAAAACCGATACAAAATATAAAATGCGTATCGTCTTTCAAAACACCATTTAACCAGGTAATTTGAACATTCAGCCTTCATTCTGTGTATACGTCTTTCGTATCGTTTTCATGTAATCACTACAGCCCTCTGTTTGAAGGTTTGAACCGCATATAATGTGGTGAAGAGAGTGCACTATGGTTTTTACAATCCTAACGTTAACAATTAAGCCTTAAACGAAAAGAAAGGGCATACAATTTAAATGTTCACGATTTCGATAAGAATTATGTCACACATATTTTCCTTTCTCTTTCTGCAGTTGGCTGCGCACCGTAAAAGGAGCCCTGTCCCCATAGCTCATGGGTAGAGTAGCCGACTTGTACACTGTAAAAAAAATTTGTAATTTTTTAATGAGAAATGTTTTGTAATATTTCACATGCTTGTAACAATACAAGGATTTCTCTTGTAAAACTACAAGGGCCGTGTTTGTAATACACTTCAAGAAGTGATTGTATAATACTGACCCGTTTCCACGAGCTTCAGCAAAATGGCGCACACTGAACAACGTAAAACCGTATTTAGCTGTTTCTGCAAAAACTATGGATGGTGTAAAGCGTATATCAATAATAAATGTATTGCAAGTTCGAATAACGTAAACCACTTAAAACAACTCAAATAGTCATAATAAAACGACAATTTCAATAAAACGTGACCGTATTATTCATTAACTGTTAATGTTTCCTAGCTACACAGAACTCTTAAATCGGCTCTCAGTACATCGTTATTAAGAGCCGTCAAAAGTCTTAACTCAACAACAAAACTCTTAAAATGAAATAACTGTACCTATTCTTCTTGACGAGATAACTTCATTATTATTTCGTAGGTACTTACTTGCAGACATAGTTACTCTAGAAATAAAATGCAAGCTCGTATGTCAAGTTGGTCTTGCGGTTAAATGTGCCGGTTAGTAATACAAGATGTCAGTTAGCTAATCCCACTACTGGCCAAGTGTAAGTTTTCTTCTTAAATTATTCTTTGAAAAGTTTTTTTTTTTTTTGTTATTCTTTGTTATTAATTTATCGCGTTCGTGTTCTGGAAGATAAATACACTTTTCAATGATGTCAGTTGTAATACAAATATTACAAATAAATGTCTTGCAGATTTTACAAGAAAACTCTTTGTAGATTTACAAAGGATTTTCTTGGCAACTGGGTTTCCAAGAATTTTTCGTGTAAAAGTAAAAAAAATAAATAAAAAATTTAGAGTGTAGTCGAGAGGTCGTGGGCTCGCGCCCAGTCCCCTCTGCGGCAGATTTTCAATTCGCTTGTCGCACTGGGAATTCGTCTGCAAGTCGGTATACCTTGAGCTCGACAACGCCACTTCAACACAATTACAACAACGACGACAAATATATAGATGGTAAGGTAACGGTCTAAACTAGGAGAGGAAATGGTGCGTGAGTTTAATTTCGGCCACCTGCGGAAAATTTTTACTTCTTCAAATAACGGGAAATTGCGCAATATAAATAATAAACTATCGTTAATATATTTCACATAATTATTTGGATACATTCAATAAAAACTATATTTAATTCGCCACTGAAGTCGGCCGCCACTTATACAATCAGTTGAATTTTTTCACGTCACTAATTAAATCAGTGAAATTTTTTTCATTGAAACAATCACTAATTTTCAACTGATTCTAAGCGGAGCCATTTTCACTGATTCGAGTAGTTGAATTTCACTGTAAATCAGTGATTTTCCACTGATTCGAATTTAGAGTGTGCGCATATACCTACGTGCGCGGAATGTTTGGTTCGTTTCCTGGGACCGGATATTAGAGCTTCTGCAGTGTATAGGCTGTTTACGGTAAAATGAGCGCTTCTGTAAGTCCTGCTTAAGATCTACTTGCATGCACGTTGTGTGTTATTCCACCTTGTGTAAAATTGTAATTGCCATGGGCCTCATCGCTTTCTTCATTCGTCGGTCAAGAGAAACTGTAAAATTATTATAAAAGTAAACGTTTTGAAAACATTTGCTAATTTTTATACTTCGACGCATTAAAAAATAACAGAAAGCTATAGAAATAATTTAAGCTATCGCGAATGGTTATCTAACACTTTTTATTCGACATTAATATATGGAACTACTTTCCCCTCCATCGTTACCAACTTTGCTGGGCGCATGTCACTCAGTGCGCCCGTTAAAATATATGCAGATAGGAGTAGTGACTTTTTTCGGAGGTTGATTTCAATAGTGCTCACTTTACCGCGAATGACCTTTATTCCAATGACGTGATAAAGTCATCAGGTTCTGCTGGAAAACGTAAAGTAGAAAAGATGTGACACATCATTGTCGGATCTCTTAATTTCGAATATTCTGCTCGCAGTCCGTGAGGCAACGCTCAGACGACTATAAAGAGTGGGCGTTATCTTTTACAATTTCACTTCTCACTTACCAACGCACCAACAAGTTGAAAATAAACCCAAACAGAAAGCAATATCAAAACAATTCGATGTGATGAAGTTTTACGAACGTTGAGGAAACTTTTGAAAAAAAAAAAAAAAATCGCAAGACAATGAAAACTCGGGACCATTCCACGTGCAGGTAAAACACAGAAACGCATTCACGGTTAATACCGAATTTTTTTAATGCTCTGATTAAGTTATACTGCCATGATATTCCTCCGCCGCATGCAAAACGGAGCTTAACCTAGTCTTAGAAATTACACCGAAGTGACAGTACACCACATTCGTGTACACTCAGTGTAATATAATAGTTTTCGTAATAGTAATTACCAACACGCCTATTTTCTCACTGTTTTTATCTAATTCAATTATTAAAAAAATATTATAATTTATACTTAAAGTATAAATAAATGTTCAATTTAATAAAAAAAATAGGGTACTTTTATGTTAACATAAGTTCAAACGCTTGTGATACACGACATATTTATGAAATAAACAGACACGTCATATGTAAGGTGATTTTTCAAAGGTTCGAGTCAAAAAGTGTGAAGAAACTGCGAATATAATGTAAACGCAATACGAGGCCGAAAAAAAAAAAAATATCGGAGTTTTGGCTGCATTGGGGATACGGCCGTGTGTTTTTACGTGAAAGCGTGCGCATTAGCGGGGCAACATTTTCATTCGGATACGGGTACTTGCTTCTTACGGATTCGGTCGACAGCTCTAGATGAGATATTTCGATTGGCGCCCGAAATCACCGCGCTAGCACACGGCAGTCGCGAGATATTCTGCCGGGGGAAATTTTTCGCCCGCGCGCAAAAATTGCCGCCCAATCGTCGCGGACCCCGCCCATACCTCGGACGTAGACGTACGCTTAGAGGACAGAAAAATTCGCGTGTTCAATGACCCGTAGGCCAGACTTGACGCTCGTTTGTCCAACAGGTCAGGTATCATATCTCATTGGTAGGGACCTGCAAAATTCGCGTCATTATTTAGCATCGGGCTAAACTTCACTGCCCTGCATATATTCGATCCGACGTCGTTTATCCGTTGGTTGTCGCCTCGACGTGAAGTCACGCCCTTTCTGACTCTGCTACACTTGATTGGGGCACACAATTGTGAAGTGTTCACTTATTGGCGCACAGTTACCCAGGACGCGTCACATAACCCATCCAGTCCCAGTGTACACAGTTGTGTACAATTACGCACGTGTATGTAATTTTTTGTCTGTACTGCACACTGCGAAGCTCAGTGGCCAATGATCTTACCTGTGTGTAAATGATTCGCCAACACTCTTACTGGTCTTTGTCATGATTGGTTCATATTACTGTGACTAAACATATAGCCTTCGCCTCATTGGCTGTGACATCGAAACAAGTGCTGTGTCTACTAAAGTACAGGATACATCATAAAAATTTTTTGTTTGCAACACCTGAAACAGTAAATTAAAGTGGGTCTGAAAGTCATAAAGTATGGTCCAATGGCAAACCTATTGAAACCGTGTACGTTCTTCAAGTTTAACGTGTCCCGAAATAATAACGCGAATTTTGCAGGTCTCTACTCATTGGTTGGGTTGCTGCTATAGTTAGAGGTCATGATTGGGTCAGCGTTTTTTTTTTTTTTCAGTGTGTACCATTGGCACAGAGTCCTCCAGCAGGTGTCAGGTTGATTTGTCGGGCCAATCGCAAAGAAGCAAAAATGTTACATTCGTTTGGAGTCTAGCTTGTCCCGAAAAGAGAACGCGAATTCTTCAGGTTTCTACGTATAAACTATACACGATCGCGTTCGTGTCATTAGTCACTAGGTTGTATAGAGTCGGAACAGATCGCCCTGCAAAGTTGTATCGCCATTTACCACTCTGGTATATGGATATTCACGGTAAAGCGAGCATTTTCGAAAGCCCTCTCTTTTGGAATAATAGTCGGTAAATATATTTTATTTTAGTGTTAGACGTTAACTTCCGATTGCGGTGGAACGTGCACACTATGTTTATTACTTATGCCGGAATCACCGCAAGCACGACAGGACACTTAAAACTAAATAGCCAATGAAATACAAGATAGATCTGACGTAATCCCGACAATTCTGTCGTACGACCAGCACTTTTGGATTAGAAATTATTTCTATTCTTCGTCGTGTCGTGCGGCACGACGCACAGAGTGTACAACCTTGTAAAATGAAATTGTATGTTAAGCTTTCCCTACAATGGGAAATACGTAGCTTAAAATTAAACAAATTATGAAAATTGGCGTATTTAACTCTTATAAGTAATAACTCTACCTTTGTATGCATTAGCTATAAAACTTTGCCACCATCATGCATTTCAAATTTCCCGTATGTCCACCGCCTTTGAAACTAGCGCAGTTAATCAGCGCCTTCTAAATGGATCCGAAAAATTCTACTCGTTGTGTCGCGTCAGTGAACTGTCGGGCTGTAAATTAGAGCAGGCACATTGAAAATGGTCGTGGTTGCGGTTTTTGTCGTGTCGTGTTGTTCTAGTCGGGGCTATGTGGTTCCGGCAGGAGTGACAATATCGATTTTTAATGTGGCTAAAGGATAAAATACGGCAGAAAAGACAAAGTAACTGGGGCCTCGAAAGTGCTCACTTTACCTTGAACGCAGACTATAACAAGTGCGTCGGTCTGATTTTAAAGACTTATTCACGCCAAGAGCGGACCTGTACGCAACGGTGGAATCTACGCCACTTCTATAGTCTATTCGAGGTTTCTTCGCACTTTTTGAATCAAACGTTTGAAAAATCATCCCATATATGACGTGTTTCGTTATTTTATAAATATGTTGCATATCACAAGTGTTTAATACGTATGTAAACATAAAAGTACCATATATTTGGTTAAATTGACATTTATATATATTGTTAGTAAATAATGTGAATAAAACAGTGAGGAAATGCGTGTGTTGGTAATACCCATTAATGAATATTTCTTATGCAAACTATTATGTTACACTTGAGTGCGCACGAATATGGTGTATTGTCCCTTCGGTGTAGCTTCCATGCTCGGCTAAGCTTGGCTCGCACGAGGAGGAGGAGGAATATCCTGGAAATAGAACTTGAGCAGGGCTCCAGAAAAGTTGAGGGGTAACCGCCAGCGGACTACACGTTATCCGCACGTAGCGATTGGCGGAGAAGTAGGAAAGGAAAGTCCCTTAAGCCGGGATGCTGGCAGGGAGCGTTGACGCCAAACAAGCGGCCAGCCGACGGTCGTAAACACGCAAAGCTGCTCGCAGGCTGGGCGTCGGAGCGGCTGGGAGATGCTGCTGCACGCCGCGCAGGTGACTCGCGTGACGTAACGCGTGCGCTTATAGACCCGCGATACTTCGCTGGTGCTGCGAGACAACACTCGAGCTCCGGAACTCATTTACAGGCTGTTCGCGGGGAAACGAGCACTTTTGATAGCCCTGCTTAAGATCTACCTGCATGCACGTTGTGCTTCCGCCTTGCGTAAAGTTAACATTGCCGTGGGCCTCGGCACTTTCTTCATGCCGTCGGTCAAGTGAAACTGTCAAATTATTAAAAAAGATAATATTCTACAAATCTGCTTAATTTTACACTTCGACGCATTAAAAAAAAATAGAAATGGGAGAAATAATTTAAATTACCAAAAAAAAAATGGTCACCTAACACTTTTTATTCGATGTTATAATATGGAACTAATTTCCCCTCCATCGTTACCAACTTTACCAGGCGCATGTCACTCAGTGCGCCCGTTAAAATATATGCAGGAAGGGACAGTGCCTTTTTTGTACGGTT
Source organism: Dryococelus australis (assembly GCA_029891345.1). Classification (NCBI taxonomy): domain Eukaryota; kingdom Metazoa; phylum Arthropoda; class Insecta; order Phasmatodea; family Phasmatidae; genus Dryococelus; species Dryococelus australis. Next base: position 118,032,835 of record CM057000.1, on the reverse strand, counting down.
GATTTCAAAAGTGCTCACTTTATCGTGAACAGCCGTTACTAGGTATTCGCAGTAGAGTGAGCACTTTTGAAAGTCCTCTCATTTGGAACAACAGTAAATAAATAAATTTAATTTTAGCCTTAGACGTTAAATTCCGAGTGCGGTGGGATATACAATTTATGTTTGTTACTTGCATGGCAATATTTATTGAAAAATAAAAGGAGATTAGCGGGTAAAAATTGGCTGAATTTAAAAAGTAACTATGGCCTCAAAAGTGATAACTTAATAGTGAACAGTCTATAGCTACCTTCACGCGGAACAGTGCATAACAAAAATGTTGGCTCTATTTATCTCTGTTTAATTGGTGCTCACTGCGTTACAATGAAAGAACTTTTCTGCCTGATGTTTTCGAAAAGGCATAATTTTTTTGTAATATTATTATGAGTAATTTAATTATAATGCAAAACCGATTATAATTTAACACAAATACGCGTTGTTAAGCGTAATTGTAATGATCTTAAATTTATATTTTTGCCAAATATTTCCGAAATATTTTTCCCAACATTTTGATTAGAGTCAAAGAATTTTATGAGCTTAACGCCATACCATTACGTAAACTTTATTTATTTGCGATCACAATCACGAATCAACTTTGATTTTTTTTTTTTTTTTTGTCCTTTGACTTGGTGTTCACAACAGGTGTTTCAGTGAGGGAGATGTTAACATATTAGAGAAGCCTAAACCGCCACGTTGAAATTTGCTCGGCATAGTAAATGAAAATTCTCTACTTCTTGTTTTTACTCAAAAATTGTTATTTAATAGCACAAATATCAAATATATATTTTGAAAAACACGAATATTGGCTATAGCTATTACCAACTTATTAAACATTCTAGAGAATTGAGATTTTAAACTGCGCTTTATGAAGCCATAATCACATAAGTTAATATCACAAATTTTCAAAACTATGCGACATTTGGTATTAGATAATATATATGATTCAGTTATTTGTTTCCCAAATAAATTTCAATTGTGAGTGAATATATTTGGGTGGCTCTTAACATGGAGGTATTGAAAGCCGAAGAGGGTGATTGAGATGATTGTGGAGTAGCGCCAGAATGAAAAGGCTGGGGAAACGAGAGATCCCCGAGAAAACCTGCCGAACAATTTTAATAGTATGATACATTAATTATATAAAAAGCAGAAAGTCAACGAGAGCTGTTATCGTTCCATACCTATGTGCGATACACTTTCTAACATTTCTAATATATAATTATGATTTGGCTGTGACCACTAACATACCCTGAAAAAAACTCCAAATGAACGCCAAGGATCTAATGAGATATGATTGATATATGCTGTTCACGATAAAATTAACTCTTTTGAAAGCCCTGCTTAGGATCTACTTGTATACACGTTGTTTATTCCCCCGCCTTATGCAAAATTAACATTGCAATGGGCCTCGTCACTTTATTCATGCGTTGGTTAAATTAAACTCTGAAATTTTAAGATAGTAAATACTTTACAAATCTTCTAATTTCAAACTTCGATGGATTAAAAAAACTAAAAAGCGAAATAAATTATTTTAAGTTATTGTAATTGGTTACCAAACACTTTTTTTATTCGACGTTAATATATGGAACTACTTTCTATCTATCGTGACCAACTTTAGTGGGCGAGCGTCACTTAATGCACACATTAAAATATATGCATGCAGGGGCAGTGACTTTTTTCTAATGTTAATTTCTAAAATGCTTACTTTATCGTGAACAGACTTTAATTGCAGCTTATACACGCTTACGTCACCAGGCATGGCAAGGCTACTGATTTCAGCTAAAAACTGCGTGTGCGAATATCTATACATCTACTCCGTAATTCATCTTCATGTCAAAATAGAAACAGGGGCTCTTTTATTCGACCGACTCCATCGATAAGCAATGCATTTGAGAGGGAGTGAAGATATTTAGACGGCTCTTAACATCGACGTCATGAGAGCCAATGAGGGTGATTGAAGTGAGTATGGAGCAGCGCCGGAATGAAAGGGTGGGGGAAACGGGAGATCCCCGAGAAAACCCACCGGCCAACGGCATCGTCCGGCATTATGCCCACATGCAAAAAACCGGAGTGGCCCGGTCGGGGAAATGCCTTCGTATATACTTTAATATGTTCTCTTGAGCACGTTTAATTCAGAAAGGTTTCGAAACTACCGCAAGTAAAGCGAAAAGTGGGAAATGCAATAAAACGATAGAAAGCTCGAAGAGATCAAAGCAATGCCTTTTCTGAAAATTTGGAAAAAATTGCGCATAAGTTAAAAATGTATCGGGGTCCGTGTCTTAATTTCCCAGATCAAATAATACGATCAAGTAATACATTTAATATATGCACATATTTGTTGGACTTTAAGTAAATAGCTGGGAAGAAATGTATGGGTTTTTTCTATTTCTTAAGTGAGGCAACTGAAGTAAGCCGCGGTGGAATAAGAGTTAGACTACTCACCTCCCACCTAAGCGAACCCGTTTCGATTCCCGGCGGGGTCGCTCCCGGATTTTCGCACGTGGGAATCGTGCCGGGCGATCTTGTTGGTCGGCGGGTCTTCTCGGGGATCTCCAGTTTCTCATGCCCTTTCATTCCGGCCCTGCCACATGCTCACCTCAATCACCCTCGTCGGCTCTCAAGACCCCGTTGTTAAGATCCGTCCAAATCTCTTCACTCACTCAGTTCCTTTTCTTATCCCGCGAGTGTCAGACGGGCCACGCTGCTATGCTCTGGAATCAGCTCGTTATGATGCTTTTCAACGTGTAGCCTAGGAGTGCAGTCGTTAACATCACTGTAACCTAAAGTCGGAAAGATGTATAATAGTGGTTACGCGAACTGTATTTGGTCGTTAGCAAACTACATTAATTGGCCTACCTAACATTTTGACAAATTAGAATGGGAAATTTCCACTTTTCCAATTGATATGCTATACCTAATTGGAAATTCTTTGTGATTTATCTTATTTGCGGTCATTTAGATTTGATGAAGGCTGGAATTTGTGGTATTTCTGTATTAACACTTGCTCGTCATAACCGATGGGAGACGAATTAGAAAGGTATTTGATATTGTTTACGCGGCATTTAATTTTGTGGAATATTTCAACAGTCAGTTGAGCTGTCGTCGTCAGCCTTCGTTAAAAATCCAGTAAATTGCTTACACTTGTCTTTGTTTCAGATTTTGATCAGTTATGTGAAATATTGTCACGGCACCTTGATCTCCTGACTGCAATTCGTTTCGAACTAAAATCTCATGAAGCCTTCTTGATAATTCCAACAGAGGACTTACGCCAAAAAAAAAAATACTTACCGAAATATTTTCATAATCAACCCAACTAGCAATTTAATTCATAGCATATTTTTACTTTTTTTTTTTTCAACGTGAGCAATAACATAACTTTGTGAACTGTCATAGAAAACAAATGACTGAAAATAATGAAATCCACAGAAAATTATATAGAAGGAATAACGTAAGAAGTCACACTCACAATAGATACGAAGCAAGGAAAACAGAAAAGTTCGCCAAACAAGAAAATAAAATGGGGTGTGGTTATGTAGGGAACATAGCCGTTCGTTTTGCGTGAATAATCCTGACTTTTTGATGAGTATAGGTCGAAATTGTGTTAAGTTTTCTTAAAATTTGTGAGTTAAAACGCATATGATTTCACCATAACCACGCAACAAAAATGTTTTTATACACGCAATCGATTGATCTTGACGAGAGCTGTCGATGGAAACCTAAACGAGCGTCGTAGCGTCTCCTGGTCAAAAGTTATACTACGCGGAAAATATGAAATGCGGCGACACGAACAGAAAATTGCGGCGTCCTCCCCCCTTCCCCATTTTTACCTAAGGCACCTTCACACCGCCCCGCACGTTACTTAGCAGGCCTCACTCAAAGTAAGAGTAACATATTATTTGATCATTTGGCAATCGAGTGGTGTAATTGAATTTTGAATGCAGACGATAGATTCGGAGCTGCAATGCCAAACTCTTATCTCCCGATTTTGTTATCATCGGATTTTCTGGATTGCCTCTCACTGTGGTCACAAATTTAAAGACGTATTCACGTGAAAAAAAAAAAAGTATAATATACGCATCTACAGTCCATTCACGACTGGAACAGTCTTACGAAAATCAACCTTTAAAAATCACCCTAGCCATTAGCTGCATGCATAGTTAGTAATAAAGAGTGGGAGGTACGGGTACTGTACCCGCTCCGGCCACTTTTTTTTACTAACTATGCATGCAGCTAATTGTTAGGGTGTTTTTTCATAAGTCTTTTCCAGGAGTGAATGGACTATATAAAAATTACTCTGGTCGACGTAACGACACCTAGAGGGAACATGGGGTATGGTGCTCATTCTAGCAGTGCTACAGCCATCTCCCTGTTATAGGTTGTTCATGGTAAACTTAGAGCTACTGAAAGCCCTGCTTAAGATCTACTTGTATGCACATTGCGTATTCTTCCGCCTTATGTAGCATTAACACTGGCATGGGCCTCATCACTTTATTCACGCGTCGGTCAAGTGAAACTGTTAAATTATTACGAAAGTAGATGTTTTACAATCTGCTAATTTTCACACTTAGATGCATATAAAAACAGAAAGCGAAAGAAATAATTCTTAAGTTATTAAGTTATCACATATGGTTGTCTAAGACTTTAAATTCGACGTTAAGGCATGGAACAGCTTTCCATCTATCGTTACCAACTTTACTTAGCGTATGTCACTACATGCGCCCTTTAAAATATATGTACGTAGGAGCAATTACTTTTTTATAAGGTTGATTTCAAAAGTGCTCACTTTATTGTGAACAGCCTTTACCACGATGAACCTGATTTTCTTCCTACAAAACTATCATAACTAGATGGATATTTTTGGACATTCGCCATTGCGATGCAGATGTCTGTCATGGAAAAAACAGGACTGAGCTCAGGCCTGGCCAAAAATCTCCATCTAGTCATTCGCTCCGATTGTGCTATTGATTCAAAGATTACACAACTGTCATTGCCATGGACTTTGACTGATTTTAGTACATTGTTTTCTAAAAATACGTTCTTTTATGTGCTAGTGGGTACACTTGTATTTAACCAACTTGGAACACAAATATTATTCCATCATATTATGCAAAAATTATTATTTTTCGTAAAAGTAAGGGTTTGGTGTTAAAAAAAACAAATACAAAGAAACCATCGTAACATTGTTGATAAACGTGAATTTCGAAATTTGTTTCGCACTTTTAGCCAATGTTGGGAATCCGCAAAACATTAGCTCTGTCTACCTAAGATGTAGTATATGATTTATTCATAGCGCACTTAACAAGTGCCAGCTGAGAAGCCTCCCGCCATTTTCGTGGCGTGCGTGCCTGTAGTAAAGAAATATTTTTAGAGTTGTGCTGTAATATCGTATGAAATCTTAGGGCACTCTAATGGGCAGAAAGTACTCCATAATTCGAACATAAATTTAAATAAATAACTGTGCTGATTGACTGTTCAAACAGATTAAAGACACGTCACTGTGAGATGGGATGTTCAAAAGTCTTTAAAAGTGTTTGACTTTCTGTCCATTAAAGTACCCTAAGATGTTGCTGAAATGAAAATTTTATGTAAGATACAAAGGAGTTTCATATTCACTGGCTGGCGCTCATACCGAGAAAAATTGAAATAATCTATGTTGATCTTGTGGAATGAACCGTGTTTATGTTTGTTAAATGGGAATTTAGTTGTGTTATATGTACTTGGCAGACTAAGGGAATTTAATGCATTCAAGAGCGTGTTTAATGTGTAACAATTTATTCTTCATAAATTTTCACAATATTAGCATAAAACTGATTAAAGATATATTAAGTGTTTTCCTTGCAAATGGTAGAGACTAGTACCCTACTACACCCTACTCTCTGCTCAGACAATTTTCTTTCTCATTTAGCCAGATATGTTCTCCGTAAATGCCATTGATATGTTTTGTTTGTGAGGGTTGACAGACGAGAGGAGAAATTTCTATTCTTGTGTAAGAGGGAATCTTGTGCCACTGTACTCATTGTACACTGCAGTTTATATTGTGTGTATACGCAAAACAAAATCTGTCATATCATAACATCACACACCAACACTGTTATTTATTTAATATTTATCTCCAGTCTCTCCTCAGAGGTGTATATCTTCCTCTACAAAGACACGAAAATAAATCCCAAACGGAAGGACAATAGATTTCACTTAGTTAAACAAAATAATTAAATTTTTGCCTTATATCTATTTTTAATAAAAATTTGATTATAATAATATTTTACAACAATTTTCATTTTTTTTTTTTGTATTGAATTGCAGTTGCTCATATATTCACATTGTCATCCACCACAGCCAAAGGCGTCATCAACATACATTAGTGAATTACTCGACCCTTTATAACTATATATCCAGCATTTTGCCATTCATTCGCAGGGGCCGCGGTTGTGAAGCGGCTAGACGGCTCGCCTCTCGCCAAGGCGAACCGGGCTCGATTGCCATTGGTGCCGCTCCCGAATTTTCGCACGCGGGAATCGTGGCCGACGATGCCGCTAAAAGGAGGGTTTACTCGGGGTTGTCTCGTTTCCCCCACGCTTGCATTCCGGGCTGTTCCATACATCTCTTCGCCTTCATCAGTTCTCAAGACCCCATTGTTAAGGCCATATTTCGCGATCTTTTTTTATTTAATTATCTGAAATATATTTATATAAGAACCAAATAAATAAAAATATCTGTAGTTAAATGACTGCAGTTTTTGAACTAAACCACCGTAAAGTCGAAAATTTCGGAATAATAATAACATTAATAATATTATTTTCTCTCGTGCGAATAAAACATTGTTGGCAAAAATATCAATACATATTTTTGAAAAAATATTCAGGCTGTCATTTAGTATTAGTACCCGGGTACCCGGGTACTAATACTAAAATATAGTTCATACTTAGTTAATATATCGTGTGTATCATATAGATCACATGGCATGTTTTTTAGTTGACACAGTTAATTAGAAGCTGAGAAACTTAGACTCCCAAGTTCTGAAATTTTCGACTTTTCAGTGCTGTATTTTGAAACCTACAATCATCCGAACGCTAATATTTACATCTTTGTGGTCCTGATAATTAAATAAAAAATGATTGCGAATGATGGCCTTAAGAGCCCGCCCATACGTCTTCTCTCCATTCATTTGTATTCGCTAAAACACAATTTTTAATTTCTACTGGCTGTATCGTTATCGTCCCCTCGCCATCTCTCGATTTCTGATATAGGCTGTTCACAGTAAACTAAGGACTATTGAAAGCCCTGCTTAAGATCAACTAGAATTCACGTTGTGTATTATTCGGTCTTGTGTAAAATTAACTCTGTCATGGGTCTCATCACACTATTAATGCGTCGGCCAAGTGAAAATACGACCTATTATTAGAAGTGTAATTATCTTACAAATCTGCTCATTATTATACTAAGATGCATTAATTGTACTGAAACTGAAATCAATCATCTGATTTATAACAAATGTTTACCTTACACTTTTAATTCGACGCCAAGCCATGGAACACATTTCCCATCATTGATACTAACTTTGCTCGACACATGGCACTGAGTGCGACCGTTAAAGTAAATGGATGTGGGAGCAGAGAATTTTTTTTTAAGGTTGATTTTAAAATTGCTCACTTAATTGTGAACGGCCTTATATACTCTTTAACGTCCTGTATTTATTCGCGTGCGTTTGGCTCACATTTCATGTCACCGCCAATTATGACACCAATCTCTCTGACCTTGTCTTGGCATTGAATAGGAAAGGGTAATTATTGTGTACATGCAAACATGTCAGTTGGCTCGATGGTTGCCATGCAATATTTGTGACACTTACCAGTGGCCATATTGTATTCAGGTATAACCGCTCTTTAGATCAATTAATTTTCATAGGATGTAGGGTTATTTATTTTTATCAGCGATCGAGTTTTTGCAGAGTTTTGAAGGCACATGATTTTTTTTATTATATAAATAAGTTTTCATGGACACTTTATTCCAAACACTACTTCTTTAATTTCAAATAAATTCTGAATTAAAATGGTTTTAAAAGGGTTTTTGGAAAAATATCGAATAATATAGTGAATGAGCGCATGCAAAACATAAAAATTCTGGCAACAACATTTGAGTCTGCATTACGTTACAGCGTGCTCTTGGTTATTACGAAGTTCACGCCTTATAATTTTTTAGCTGCTGATCAGATAAGGATACTCGGCCAACTATAGAGTATATAAATTATTTTATCGTCTGCTGAGGAAAACGAGCAGTAGCCATTCAGACAGCATAATTCAAAATAGTACAACGGATTTTTGGTGCCAAATGTTATTCATTAAACATAATAATGAACGTTATGATGGTATGGTGAGAAAGTACTATAAGATTTATAAGAAATGTTCACAGATAGAAAATTTGGATTGTATGCATTCATATTGGTTTAATTAAAATCGAAATTTTGAATCTTTTTTAAAATTTAAGAAGCGAAAATTAAATTTAATTTTGCATACGAAAGCAGTAGTAGAGCATAGGGTACGGGAACCAGGGTATAGGGATCTGGCCGTCATTTCGGATTCCGCCATTTTAGAATTTTTCTCTCAAAATCGCATATTTTTACCCAAAAATCACTGAAAAATTTCCCATTTTGCCCAGTTGCTAATAGGGGCTCGTCCACCGTCTTGAATTTACTGTTTTCCCTTAGAATTTTATGTTCTACCCCCCAAAATAGGCCATATTAACCTTGAAATCTCCCCTAAAAATTCACTTTTCCTCAAAAAATTTATAAAAAATGTATTATTTGAAAAATTCTAAAAAATGTTGTTAAGAAATCATATAACCGCATCTTAATACATCGGATTTTTATTGGTTTTCCTATAAATGAACCTCCGTCTGTCAAAATATCTCTACTTGCATGGCAAGAGCAGTGTTAGCAGGTATGCACTATAACTGCATGTGTGCGTGCCTTCAAGTCGCTTTCTCACATCTGGACGGCGTCGGATAGCCTAAGTCAGCACATAGCATTTGTGCACCCGCTTAGTGTCAGGTAACTGGAGTTTGTACGTACCTGCAAGTCATTTTCGCACCTGGACGGTATCGCATGACCATGTTCGTAGGAAGAGCTGTGTTAACATTTTCTCTCATCTGCACCTGCATGGTGTCGGGTAGTCTAAGTCGGGGGAGTCTCCCATGGCAGGCCGTACGCTGCAGGTACCGTACTATTTCTCTTGAATCACTCCGCGCCTCTCGGCCTGACCCGAATGTTCAGTGTAACAAAGTCCACTTTGCACATCGACCAATAGCAAAGTAAGATGTGAGGTTGCTGTAGTTCTAGGTACTTTTAATCGTCATATGTAGCCCCTATACTGGGTATATAAGGCAGACAGATTCGCACCTCATGCCAGTTCTTCATCTGATGCGACAGGTGAAGTTCATCTTCTCTCTCTTGACCTTGTTAGCATTCTGAGTGGTAAGAATTTTTTTTTTATGTTCAGCTCTTCCATTAAATTCTGTAGGGAATTATCGTTCGTGCTCATAATTATACCTGTATTCCATGTTGTATGATGCTGATCCCTTATAATTTTCAATTATCAGATGTATAAATTCTGTTTTATTTATTGTTTTGTTTGCCGTGCAATGATCAAGATGAAGAGTGTATTTATTGACGTGTCTGCAAGCAACACCCCAACTTCTTCTTTGGCTGTACAATAGGCGGCCCCACATGAGCTGCATATATCGCCATCGATGACATTCGCAGTATACTCATCAGCATCATCAATTACATCGGTGCCATCTACTGGTCCATTACATCGTCTCCCATGTCGCTTCTGCGGTAAAGCATTTACAGCTTTGCGGAATTTACGAAGACATGAAATAACGACCTGCAAGTTGAAAACTTCGAATGTGACATTTGAATGTGATTTCTGCCATGGGAAGTTTTCTTGGAGCGATGCATTAAAGAAACATTCTAAAACTTGTAGCACTGGTTCTCAGGAAACACAATCGGCTCCGTCTGCCCAATTTGCTTCATCTGCTCCATCTGTCCCAGAAGGCTGTAATGTTAACACACAGGTAGTCAAGCAAGATCTTAATTTACCCATACATATTCATGCTGAAGATGAAGACATTGTCTACGAATAACGACATGGAAACTTATTTCCGAATACAGTAAGGTGCATCATCGCAGGACCATCGGACTGTGGCAAGACATGCGTCCTACTGAGCCTGATGGAAGAAGAGAACGGTCTGAGGTTCAAGAACGTGTACCTGTACTCCCTCCAGCAACCGAAATACCAGGAACTGGCACGTGTACTGCAAGCCGTGGAAGGTTTGGTTATTTCCCATTCAGCGATAATGAAGCCATCGTGCTGCCGACTGAAGCACTGCCAAATTCTATATTTGCCTTCGATTACATTGCCTGCGAGAAACAAACTTACATTCAAGAAAACTTTAGCATGGAACGACAAGCGTGTGTGGACTGCATGTACATTGGTCAAGCTTATTCGCGTATACCCAAGCAAATGCATCGCGATAATGTTAATGTGTTGGTACTGTTTGGCATGGATGATACGAATTTATGTCATGTTTACGATGATCATGTTAGTAAGGACATGACGTTATCAGATTTCAAAGATATGTGTTCCTTGTGTTGGAAAGAGAAATATGGATTTTTGACGATAGTTAAGGACTGTCTGCTACATAAGGGGAAGTACAGGCGTGGGTTCGATCAGTTCATCGCTGTCTGCCGAGAGGGTTCGTCTACTGGGAACCAGCAAGTGATGTCATTAATACCTCATGCTACATAGATGGGTACCATTTCTGTAGACGGTTGTGAAGTCACAGTTAATGCTAAAGACGAAATGAGTGCAGTACAGTCGGTTTGTGCGGAAGGTACATTTGCAAGACATTCGTGTGAAGTCGAAAAACTTCAAAATAAAAGACCATCAACTCTAAATACTGATGAACATAAAACTCCTGCTACAAATAAAAGTATACTTGTTATTGAGGGTGAAGCAGGAAGTGAAGTCGATCATAAAGACAGCATTGATGATAACTATGATGGCAGTGATAATGTTGAAGACGATGATGATTCTCTCGACGTTCCCACATATTCCCACAACGAGTTTCCTTCGACAACTGATGTGAAGAAAGCAGAAGATGCTGCGAATACTGACCATATGTTTGCCGAAGATCCCAACAAACATGTTGATAGACACCGAATATTTGCTTGACTTTCATAAACATGGAGATTTTTCGAAGTTGATATAGGTGGTTTCGATCTTTGCAGTACTTTATAATAAATTTCTCAATGAAATAGTCAGTTTAATAAATGTTAGACATATTGATTTGACGAAATAAAAAATTTTCGTGTTTTGTTGTTGGAATTCTCTATGATTTTATCATTGATCGAAATATGTTAACTGGCAAAAAAAAAAGTTTCAAAAAATTGTACTTTCGTACTTAGCTACATTTTCGCTGTCACTCTATGCGGCCGCGTTTATGTTTGACATCCTCCAAGATGTAAATATTTGAATATCTACGATAAATAATATTTTATACGTAGTGCTTTTTGCTTCAGATCAAATGGCATGACATATGGCGGTGACATAAGAGGTGGGTCGGATACACAAATGAACACGGGAGGTGGACGGATGTGTATATATGGATGCATGAGAGGGCAGATGATGGAGCAACCACGACTGACACACGAAAATGAAAAACATATATTTTGGGTGAATACAAGTAAATAGAGAAGTGATAGAAGAAAGGGTTAAGAATCCGTCTAACAGTTCAGTGGCAATGGCCGTGAAGTATCCTTTGGTTAATAGTTGTGGTATTTGCACGAATGTGAAGGAATTAGTTGCTGGGAATTAATTGCAAAAATAAATAATTTGCATCAGCCAAAGTTAAAGTTGGCCGCGGATAAGGTCATTTGGAGTCATCGGGGGATATTTAATGGCGAAGCTCGTACATTGAACGTGGTCGTTTTACGAGGATGTTGTAGAGTGGCCATGGTAGCTGAGGGGTTAGCCTGCTCACCTCCCACCAAGGCGAACCGGATTCAATCCCCGGCTGGGACACTCCCGGATCTTCGCATGCGGGAATCGTGCCGGATGATGCCACTGGGCGGCGGGTTTTCTCGGGCACTTCCCGTTCCCCCCCCCGCCCCTTCATTCCTCGTTGCTCCATTTGCAAATTAATCACCCTCATCGGTTCTCAAGACCTCGCTGTCAATAGCTACCCAAATCTCTTCATTCACTCGCTCCTAGATTTTCTAAGCTTGAGAAACGTGCAGGAGATCTCTCTCAATTATATTAAATTCATATGTACGCTATAAATTCGAGAAAGAAACTATAAAAGCTCGTCTTTTGTGTCCTGGTGTCTTTGTAAAGAGAATATTTTAGTTTTATCTCAAAATTATCTGTTTATTTTACTACGCACATCGAATTGAAAATGTAGCACCGCATTTTTAATTTCGGCCTTGCATTTTGCAAACAATATGGTTATAAAATTAATTTAAAAACGATTTATTTATATATCAAATGAGACATTCGTATCGTGAAATGATCGCATACGTTTCCCTCGATCCGCTTTTTTTGTTAACATATAATCTAGTAAATATCAGCACTAAAGCAAACCAATGGTTCGTCTTTGTGATACTGGAATTTTGTACTTTCTTTGGCGAACATTGGATTTTCTTTAAGCTCGTACAAGCACGAAGCAATATCAGAGCCAAACGACCAGGGAAGAGTTAAAAAAAATTAGCTCGTAGCAGCAACACCAAATATTTTTCACTATCTGACATGGCAACAGGAAATAAAGTAAAAAAACTTGAATGAAATACCTCCGCCACACTCGTGGAATGAAAACCGGGAATATTCTGCATCTCGACGCCATGTCGGAGAATGGATCGTTTTATTAAACATCCGCGGGTTTCTGAAACGTATAGCAGGGCCTTTATGTAGCAGAAAATAAATACATTTGCTGCGAGACTTACATCCTGCCCACGCGCTTAAAATAACGCGCATGAGATAAAGGCTGTTCTCGATAAAGTGAGCACTTTTGAAACCAACCTTAGAAACAAGTCACTGCTCCTACCTGCATATATTGTTATGGGCGACTGGGTAACATGCACCCGGTAAAGTTGGTAACGATAGATGGAAACTAGTTCCATATCTTAACGTCGAATATAAAGTGTTAGGTAACCATTTGTGGTCATCTAAATTATTTATTTCGCTTTCTCTTTTTTTTAATGTATCGGCGTGTAACAATTAACAGACTAGTGAAACGTTTACTTTTCTAGAAATTTCACAGTTTCACTTGAACGGCGCAAGATAATGTGATGAGGCCCATGGCAATGATAATTTTTCATAAGGCGAAAGATTGCCACAACGTGCATACAAGCAGATCTTAAGCAGGGCTTTTAAAAGTGCTCATTTTACCGTGAACAGCCTATGCTAGAAAGTAACTGTGATCAAATGGAATACAAACCAAGTCATGACTTCAATTGAAATATTACAATATATCTGTGATCGTATTAACTGCCTTGATGTGCCATTCTTAAGGAATTTCGAGATAGTATTTTGCCACTCTTTTTCATCTAATGTATTTAGCAGCGCATAAATTCCGGTTCAAAATTATTATCTACATTGCGCATAAGATATGTAAAGAATGGTATAAAAACCTCTTTTAGAACTTAAGATGTCTCGTAAGAAATTTTATTTAAATCAATAATGTTATTTTGTGATGACTATTTAACAAAAAAACACTTTATTTACCAAGTGATTCTTCTTTTTTCTATGAAACTTCTGCAAAATTTTACGATACCGCCGTAATAACGATCTGCTAGTAAAACATCATGTTTCTTGTCCTTTACTCTCAAATAGCTACACAGTCGCCTTTACTGTACTCTCGATTCAACAGTACAATTCAAATTAAGTAAAGGAGGATAATGCTATTTCTATTCGAAGTAATATAAGACATTTAGAAGAGCGCACCTCCATAGTAATTGCCTGCGTAATGCCTGAGTAACCGGCAACAGAATTGGACATGCATTTATCATCATCAGTATTCGGCAAAAATACGTCTTCATGACCCAAATTTCGAAGGCGTATATCTCTTTTTCTATTCCGTTTAGGGGTATATGGTGTCCTCTATAATTTCGAATTTTTTTATAAGGAATGACCTCTTGTAAGTTAGGTGTTTAACTTCCACACATTCGGTATAGACGAAAAATAAGAAATCGAAATAATGAGCATAGAATACGAATTCGGGAATCGAGTTTAAGGCAAAAGTCAGAGTTACATCACTTCTTCCGCAATCCTGTGACCTTTTAAAGGCAAGCAGTTTGCAGAATTTTGTCGTCGTAAACATTAGGTGGGATTTTGTAAATCAGTTTGGAAATAACTGAACAAAACCTCTCCGGTGAACGTTTTCACTGGAAAAGTTTAGTCAGTGTCGTTAGTAGGTCTAAACCATGTACTATTTATTAATACTGTGCTCTAAACCATGTGCTATTTATTAATACTGTGCTCTAAATCCTATGCTCTCACTCTCAGTAACATGGGTCCACGAAGGAGGATACATGGAGATCGACTGAACAGACCGAGAAAATGGCTGACTTTAAGAGCCTTTGCTAGTGAGTATTGACCCATTCGTCACACCTTTAACGATATTCACAATACAGCGACGCGAAGCGATATGACGCGACTGACGACGGCCGCCGACGGAGGTGTAATAAAAGTATTCACAACTGAGCGACAGAACATGGGCGGCCATCGCTGATGCAAACTATGCAGCTATCTGGTGTACAAGTAGGCAAGTTCATCACTTGGTAAACAAAACACGCGCGAAAAACACCCATGGGTTAGTTTATTATCAGAAATACGCTAAACCGTCCCCATAAAACTCAACATATAATCAAAATTAATAAATTTAACACGGGTACCGCTCTGAATTTATTTCACCAACAAACACAATAACCTATAAATAGAGCCCCGATTATTTCGCCGATTGCGTTGGCAGCAAGCTAGGTTGGACAGCCCTCTATACGCTTTGCGATATTATCGTTTGCTTATTGGTTGCTGTGATCAAGTGAGGCCTCTGTACAAGACTGTTGAACACTCACTCACGCTACTGCTTCCTGCTTGTCACTGGCTCACAGTTAAACGGGGCGTGTATAAAGAGCTGTCGTCCAATCACAACACTAGGGGAAAAGAACAAGTGTTTGGAGTATACCTCGCCTCCGAATGAATTCGCGAAATACTCATGGCTTTAACCATGAACGAAGACTAAAGCCGGTATCAATAAGTCATTGTGCGAAAAGAAACAGAAGGACACATGCTTTCAGTAAGTAGTATTAGTAACCACAGAGCATTTATATTAAGTGTCGCCTATTAAATTAAACTCCCCGTGCAAAGATGGCAGGCTAAATGTTTACAAAACGTGCATTCTTCTTATTCTTCTTCTCAACGCCGTCGGTCGCGGAAAATCCAACGTCAGCGGTGTCGCGCGTCGTCGGCGACAGCGCTCTGATTGGCTAATGCTCATCGCGTCGCGTCGCATCGCTATACTATAAATATCGCTCTAACGGCGCTCCTGCTCACGACATATTTCACCTGTGTCGAGGGGCAAATGGCACAAGAAAGTACGACATAATACTTAATGCTACGCTGAGAAAAAGGTGAATTTTGCTAACCTAGATGAAGATTGCGAAATGTGAATTTGACAAGAGCCTCGCTCTTACGGAACAAACAGTGCAGGTCGATTTTAGATACACATAAGTTAAAAATGCTTAAGGTTTTTTTAACCTATCATTGGCAAGAATTCAGTGTAAGCTATGTGGTTGTAATTATCTTAAAAAAGAAGTCTTTTTTCCTGTCTAGACCTGCATTTTCCTGCATTTCAGAATGAATGATAAGATAACTTAATGGCAAAGGTCAAACACAGACCTAGCACGCAAATGGGCGTACAAACATTAATGTAATGAGCCAATAAATTTGGTTATAGGAAATAAGCTACTGATGTCGCGGAACGTGTTTATATTAAATAGAACTGAATACATACCGGAGAGTCGCAGTACGCCTTTGTTTGTACGAACACTGTCGGTAGTTTATCTCATACGATATTACTACAGAGCAACTGAATGACTAACACATTATGATTTAAAAATCTGCAGCAGTATTGAGCATTGACATACTACAGTTGCAGTTTTCATTTGTTTTTCGTGTTCTTAGTTGCTAGCAAACAACACATTTCATTCCATTTATTTCAATTATACTTATTCCTGTTGTGCAACTATTGCCAATAACTTAGCTTGCATTGGAATAGTATGATCGCAGTAGTATCAGCATTTCGGAGAATTCTATCATGCTCTACCAATGATGAGGTTGGGGAGGAAAGAAAGAAGATTTTATTGGTAACTTCTCATCAACAGTTAAATATTCCATTGAAACTGGTGGTAAATGTTGCAAAACAAAAAAAGGGAAGAACTGTGCACATGAAGTGCAAAACTGACAAGCCAGGAATTATTCAAATAACCTCGAATAGTTTCATTTTATTTCTTTTCAACATTGTTCCTGTTTCTACTAAGTCCGAAGAATGAAAGTATATTTAATGAAATGTGAGCAGTTTTTTTTTTTTGCTTAAATAACAAAAGATACAAAACTAAATACGAAAGCTTGAAAGAATGATACTGAATTCACAATAGTTTGGAAAAATCAAGCATAATAAAAGTTCGCCTATTTACACATGTGACGGGCAGCGTCACGTCACTGCACGTCAGTGAATAATTATCAACTTGCAATAAATAATAAACATTCTTAAGATTAGTGGGTTGTGACCACGTCTCACATGCCGTCGAACACTCTTAAAATTAATGGAGGGACCACATCACACACACCGTCGAATGCTTACCGTGCTTGCTTGGTTACCTGTTGAATTGAGCGGCGTACTGTCCGCTAAGCACAAACACTTTCACATGTTGATATTGAAGTTTAAAAACCTCCGATGTGATTTGAAACACTAATAAAACTCACCTGTAATATTTCCGCAATCTTCACGTCACTACAAAAAGACTTTGAAACAACTGAGGCACCGGGAAAATAACGGTTAATGTCCGTGTTTATTTTCATGTGCAGCAGTAACTAGATCTGGCAGAGAAGTGTGCAGCAGATTGATGTTTCAGTGATTCGTCACCGGAGCGCAGCACAGTCGACGGCAAGAAGCTTGGTGACCAGCTTGTGATGGTGCGCGCGCCGCCTAAAAACGTGACGTTTCGTTACGTTGTTTCCGGCAACTTGGTCAAGAGGACGGAAGTTGAGGGAATGCTGAAATATTATTGGGTGTTTAAATTTTCATTTTGTTAGACCCCGTAAGGGATATTGGCGTCCGCTGCGTCGGTCACCATATTTGGTAATGTTAAATGCCATTGGTTGTGATTAGCTTGATCCCTCCCAGGAGTAATTGAAAACCCCAACGATTTCTTGGAAATTCGGGTTTGGAGAGGGAAATGAATTCGATTGGTAGCGCAGGAGGGCGGACGTGTGTATTTAATGCCGGTAAACGCTGCCATCGGGGTCAGTTCAGCGACCTCGAGGTGTCAAACTTCTACCAGAGATAAGTAGCACTCTGATTGATTTACAAATGTAGGCTCATAAAGCAAACAGGTCACTTACGTCACTTTGACGTTAGGCGAGGGCCATGCTGGCCGGAAATATTTAAACGTTTTAAATTGTTGCGAAATGTTGGGCTTTTAGCCAAAATCCGACAATGTTACCTTCTGTAACGAGGTTTTTTGTAACCATATAAATAAAATGGTGACCATGTCGTTACCGAGAAGTAAAGTGGTTGCAACCACTAGGAACCACTTGTAACCTCTTGCGAATAATGGTAAACATCTTTAACCACTTGCAATCATTTGTAACTACTTGCAAACAATCGTAAGCAAGGCATTAATTATGGTCTTAGCCTTTTGTATCAAGTAGGGGATATGCGAAACTCCTTGTTTTTAAGACGTTTTAGATGAAACTTTACGAAGTTTAGGGTTATTTTTTGCAAAGATCACATTTACTCGCGGGAGTTAAGGCTGGCATTGCTTAGCAGTTACTCCCATCCACTTGGGATCGCGAGTAAATTTGGAAATAATTTATGAGTTTATAATGCTTGTTGATTTATGACCAGTAAGGTGTTACGAAAATGGGTCTTTCCTGGCGTAGCGACAAAAAACTACGTTGTAATGTCAAGAGTAAATGTAGGTGCGACCGAAATATATCCGCAATTTTGTAACGATGGTAATTTGGGGTCACTTGCTCAATATATTTTGTGATGGAATTTTGCATTTTGTATTTACTTATTAAAATGGTCAGTAAAGAGGCATAAATATTACATATGAACAATTTGCTAGTATTAGCTGAACATCAGCGAATACATTGATACCTAAAGGATCTGGTTGCATTTTATTCTAAATTTTGGAAACCTGGCTTTTATGTTAATGTTTTAAATAAAGATGTTATATCTGGGAAAGGAAAATAATAATGTTAAGTTTTCAACATGAAAGGTAAGAATGATAACGAATGGAAGGTTTCCACTTGTAATATTTATGAAATATGAAAAAAAAATTGAATGAACATACTCAAAATAAAGAATATTACAACACTTCTTTGTTTCTGTTATAACACGTTTATTATTTACAACTTACCCTTACACTGTACAGAAAAATGGTTTTTTCCATGGCTTCTGCCATTTTTGTGTTCTGGTGGTTTTGCTAGGTCTTATGCAAATCCTGCCTTACAGCAAGGTCAGACACAGAAACTGTGAGATATTTCCTATCTGCGTTAAAATACTCATTTGGCCGTAATAGACCACACACTTTCTGGTATTACTCGTCACACACTACCGACATGGAGTAATGCAATACTGGAAATAAAATTATATTTAAAATTAGTTTAACAATTTTGCTATTCTCATTAAACAATCATTTCTCATCCGCATGGTACTCAATATTGACTGCTGTTAATCTCGCCTGAATGACAACAGTTTAAAATTTATTTATTTTTCTTCCCATAATATGAAAACCTTAAATTATTCTTACCATCGCGCAGTTTATACAGTTTTGGATGCAGACTGTTGGTCATAGTTTCACAGATAAAATAATATATTTGGAATAAATTTAATTTATTTAGTGTTTTAACAGAAATTTCGTCGTTTGGCGGTGTATTAACATGCTTTTCGCTGTTATTCCGGTTTTGTCGCTATTCAGTAATGGGACACGGGTCTAGTAATGTGTAGACTCTCCTCTAGCCAGGCGAAATGCAACAACTTATGGTGGCATCGATGTCACAAGTGGACGAAACACCCGCGGAGAGATCCACAGCCCCTTGTTAAATACCAGCTGCAGGATCTTGGGTGCGGATGGACCTCCCCACCACGTCCCATAAGTTCTTGGCGGTGTTCACGCCGGGTGAATGAGGTGGCCCACGGCAGTCGTTGAAACTCTACAGAATGCTCCTTGAACCGATTGGTGTCTTTTTGAGGCCGTGACACGGTGCATCATCCTGCTGGAATATACCATCGTTGCGGGGGCACGTGAAACTTATGAAGGGCTGCACAATGCGATACCGCGACTAGCACGCACAGGCCCGCACTCACTCACGCGACGCCAGCTCACAATTGACAAAGATTGTTCACGGTAAAATGAGCCCTTTTGAAAGTTCTGCTTAAGATCGACTTGTATGCACGTTGTGTATTCTTAAGCCTTACGAAAAAAAAAATAAACATTGCCGCGGGTCTCGTCTCTTGATTCATGCGACGGTCAATTGAAACTGCGAAATTAAAAGGAAAGTAATTATTTAATAAATCTGCCAAATTTTACACACTGAGGCGTTAAAAAAAAAAACAGAAAGCGTAAGAAATAATTAAAATTATCACAAATGGTTAGCTGACACTTTTTATTCGACGTTAAGATACGGAACTACTTCCCATCCACCGTTATCAACTTGACAGGGAGAATGTCACTCAGGGCGCCCGTTAAGTATATGCAGGCAGGGGCAGTAACTTTTTCCTAGGGTTGATTTCAAAAGTGCTCAGTTTTTCGTGATCAGCCTGTACAGGTCTGGACACTTAAAGAATAAACGGTACTGCGACGTCATCAACCATCACCTTTGCATGCTGCCATCTCATGACTTTCAATATATCAGTGTGTATTTTATTATACTGTACAAAATTTTTGTAATTTTTACTGAGAAATTATTTGTAATTTTACAAATGCTTGTAACAGTACAAATATTTCGCTTGTAAAACTACTCGTTTGTAAAACTACAAGGGCCGTGTTTGTAATAGACCTTAAGAAAAAGGTTTTTGCTGTATTGACTTCTATCTACGATCTTCAGCAAAATGGCGGACACTCAACAGCTTAAAACCGTACATAGCTGTCTGTGGGAAAATTATTGGTGATGTAAAGTGTAGTTGCGTGCAAAAAGAAATTTATTGCAAGTTTGAATGACGTAAAACACTTAAAACTACATTACTTATTAACTGTTAATTTTTCCTTATCTACGCAGAACACTTAAAATGAAATAAATGTATTCTTCTTAATCAAATAACCTCTTTATTATTTTGTAGGAATTTGCAGATATATTTATTTAAAAAATTAAGAGCTAGTCTTGCACGTGAAGTTGGTCGTGTGGTTAAGGTTGTTGAGTGCTTATTAATGTAATGCATGCAGGTCCCAATCCCCGTGCTGACCAAGTGTAATTATTTTTCGTAACTGAAAATTATAAAATATTTTTTTATTGGCTGTTATTAATTCATCACATTTGTTTTATAGAAGAGAAAAGATAATTTTATGTAATACAAAACGATCATTTGTAATATTACCAGTACACGCTTTCCAGATGTTACAAGAAAACTGTTTGTAGTTTTATAAAAGATTTTATTGGCAATTGGGTTTACAAGGGCTTCTTGTTGTTAAAGTACAAAAAAAATTTTAGAGTGTAGAAGTTATGGTTCATAATTGCTTACCATAATCGCTTCAAGCACTGTTGTAAATGCGCCAGCGAGTATTATCGTGGAAATCTACTCATTAAAATGAAAGTACAAAATAATTAAGTATACAGAAGTGAAATAGCATCGCGGTTCGTAGATTGTGGGCTTACCCATTCTCTGATTGGCTGCGCGTGGCTCTGTAAACGGGCGAGAGGTCGCTTAATTGTATACTGTGTACAGGATATTTACGATAAAATGAGCACTTTTGAAAGAACTGCTTAAGACCTACTTGTATGCACGTTGTGTATTCTTTTGTCTTATGTAAAATCAACGTTGCAAGGGCCTCGTCACTTTATTCGTGCGTCGGACAAATGAAACTGTAAAATTATTAGAAAAGTAAACATTTTTAAAAATTGCTCATTTTTACACTTGGATGCATTAAAAAAACTTAAAGCGAAAGAAATAATATAAGTTATCACTAATGGTTATCTAACACTTTTCATTCGACGTTAAGATATTGAACTACTTTCCCTCCATCGTTACCAACTTTACAGGGTGCATGTCGCTCAGTGAGCCCGTTAAAATAAATGCAGGCGGGAGCAGTGACTTTTTTCTAAGGTTGATTTCAAAAGTGCTAGCTTTATCGTGAACAGCGTTTACTGCGGAGGATTCCATGTTGGCCTGGGCTGCCCCGGCTGGCAGGCAAGTTGCCAGGCTCTAGTCGGCGAACGGCGTCGGGACACTTCGCTAGCCAGTGCCGCCATTTTGCAGGCGCGTGCGGCTGTGGTCGGCTGTATAAGCGGCTGTTACACTTCTGTATACTCAGCTACTCTGTGGTGCAGATTAAGGCCGTGTCTCAACTTGAAAGTGGGCTCACTCTCACTCGCCAATCTCACTCTGGCGAATTGAGATTTGTGCCCTCTGCAAGCCTTCGGCAGTATTTATCTGATAGAAAAGGCAATAAATAGTGAAAAATAAAATATTGCTGGCCTTTCACTTTCCTCGAGTAAATGTACAGTGTTTTGTGAAATAGTAACTTATTTTAATTTGTTTGATTTTTGCATGATAAAAAAATAAATGTTATGTGCAAAGCACAGTATTTAATTATATGAAAACAATTAACCTTAATGAAACGTGAACATAATAACATCATAATTTGTTACGTTCCATAACAAACGGAACATAGTTAGTATTACACGTTTTACAATCCAAATGATTAAGTTAAGTCGATAAAATATTTCTAACCCTGCTTAAGAAACAGCAAAATATATGTCTAGATATTTGAGGTTAGACTTGAAAACAACCTGGCTGCCAGAGAGTGTGCGAGAGTGAGCACCGAGTGTACATCGTCGTTCACTCTCCCCTCCGAGTTGGGACAGCAGAGAGGACTCTCTGCGACGTCAAGAGTGGGCGAGAGAGTACTCTCTCGGCGAATTGGGACACGGCCTTAGGGATAGTTTGGTCGGGCTCTCAACAGCGAGATATCAAGCTCCGGTGAGGGTGGAAGGAAGTGAGGAATGCAAAGGCTGGGGAAACCGGAAATGCCCCAAGAAAACCATCTGGACAATGGCAACGTCAGTCACGAGTGATCCCGCCGGGAATCTAACCCGTTTCTCCTTGGGATGAGACGAGTAGCGTGACCACTACAGAACCACCGCCCTTTTGTAATGCAAATGAGATAGCCAATTTCAAAACGCTCCTGTCCGTTTTTTCAACTTGCATTTTTTTGGTACATTGGATTCTTGACGACATTTTGTAGATAAATCTGCATCATTTGGTTTCCAAGACGTCGTTTCATCTTGCACGAATTACGAATGACAGTTGCCTGTAGTTCTAAAGTGCCTCTTCTCCTGAAGTGTTATACAAAATGGCGACTGAATCATTTAGTTCAGAAACAAAACTTCCTCTTTGTCAATATGGCTTCTGTGTTTCTTTAACCCTCTACGAACGGTGCTTGAAGTGTGAAAATAGGTCCATTAGTTTAAGAGTTACGCATTTTTGTAGTTCTGAGGTGGGCGACATTACATCATCGTTTGTGTGTTGCAAGCGGGCTGTCGTACTAATCTTACCTACGGCGTCCGCGCTCCGCCCAGTTAATGCACAGTAGTCTCGCAACATCGCTAAGTGACTGACCTTGGGAAAGTGCACATACAACTGCCATCTCTTTGAAAATGTGTTACCTGTAGAATTGAGATATAATTGGAACGTCTTCGTTCATATTTAAAAGCAAGTTTACTTAAATGTACGTAGTAAATATTTTTGTAAAGTAATATTTGAAGTTGTTAAGTGAATTAAATGCAATAGAAGAGGTGTTAACCAAAATAAAAGATATAAAAAATGTTAACTAAGCTTTGTCCAGCATTTACTGTCCCAAAGTGTCTCTTGTATTAATCTTAACATTTCCAAAACGTCTCTTCTCCTATGTGCTGTTTCAAAACGTCCCTTGTTTAGCATGTTTTTACATTTTAAGCAAACTATTACGATCTTGACAGATAAACATAATTCGAAATTAATTATAGTGTGTTCGCGGTTTCTTCTCACTTTTTGAATCAAACCTTTGGAAAAGTACCCTATTAATGAAGTGTTTAGTTATTTTCTAAATATTTTATGTATCACAAACGTTTTATATTTCTGTGACATACATGTGACTTATTTTTTGTTAAATTGAACTTCTACTCGT
Source organism: Dryococelus australis (assembly GCA_029891345.1). Classification (NCBI taxonomy): domain Eukaryota; kingdom Metazoa; phylum Arthropoda; class Insecta; order Phasmatodea; family Phasmatidae; genus Dryococelus; species Dryococelus australis. The sequence continues at coordinate 118,009,140 of CM057000.1, read as the reverse complement.
ATATTATATGTAAATTATAATATTTAGTTCGTAATTAATATGAACAAAAAGAGGAAAAAATAGGTGTGTTGGCAATTTCTAGTAAGAAATAGTTCTTATGCAAAATATTACTACGCAGAGTGTGTAAGAACGCTGTGCGTCGTTCTTTTGGTGTAGTTTTCTAGACTCTGTTAAAAATTTGTTTGTAAGAGGCGGAGGAATATCCTGGAAGAAGGACTTTAGCAGGGCTCCAGAAAAGTTTGAATTAACCGTGAACAGACTTTATATAATAATTAATAACGATGTGTGGAATGATTATAAAATATTGTCCCGTACTTTTTAAATTATTTATAAGTGTGGCTAAATGGATAAACGACGTTTCAGAACTGGCAACCAGAAACATGGTTTTGGAAGTTTAACTTGCTGAGGTGCGGTGGAGGAGAGACCGACTTAAAACATGACTCAGAGTTTCTTTTACAGGACACGCTGGCGCGCTGCTGCGGCGTGAAGGGGCGGCGGAGGCGGCGCTCCTACTCGGTGCTGTCCCGCTCGGCGCACCAGCGCTGCCTGGCGGCGGCGTGCGTCGCCCCCAGCGCCCAAGAGAGCACCGACTACTCGGGCAACTCGGTGCGCGAGGAGTTCTTCGCCAGCAACGGCGCCACGGCCGTGACGACGAGTGGCGGTGGCAGCAGGAGCCGCTCGGGGGCAGGAGGCGGCTCCGTGCGCACCAACAGCGTCGAGTTCCGGCGCTGCTACTCTGTGGTGGTTGTCCAGGGGGCGGCGACGCCGCCGCCGCCGCCGCCGCGGTACGACCGCCAGGACACGCAGTCCAGCCAGAAGCCGCTGCTGTCGTCCCGCCGGAGCCGAGGCTTGCTGTGGAAGGTGCTGGGGTGCATGCCTGGGGCGGGGGACGCCGATAGGAGGCCCACGTCCTCCCTGGCCTACGCCCCCGCCCCCGCCGCCCCGGGGCGCGGGGAGAGCTTCAACCTGCTGCCGGTGGCGGTGTGCCACAGCGCAAGCGAGCACAGCGTCGCAACCAGCAACAGCAACAATGTGAGCAATAGCAGCCTGCGCGACGTGGATCGGGGTGCGTTGGAGGATGAGCTGACCACATACATGGAGGAGCTTCATCGTCGTCAGAGGTGCTGAGATGTCTCCCTTCAGCCCTACATCTCCTCGCCAGCTGGCACTACAATAATACTCTACCAAGCAGGGGGGGGGGGGGGGCCTTTCCCTGGTTAAACTCTTCAACAGCCAATTTTTGATGATATTATATAGGTTCGTGACATGGTATAATTGATAACTTGACTTGAAACATAAAAGCCACTATTTGTATACCAAAAATTATCACAGTTTTAAATTTAAATATAAATTCGTACAAGTTTGGAAATGTTCATTTTCCGCAACATTTAATTTAAACTGAAAGGTATTTTTGTTAAGAAAATGGCATGCTGGAAATTTTTTAAAATCTGATATTTGGTTTACCCCTACTTCCTTTTAACTTCCGCTTTGTTATTTTAAAATTTGATTTCAATAATTAAAATTGAAATACTGCAAACCGCATAACAAATTTACAAAAAATAGGATGTCAGATGCAAAAAATCGAAAAAAAAAAAAAAATTATTTCTAACCTCTAGATGGGGTGGGGCAAGAACTTGTTGCTTATTTAACACCCCTGATACTGTGAAAAAGGCTCGTTCGGAAAATTTAGTTCTGAAATTAGATAAATCTTTGGCCCCACACACTATATACTATTCTCATTTTTAACACAAAATACTTATACCAGAACAAGATTATTATTGTCTTCGGATTGTAACAAATACACTTTAAGTAATGAAATATATTTAATTTTTTTTCTTGAGATGGCCTATGGTGAAGTATTTGTTGCTCCCTACACTAAAATTTGAAGGGGAACAAACCACCCCCCACCCTTTTTTTCACTCTCTCCCCCTTTGTGATGCCCCTGCTACTATGTAGGGTTTGTGATTTGTTTCCATGGCATTTCTTGTCCCAGGAGTAACCAGATATATGTGTACACATGTGACTGAAAAATAGCTGTCAATTCTCGAATTATTTATGTAATCTTGGAAACTTGCAGCTGTAGAATCACGCAGATAAGGGAAGGCGTTTGTCTCCTGAAATTACTCTCGCACCTTACCTTATCATACTATTAAATGTGTTTGTTAAAAAAAAATTAACGATATACGTATTGACCATACAGGTTTATGACTTTTTTGCTCAACAGCGATTGAAGTGTTTACAGCGATTTTTGAAATGAACTCTTTACATGCGAGTCTGGCAAGTGAGAAATACCAATGAAATAATTGTTTGTTATCTCGAATACTGGAAGTGTAAAATGTGATTGAGACAGTAGGGTATTAGCAGCTCAGTGCGTTGAAATTGCGTGATTATGGTACAGTTTTCTCTACTCCTCAAGAAAACTTTGTGTCACCTATGTTCATGATTTTATATTTCGCAATCTCTCTCCGCACAAAGGATTTAGTACGTACAAGTTGATTCCAGAAAATGTGAGTCCAAAGTTTCTCATTTCTTTTTTCTCATTTTATCGATATGTGTTAATATTGCAGTTACAATACAACTAACCAAATAATGTCTGTAATAGTAAACATGGGAAAGTAAAGTATGGGAAAGGATCTACACTGAAAGTTTTGAAAAACTGAATTGCATAAAAGTGTGGCAAATTCCAAATATTCATTTTGGACAGAAAACTATGAGCATTTTAACTACATATTTTGTTTTAGCCATATTATTGTAAAACGGTAGTTTTGTGTTCAAATGTGTTTTTTAGAGTCCTGTAAGTAATCTCAGAGAAAGAGAATTATTTCCTGAGGTATCGAAAGAAAAGTTAAATGTGATACATGTGACAAAACTGTATTTCACTCATTCTCACTTGAGGTAAAATTCTAAGGCGAATAATATCAGTGTATTTTGTTGGAGTACGTTTAAACACGTGACACATTTAATGTCACAGAGACCTGTCATTAAAAGTGAACCCAAAACTACAGTCTCGGTAATCGTCTTGATGTCATACTTTTTAAATCTGCATCTCAACAACATTTGTCTGTGATTTCGTATTTGATTAATATTTACCGAGCGTTGTGATTAGCTTATCGTGTTTAAAACGTTAGAAATTATTTGCTGATATTGTGGCTTAGAATTACATACGTAATGTTGTATTAAGTGTAACACTTCGCTGTGTCTTTCGTCAAAAATTTAATGTCAGTGTTTGTACAGTTTGTAAATAAAACAATATATTTTACTGTCATACAAATTAAGTGAATAAGAAACCTTTTTTGTTTATCTTATACAATGAATTACAATCAAATATCAACAGCAGGTTATTTTTGTATTTGCTGTTAATTTATTAACATTTTGTTTTATTGGGCCACAAATTGTGGAACGTAATTCAGCTTCTTGCCAATCCAAAACTACTGCAGCAGCTTTCTCATTAAATTGTTTTGCTGAGAAAATAAACTTCTTCCATTTAAAAATTGTAACACCCAAGGTATTGTAGTAATCATGCCCTAGGTTGTTCAAGGTAAAATGAGCACCTTTGAAAGCCGCGCTGAAGATCTGCTGGTAATCATTTTGTGTATTTACCGCTTTATGTAAAATTAACGTTGCCATGGATCTCATCACTTTATTCATGCGTCGGTCAGGTGACACTATGGCAATATTAGAAAAGTAAATATGTTACAAATATGGTAATTTTTATACTTCGACGTATAAAAAAAAAACAGAAAGCGTAATAAATAACTTAAGTTATCACAAATGGTTACCCAGCAATGCTTATCCGAAGTTAAGATGTGGAACTACGTTCCCTCCCTCTTAACTAACTTTACTTGGCGAATGTCACTCAGTGCGCCTGTTAAAATATATGCAGTTAGGGCCAGTGGCTTCTTTATAAGGTTGATTTCAAAAGTGCTCTCTTTATCGTGAACAGCTTTTACCGCGATGGTGACTGCTGTTCCATACAAGTACAATTCACCTGCTTCACATAACGCTACACAGTGGATGAACTTCGATTGCCTGCTTCAGGCTCGTTGCAATCATGCGACTGTCTGTATTAAACATGTCACTGTACGAATCCCCCGCATTATTGCCATCCATCAAATACATTTTAACTACTCCACCTGTTACATATACACATTATTTCCTAGTACCTAATTTCACCACACATTTATTATTTCCAACCATATAAGACATTACCTATAGAAATATCGTTCGTAGAAATGTTTAAAAGCATCATATTTTATCTCTCGAACATTCTCGTCAGTTCTAAAAATTCTGCAAAACTGGCAGAACATGAAAACATTTAACGTATTACAATTCCATTTCTTGAGGTAGTTTTGAGAGTCAGTGAAACCTTAAACTGAGGTTTATGCGTTATTTCGCAGGAATTCCTCACATTTAACTGAAAATGCTGTTGGAAATGCCTCAAATTTATGGAGTCTAAGCAAAACCTTCAAACATTGACAAACTCTAGATTATTTTACTTTCTCCTTGTTACCTATAAAGCATAGGGGTTTCGTCAGCCTACAGAATCTCCAGACATTGATCTTTATCTTTGCGTTTGAGACTCCTGGGTATCGCCACCAGCACGCCATGTGTGAAAGCGCCAACACCCCATCCGTCCAAGTCCAGTAACAACCAACAATTTCGCAGTTGGCAAATAGATGAAGGAAGGGGGGGGGGGGGGGGGTCTTCATCTTAAAAAGATTTTAAAAACTCATCATCCATCCAAAAGCAGAATAAGTTAAAGGCATAAGAGAAAATCGGAAACACTTAGCTACAGGAATCCTTTTAAACACCCAGCGAAACAAGAAACGTTTCCTGATTTCAACTTTCAAATATATTGCACGTACAATTTCATTTTTAAAACCCCGTTTTTAACTTAATACAGTTTCGGGCATTACTTTATACCAAAAATAACGGTATAAATAGATATATAAAAACGATGCCCAGAAGTGGTATTACAAAAGCATTAATAAAAGGTTTTCATACGAGCATGATCAAACCTTACGTAAATTACATTATTTATAAGCCGCATGGCTTCTTCCAAATATATTTATGACACCTTGAATACTTTATACTTACAATAAAATGCCCAGCCAATCATGCCTATAAAATATTTCACAAGGAAAAACTTAACACAGAATATAGAGCACTAAATGCCCATACAAACTTGGACCAGAAGGGTCCCATAATACAATTCTTATCTCAAATGCATGATGACACAGACCCCGAGTGAGTGAGTGAAGAGATTTGGGCGGCTCTTAACAGCGAGGTCTTCAGAGCCGAACGCAGCCGGGAGCCGAATATCACGAGACAGCCCCAGTCTGACCATTTTATACATTATAAATTTACACCCCCTCTCTACCGGGGAACAAATATCGTAAAATTGCGATTTTAATAATCAGTGGGCTAATGAGATAATAGCCAATCTAAATTCATTATTTAATTTGACGCACACCCAGAAACCAAAAAGAGTCTTTTCATTATTTTCTTGTCTTCGTTATTATTGTGCGTCTTTCAACTCCGGCGACGCTTGGAGAAGGCGGCGAATCAAGGAGCAGCGACGTCATGAATCACGTGATCACCCTGCCGGCAGCGCTAGCAACACTCGCTGCGCCCGGCCATGTGTATTCTGGCGTGCACGAAGGCAGCCGGTTTCCAGGGTGCGGTCCCTGCTGGGCGGCAAGCCCGTTTGTCGGCCTTTGGTGGTCGATTCTCCGGCAAGGATGGCGAGGCTCACAACCCGGCAGACGAAACCTCCAACTTCATTCATATGTAAAGGAACTCCATGATGTCCCCGTTTCACATGATGAAATTTTTCTATCGTGGCTCTTAAGGTGCCTAAGGGAGATGCCAAGGCAACTGACTTTAATGCCTCAATGTTTTACTTATTATTTAGCATATGTAACACATAACTTAGCCGTAATTTATTGCTAAATATTTCGCGTTACAGATGGATACCACGTTCTCTTTTTGGAACATTTCATTTGATTTATCCACTCGTCAATTTTTCCTTAAGAATTTCTCAGGTAGTATTCTATATTTTTATTTATTTTTCGTAAGTTGGTAGTTGTTCTTTAGCACTTCCTAACACGAAATTTATTGGTACTTCTCTCCATTGTTATAACATATTTTTAGAGACCTGCATAATTTGCGTTATTATTTAAGGACAGACTGAACCGCTATTTATTATGCGCCAGACCAGCTTCAGCCATTGGCCAATGGTATCATTGGGAAGCCTCGAAAAACTCTTGAGCCAATAGTAAAAGTTCAGTGGTGTTATGGCCAATCTCTTTTAAGGAGATCAAGGAGATACCTGACGTTGATTACAATGGAGCGGGCAATAAAACCACGAACAGTAGCAAGTAGTAGTAAATAGGGGAGTTGGGGACAAGGGCATCGGGCATCGGACCCGGATTGGAGGGAAGCCGCCAACTTCTTACGTCACCCAACCGCCATCTTGGATGTAATTGACCTTTTACCCCTGTCAATGTGACCTTTGGCCTTGACCTTGACCCCGATGACCTTTTACCTCAAAAACTTTAAACAATTCCAAAAACTCCTCAATAAATCCAAAGAATTAAAAAAAATCAGAAAAAAAAATTAATAAAATTTTAAAAATTATGAAAAAAAATTATCTAAAAAAATTATTAAAAGGATCATCAGAAATTACCCATTTCCCCCCAGAAATGCTGACAAGGATCAGCGACATGGGTGCCAGGGATCAGTGACCCAGGGTCAGAGAAGAGACAGGGATCAGTAACTCAGGGGTCAGGATAGCAGGCATTTGACCTTTGACCTTTGAAATAAATAATATTTTTAAAAATCCCAAAAAAAAATATTATTAAAAATTATTTAAAAGTTATTAAAAATTATTTTAAAAATTACTGAAAAACTACTTCAAAATTATTTATAAATTATTATATTAAAAAAAAAAATTACATTTTCGAATGTCCCCCCAGCACAACCAATTAGTTACCTCTGTTCGACTCCAGCAGACAACTGACTCCTTCAAACCCACTCCCCTCACCTATACACAGTCCGCCATATTGATTTTTTCGTTCGTAATTTGTTTACATGCTACTGGAGGCCACCCTCTTGGTAGGCATCACCCATCCGCCATATTGGATGCAGACTACATCAACCCTAACCCCATGACCTTGAATGACCTTGAAAACAAAAAATTCCCAAAAACTCCTTTAAAACTCAAACATACATAAAATATGTATTTTAAAAATTATTATAATTTAATTTAATTTAATTTTCATTTCCAAAGGTCCCCCCAGCAGCAACATAAGTCACATTCATTCTATCCTGAGAAAACGACTGACTACCTGGCCTCCGCTCCTCCCACCTATACTCATTCCACCATCTTAATTTTTTTTTCATGCTACTGGAGGTGACCATATTTGTTTTTTTTTTCGTACATGATTTGTTTGTATATGTTACTGGAGGCAGCCATAATTCTCTATATGTTACTGGAACCAACATATTTGCTTTTTCGTTCGTCAGTTGTTTTATAGTTTGTTTCTCGCATTCGTGTGACAGCCATGTTAAATTTCATATGTTTACATCACCTATGTATGACCAGGTGACAGCCATATTTGTGTATGCATTTAAATTTTAGTTTGTGCCAATTAGTCGCCGTCGTTCCATCAATTACTCACTTCAGTTCGACTCCCTTCAGTTTGGATTCTATTCTCAACACTTATGTAGTATCGATCATGCCACCTGCTATCGGCCTGTACCGAATGGTGACATTGGCCATTCCAGCAAAGCATGTAAACTGCCACATTTAATTATTTATTTGTTTTATCCTTAAATGCAAGTTTTTTTTAATTTGAAATAAAATATGGTGGTAGTAGTCCGTAATGTATTATGCCTGTTGACTTGATGTATTTTTCACAAGTTTTTTATTTTCAAGGTCATTCAACGTCATGGGTTAGGGTTGAGGTAGTCTGCATCCAACATGGCGGATGGGTGATGCCTACCAAGAGGGCGGCCTCCAGTAATGCATAAACAAATGATGAACCAAAAAATCAAATGTGGTAGTCGAACGAAGGTGAGAGAGACAGTAACATATAAACAAATATGTCTGCCTCCAGTAGAATGTTAACAAATGACGAATGCAAAAATCAAGATGGCGGACTGAGTATAGGTGAAGGGAGTGGGCGTTAAGAAGTCAGGCGTCTGCTGGAGTCGAACAGAGGTGAGGAATTGGTTGTGCTGGGGGGACCTTCGAAAATGTAAATTTAAAAAATAATAATTTTTAAATAATTTTCAATAATACAATTTCTGTGATTTTTTCGGATTCTTAAAAATGTTATTGACTGTCAAGGTCAAAGGTCAAAGTTACTGCTAGCCTGATCCTGATTACTGATCCCTGTCTCCTGTCTGACCCTGGGTCACTGATCCCTGGCACCCATGTCGCTGATCCTTGTCAGCATTTCTGGAAAAAATAGGCCATTCCTGAAGATCTTTTTAATAATGTTTTAAATAATTTTTGAATAATTTTAATAATAATTTCTTTTGTTTTTTTAGAATTTTTTGGAGTTTTTTGAAGAGTTTTTGGAATTGTTTAAGGTTTTTTTATTGTTTTTCGAGGTCAAAGGTCTTCGGGGTCAAGATCAAGGTCAAACGTCACACGGGCAGGGGTAAGAGGTCAATTACATCCAAGATGGCGGTCGGGTGACAACAATATGGTGGCTCCCCCGAATACGGATCCGATGCCTGTTGCCCTTGTCCCCAACTCCCCTATTTCCTACTACTGTATATATGTGTTTATTAGGCAGTGGAATCTATCAAGTCACCGAAAGATAACGCGAATTTTGCATGTACCTACATATTTTCCATACATTATCTCTCCGAGCTATGGTATTTATATATTCTGTTTACATCCAACAACTTGACCCATCCCTTCATTACCTAATTTTCATGCAATATTCACATCTCTTTTTCGAAAATCCTGCCATTCATATTTAGCGATAATATCATGATTTGTTTGCCTAACTTAATCAAGTGCAACAAAAGGTAATCAAATATTTGTAACCAATCAAAAATATGTATGCACATGCCCCATAATGTAAACAAATGGGATCAAATGTAATTATACACCACCAAACATCACTAATTGTGCCTATACATGTCAAATTGCACCCAAATATGATTAAATATTTGCAGCTACACTCATGTGTGACAAAAGTTACCAGGCACTCAGAATAAAATAGGGGAATGCTCACTCTGAAAAAGAGGTCATTCCACTAATTAGATGGATATTGCAATTTCATTATCACCGAAAAATTATGCTGGATAAACCTACTGTTGCACATAGTTTAATGTTGAAAAATTAAAAAAAGTAATTAATGAAATTAGTTCGTATCTCAGGCAAACAATTTTCAAAATTTGGAATAATAGCTAGAGCTTCGCGTATGTCACGGATCGATTTGGCAGCTGGCTATACTCGAAAGCTAGTTTATACTCGTGCCTGTATCGTTTGTATATTGGTTGCTGCAGTTGCGCAAGGCTTTTGTACACTACTGTTACAGAATCGGTCACCCTATTGCTTCCGACTTATTACTTGCTGGCAGTTACACAGTGCCTATCTAAAGAACTGCCTGTCAATCGTAACATTGTGACAAGATAACGAATGATTGAAGTCTGCTTTGCCACCACGTGAACTCTCAAAATAAGCGGGGCTACATTAATAACATAAAATAATGTTCCTATTATGAGTTAATTTTGCAATATATTACCATAAAACTCGGCTTGTATACTTGCAGTGTTTTACAAAAAAAATTAACACAGATGTTGAAGTGTGAAAATTGAAGATAAAAACAAATGTAAAAATAATCGTAAGCATAGTTTATATGGTTTATCAGATAGCATGCATAAGTTTTAATAAGACTAGACGAATGTTGACAACACAGTCATAACAAGTATTGTTCCGTAATAGCTGATGTCAAAATAGCAGTAGAAAAATACTACATTTTATCAGTAGGCCTACGGAAAAGCGGAACGTTTTTTTATCACCGCAAGGAATCTGGCCCGACGCATATAAAAGCTTATAAAGGAAAACGTGTCGTCCTTTAACAGACGTCTGACAAGCCTATACATCACCAAACATTACCTAACACTCTCAACTACAGCTTAATGAACAAAAATTGATTAAGAATACCAAACATACCCAATAATTTCCAAATCTTGGCAAACAGTTTCTAAAGACATAATTTCGGCAAAAATAAGGAATAAATGTTATTAGTGGAGCCTAGTGATAATTGATGTATCTGAATATGACTGAACATGAACAAATATGACAAAATTATCAAACATAACTAAGCGTGACATAGTAGGGAATTTGACAATATGTGTCCAAAGTTAACAAAAATTGCTAAGTATGTAAAAACCTGTCTGCTTGTCATGAAATTGAGGTAAGTATGACAAAATGTGTGTCTGAACAAAATAAACGCAAATATGAACTAATGCAACATGTTGAAACATGTAAACTATAACCAAATGTGGCTGTACAAGATTTAGTGTGACCAAACAAGCTTAAGCTTAACAGAAGCCGCCAAATAGTGTAATAAACAACAAATTATCATACCTGACAAAACATTACTTATTTTGTACAACATGCCAAATGTTTGAAATGCATAACTGATTTGGGCACACGCCATTGCAGAGTTTTGTCACCAAGGGAAACAGGGAGGATGACATTAAAAACTTACGAAATTAAACCAAGACTGGATGTTGTCAACATTTATTTTAAACATATGTTGGCTTGTATTTGTGAGTATTTTTTATGTAATCATCTGTGTTTTTCTTGACGAGAAAACTCTGCAATAAATTATTCATTTAGCTATTTGCCCCAATTTCAAGTATCATTCAAAACACATATTATGAAATGGAATCGCTTGTACCCAAAATGGATCTGTGGTGAGAGTATGCCCACACAAAACAGATTACAATCAGTCATAACAAATGGAATCACTTGTATCCAAAATGGATCTGTGGTGAGAGTATGCCCACACAAAACCGATTACAATCAGTCATAACAAATGGAATCGCTTGTACCGAAAATGGATCTGTGGTGAGAGTATGCCCACACAAAACCGATTACAATCAGTCATAACAAATGGAATCACTTGTACCCAAAATGGATCTGTGGTGGGAGTATGCCCACACAAAACCGATTACAATCATTCATAACAAATGGAATCGCTTGTACCCAAAATGGATCTGTGGTGAGAGTATGCCCACACAAAACCGATTACAATCAGTCATAACAAATGGAATCACTTATACCCTAAATGGATCTGTGGTGAGAGTATGCCCACACAAAACCGATTACAATCAGTCATAACAAATGGAATCACTTGTACCCAAAATGGATCTGTGGTGAGAGTATGCCCACACAAAACCGAATACAATCAGTCATAACAAATGGAATCGCTTGTACCCAAAATGGATATATAGTGAGAGTATGCCCACACAAAACCGATTACAATCAGTCATAACAAATGGAATCACTTGTACCCAAAATGGATCTGTGGTGAGAGTATGCCCACACAAAACCGATTACAATCAGTCATAACAAATGGAATCACTTGTACCCAAAATGGATATGTGGTGAGAGTATGCCCACACCAAACCGATTACAATCAGTCATAACAAATGGAATCACTTGTACCCAAAATGGATCTGTGGTGAGAGTATGCCCACACAAAACCGATTACAATCAGTCATAACAAATGGAATCGCTTGTGCCCAAAATGGATCTGTGGTGAGAGTATGCCCACACAAAACCGATTACAATCAGTCATAACAAATGGAATCGCTTGTACCCAAAATGGATCTGTGGTGAGAGTATGCCCACACAAAACCGATTACAATCAGTCATAACAAATGTACGCAATCGACTGAGCATTACCAACGCGGCAATTTGTGAATAATGCTATGACGCAAAAAAATGACGAAACATAATAACATGTTATAAAGTGTGGTCAAATATTTCTTAATACAAAATAATGCGACCAAATATTGTTTATCAAAGCGTCATATAAAAAAAACGAAGTGTGGTTAAGTATGGAATAATGTGTTAGAAAGTAGCCATACATGACTATAAAGTATCAAATGCAATAAAATATTCTCAACGAAGATCGAACAAAACCCATTATCACCTATATCATTCATGATTAAATGTAACGAAACATGACGATACACCGAAAGTGACGAAACAATGTGGCATATCGTTATCGCTGTGATGGCATGTTTTCCCAGTACATCTGGATTCTGCTGTCTTCTGCTGTTGTTTGTAACCTGCTGTATATTTGGTGAGTGGCTAACTTAAAACAATATCATCGTACACTTCATCTAGCGTGGATGCTAAGTAACAAAACTATGTGAATTGGCAAATGGCATTCCAGTACACACTAACTACCCATTCACGCCACAGTACTTGCAATGTATACCTGTAAATAATAATATTAAAATAAATTATAGCGCTTCTCTTTCTGTTCTCCTTATTACCAAACACAACTGTATCAATATCTTAAAATAATTAATAACATCTGGTATTATACATAAGTTACTGATTATTATAATACTTTATACTCTTTACTGCCTGGGCTGGGTCAAATATAAATATTTAAAAAGTTTTGCATCAACTGTAGCTTGGTAATGCTTATGAAGAATGTTTCTTGACACAGTAGGCGCATCGGGATGCTAGTCATGGAGTTCATTACATGCATTGCGGATTTAAATCCTTTACTTTCTCTCATACCATGAGCAACCGAGTAATTAAGTAATTACGGTGATGCAAAACTTGTTTTGAGTAATGTACTACGATAGGGTACAAATAATAACAATAATAATAAGTGCGTCCAAACGCGAGTAACTTGTCTGAAAGTAACTAATATGATCGAAAAATGAATGTAAACGAAATTGTTTGAAGATGAATGAATGTGATTAGATGGCGTTAAACATGCTTAAAATGGATGCTTATGGTAGCATGAAAATTATTGAAGCTAAAACGTAACGAACCTTTGCAAAATGGGAGTAAATGAGGGCATTTGGGATTAAATATCATATATATATATAAACATTATTAATGCAACCACAAGTAGCCAGCCATCACAACGTGCATCTAAATATTACAGAACATAACTAAATGCAACTATAAAAGACCAAAAGTGACCAATGGTCTCAAGTAAAAACAAATAAAGGGAAACTTGCCAAGGTCAACATAATAAAATCTTACTAAAAATTACTGTGATCGAATGTGACTCAATATGACCAAATATATCATATTGTAAACTAAACGGATAAAATGTGATGTTCGTAAAATTTAAAAACCGTAACACGAGCAAGCCTAATGTGATCGAACTATGTGAATTATGGACAAAAATTTTAAGGAAGAACAAATACAATGAAATATGACAAAATGTTGTCACATTTATCAAACAAAACATATGTTACATAACAAAGCATTATTAATATAATACTAGGACATAATCTTTTTTAATCTAATAAAGTAGATGCCATTGAAATCTCCCATTAACTTTCAAATAATGTGAGATTTATGTACATGACATCCATTGTCAAGAGACTGGCAGTTGTTCAAGTTCAAATTATGAAGGACATCAGGGAGTTTTATCCATTAGCAATACATAGTGTAACCTTGCAGGGTTGCTACAGTATTGGCAGTTATTTCTACTACATTGCCTTAGTCTCTGTAAGATTCAATATATTTAATCATTGAATAGTAAGGACCGCTCCGTAAGAAAAATTACTGGATTACAAACCTGAGCACCGCTATTTAAATGGCGCACGAAAAATTTATGTTCGCAATTTCTCCTCCTCCTCCTCCTCCCCCCCCCCCCCCCCCCCCCCCCCCCGGCGCTACATGAGGAATCCAATACTGGTGCAAGTACACTACTTGTAAACAACTGGAGTAGTGTAATATATATGGGGTTTCGGACACATGAATTTCAGGCGTAGGAGGTAGGAGCTTTCCAGCATATTGGATTGCGGCCAGCGGCCTGTAACAGCAATGTTATTGATAAAATTACCTGTTTCAATACAAAAACCAATTCCTAAATTAATTATTTTGCCCGGAAATCACCTTTTTAACCAAAAAAAAATTAAAAAAAAAAAATTTTTTTATGAGGAAAGCGAATTTGAAGCTCCTCGGAGCAAGAGCCGAATAATCCTCAGTCGAGCAAAAGGATTAGAGGCTCTTCTCAGAATGAGCCACTTATCCTCAGAGCAGAAGAGGATTCGAGACTCCGAGGCAGGCCGAGCGGACTGAGGAGGATCAGCGGACCTGGCCCCTCTCCTAACCATCATCCTCCACCTACCACTTCCACACCCCGCTATCACCACTCCTCCTTTCCACTCCTTTGTTAACTATCACCTTATTCCCTCTCCAAACCAATCACCCCCTTCCAATCATTTAAAAAATTGCAAAAATCTAAATGTATCTAACAAATATAGAAACATAAAATGTTAACCTCACACTCATCCCACCCCTTTTTTTTTCAAATAATAAAATAATCTAAAAAATCTCAAAAAAAAAAAATCTATAAAATCTATCAAAATATAAATTTTACCTCACACTCGCCCAAAGATCCCCACCCACCTCCCCATCAATTAATCATTGGACCGACATAAGATAAATTATCCCTCCGCCCATACCAATCAACAATATATTCCTTTTGTCCTTTAAATTACTATTTTAACGCTTATTTTGCCAGTATTAGACACTATAGAATTCCTTTTTTCAGCATCTAAACCAGAGAGCTCCCATGTCGCCCATTTTCAAACTTTTTTTGGTGGCTCCAAACCTGGAGTATAATTAATATCCTCTGTTTTAACACACACACACATACATACATATATATAATTTACAAAATTGTACATACATACAAAGAGGTCTCTGCGATGAATTTCGAAGGCTTGACGAAAATTTCTTATTATTTTGTAAGTGGGTGGCTTACATTTGTCTTCCTTAGCTGTAAATGATCAACCGAAACGAGGGTCCACAATGAACACTTACACTATTTCTTCTTCCTCGCGACATATATTTTGTATATTATCGTCTACACTCCTTTCGGTGTAATATACATTACAGATTGGTACATTTCGAATCTTGAATGCCCTTTTACAATGTTCTTCCTGGTAACGTTCTGGTTTCGAGTAGTTACATTCTAACGATATATTATATTTTACAGACCCGCGGTTTTCCAGATCTTCTATAAGTTAGCTTATTACATTATTTTTATAGCTGACAGAAACGTGCAAATGACTTGCGCCGTAACCAGCGAATTATTTTTGACATAAATTTTCAGACAGCCACGGAAAGCAGATTCCTTAAATTTGAATCCATTAGCATTAAGTTTGCTTAGAACATGGACAGGTTTTTGAGCCGGAGGTTTACAATGTTTGACATGCTGGCGATATGCCTCACAGCACACTTTGTCCTCAAAGTTCTTTGTATTATAACTTGAGACAGGTGAATTTCGCAAAAACTTTTCAAGACCAGCAGCCCAACCAAACACTTTTGCTCATCTGTTCTTTCGCGTTTGGATGATTTTAAATGTCACGTGCTTCATGTTTCTGCCCGCGAATGGACGTTCAGTTTTGGAGTACTTAATCACGATTGGCCCAGTCGAATACGAACATGTCTTCTCACGTAAACACGCGGCCAATAACCACAGGAAGTTGTGGTTGTGGATCTAGGATATTGAAGTCTCGCGTGGACATAAATATTTTCGCGAAATACACCTGTCCCTAACTATAAATCTTAATTTTGCATCCACACTTATGACAGACCTTCAACTATTCGTCACTCATTTCTTCCTGGCATTCACAATGACGACAGAATGGTTCAAATGGCCTCCTAGAAAGTGTGTGTGGATTGCTGTGGTGGCATCCAGATCTGTGCTCTATTTCAAAGTCATGTTACTGACGAGCCTTTATCTACTGAGCTATTTGACCTTCGGGGTTCTGAAACTGAGTAGCCAGAGTAATGAAGCATGATTGGTTCGTGGATTAAAATGTCTGCCATAAAGGTATTGGTGGACGTGTGAAATTGCCAACTCCATTGCCAGAAGCTCCCTGCATGTCACACAGTAATTTCTACCAGACTTGTGCAGTAAGTCAATTAAGTATTTGTTGGTCACTACTTGCAATCCTGGTTCTGAGATAATGTAGGTCCAGTGCCTACGTCACTAGCATTAGTATCCAGAGTGAAAGTGGCTTCACTTTTCGGAAATCCCAGGATTGGAGGAGATATTAGAATTTTCTTCAGCCTACTAAAAGCATAATCACACTCAGCGGTTCAATGAAATTTCCTTTTCGCCTCTGTAAGTTCATGTATTGGTTTGGCGACCATGGCGACCCCAGGTATGAATCGACGGTAACAGGTACATAGTCCCAGAAAACTCCGCACTTCAGTTTTGTCAGTTGGTGTCCGCCAATTTCTTATTGCTTTGACCTTCTAGGGGTCTCTTTCAATTATGTGGGTTGACAAAATGTATCCCGAGAAATTAATTTTCTTTTGGAATAGGTGCCACTTCTTAGGAACTGTTTCATTTCATGGAATACAGATTCTAAGCATGAGAGGTGCTCTTCAAGTGTCCTTGTTATAACGACGCCATATAGGTAAACCTGACAGACATTTAAACGGAGGAAATTTTCCAACAGGCGTTAGAATGTTTCAGGGGTATTATACAGCCCAAAAGGCATGATTTTGAACTGCCAGGTTACTTTCCCTTGGACACAAAATGCAGTCTTCTCTTCGTCCTATGGGACCACCTGTTACAAAACGTCTGTCACTCACACATCCAGTTCACTAGTCCCGCCAGTCTATCTCACTCTCCACTGTACCAATGCTCGCAGTCCGCGAACTTCACACCCCCTGTTCTCTCGTTGCCACCCGTCGCTTCGCTGGCTTTTCGCTTTGCTTTCTTTTATCATACCTTGCTTTTAAGGACGGGAAATCCTCCAAAATCTAAGCTGTTGACTAGGAGGCCCGTCGCTGTTTAAATAATCTCGCTGATCGAATCCAGAAGGTTCCCCGCACCCCGAGTCATGCTGAGAGATGTGGAGGCGATGACCAGAACATTCTTGCAATGACAACTCCAGAAATTATATCCTTTCAAGGATGGAAGCTGTAATAGTCCCGACAGGCTTATCGTGGCAGCTGCACTCCTTTGTAAATCTCTTTGGACTCATTGGGTTACCGCTCTGTCCTTGACACCTTCTTTCGCTCGCTTAAGAGGGATAGGATAAGGTAAGCATTGCAGAACAGCAACATATAACAATATATTTTTTATTATTTGCTATATCTAAGTGCAAATCATTTGGACAGATACAAAATTATACATGATATCTTAATTTATGTGGTGAGTAACTGGGCTGTGGACAGTACAACCCAAAACAACCCCAAGAAAAATCCCATGTGAACCAATATCGTAGGTATGATGGTTCATGATGTAAATACTCTTAAAGTTCTTTTGGAATTGATAATAGCCTTTCTTATTACTGTATCCCTCCCTGCCTGTATCCCAACAGTGGTTCATTCTTACAATAGCTGCTTGAAATGCCCACCTCGCATCTGAATGCACGCATGCACACGTCACATTTGCGGCTGTCTGAAATGATCGAACTCCCCAGGTGTGCCACGGAACTGCTAGGTAACTTTTTCCACGTATTAGTGAAGCAGTGCAGTGCTCATATACCAAGTGTTTAGTAACTGATGATCTTGAGATGTTTCCGCAGGATATAATCCTCTTGATTCAAATCAATGGAGCACGTGGGCTGGGCTATTGTTCTTGCACGATCCATACACCTGTGCGGGAACCAATCATCCAAATAGGCTATGGTCACTGTACTGAAATGTGGCGCACCATCAAGCATGTACCATATTTGGTGTATGAGATCCACTAGGTCATCCTCGAGTTGCACGTGAAACTTTTGTTGCAGAACGTTACAATACGATTGGTCTGTCAAGTGTTTGGCTTTAAACATGCATTGGATATCAACAGTGAAATGGGTCTAGCAACATACACTACACTTCCATGTCTACGACATACTATACTCTGTCAGTGGTGTACCGACTCCCAACTGTGGACACAGGGATTTGAACCTGTAGTTCGGGAACCATCAAACCTTCGAAGTATGTTCATGCGGGTTTCTTATTTTGAAGTGTACTGCCTACACCCCGGTTACTTCCCCACATAAATCGACACATCCTGTGTTTTAAAATATGAAGATATAACAGCGAAGACAGGTGGACTAGGTAGCTGTTCCATCTGTAGGACGCAGAAACACAGATCCAGGCAGCCATGAAGATGAAGTGAAGTGAAGAGGTTTGGGGGGCTCTTAACAGCGAGGTCTTCAGAGCCGATGAGGATGATTTAGGTGAGTATGGAGCGGCGCCGGAATGAAGGGGTGGGGGAAACGGGAGATCCCCAAGAAAACCCGCCGACTGACGGCATCGTCCGGCTCGACTCCCACTTGCGAAAATCCGGTGACTCGACCGGGGATTGAACCAGGTTCGCCATGTTGGGATGCGAGAAAGCTAACCGCTCAGCCACCGTGGCCCAGCAATGAGGATGAGAATGGTAGACTGCAATATCGCAGGAAGCGGGAGTAGCACAATAAAACCTATTAGTCAACAGCAAATATCATCATATTGAGCACATTCCAGGGGTCAGTGAGTGGCTTCACAGCGAATGGAGTCCAAATATCTGTGTTGGACGGCCGGTGAGCTAGCCAATCGCTCACAGCGGCCTCTTAACTAAAGTGGAGAAACCAGAAAATATTTGAAACTAGCGTCGATGAATGCATGTGTATAATAGCGTAAAATAAAATCAACACAAATGCCGTTATTTATGACTGAGTCACAGCTGTATGAGAACTTTGTGAATCCTTCAACATTCTCTGTAAATACGTGCATGATCCCGGTAAGTAAGGTGTCCACTTTTAAATGTTGCCTTGTCAGGGTACCCCAAAAATGAGGGAAAAGCAATATATATATTAAATATATTTTTAAAAATAAGTTTAAAATAAATTTTGCCTTTATTTACTTCTACAATTTAAAAAAAATAAGAGAAATTCCAATCTACTGTATATAAACCAAGGGGTTTTGTGCAAAAAGGGAAAATATATTTGACACGAAGCAATTGGAAGTGTAAAATGGACAAGTGCAATCTTGGGCATTACAGTATATAACAAACAAGCATGCATACTCACACCAGCAGTGCGGAACTCAACACCCAACTCACCTAAGAAGTCTTCACGACAAGGGCCTCATGTTCCTGTAAAAGGTACTTTTTAGAAAGCCGCCATTGGCTTTTTTATTTGTTTCTGTGGACAATGGCCATTAGAATAAGGTGTAGTTTTACTAATACGATTTTTCGGGTCTTTTTGAAACCGTAAGGAAGGCGAGGCCAATTCGGCGCTACTCGTAACCAAAATTTTAATTTTTGTAGATGCGGTGCCCTGAAAATGGGCTCCTTAACTGACGTAAATAAAACAATGACTGACATACCGCTATGAAAATTAGTTCCTCCTGAAAGTCTGTGGAAGGTAAGTAACTAAATTTGGCACCATTAAAAATGATAATTTCTTTACACATTTATAATTATAACCTAGCATATATATGCTAGTTACTATATAGTATATATATATAGTCAAAATGTTCACCGTTGTATTTGATAGATGAATACTAACAAACCATGCGCACAGATACGCAATAATATGGAAAAATAAACTAAGCTTGTAGTTATTAAGGGCTACGTTAAGAGCGAACAAGTCATAACTGCAAGATATCTGCGTTCCGGTAAAAGGCCACATACTACTGGGCATCAGACTGTGCAACACCGAGAAGGGTGCAACCTATCACAATCAGTTTTAGTGCACAGAACAACCATCATACAAAGGTGACTGTCATTACTCTTGCAGTTCGGTGTGACGCGACGTACAAGACACGGGCTGAATCAGTAGTGTGTGGCCCCACCACGGGTGGTAATAACCACTGCCATACACTTCGAATTTGTCGTGTACATTTCAGCACTGTTAAGGGATCTGAAATGAATATATCTCTCTCTCTGCCAAAGCAACTTTATAATAACGCATCTTACATGCAGAAAATAGTACAAGCAAGTTAATGAATTTGTAAATGCATCATACAGTTTATGCGAAGTTGTCGGTAAAGCAGACGCCGAATTGGTAACCGTATATATATATATATATATATATATATATATATATATATATATATATATATATATATATATATATATATATATACATACATACATACACACACGCACTACATTTCCCATATACCATTATATGTAAAATAAATTATACTTCCTGTATCAGTGAGTGTTGAGCATTGCTCTTTTGCCGTTTCGACTAGTACGTATCGTTTTAATTCTTAAAATAAAAACATTTACGTGGATATTTAATGTTCGCCTTACATTATTATAGATTTAAACAGAAAGGTACGTTGTTACAAGAAAATTCTGGGACGACAAATAACAGAACTGACTCCGTATTTCGAAAATACGCACCCTCGCATTATTTACTTTGTTAAGAGACGTGAAAAAAAAAATAAAAATAAAATTATGTGGCGCGATGCATTATTATTCGTGGATACAACCGGGAATTTGTTATACACTGATGACATCTCGAACTGCTTAAAACAACGGGTGCCGGTTAATTTGAGCGCGCAACGTTTACAAATATAACTATAGTCAATTCACGGATACTTCCAACTTTTATGAATCCCTGCTAAAATTCTACTCCCAAGATATGCCTCCGCCGCTTGCAAAGAAAGCGTGACCAAGTCTAGAATATTCCACCAAAGGGCAACGCACCATATTCGTACGCAGTCACTATAATAATATTATACATATGAACTATTTCTTACTAGTCATTACCAACACACCTATTTTCTCCCTGTTCTTATTCATATTAATTATAAATTAAATATCATAATTTATATGTAGAATGCAAGTAAAAGTCCAGTTTAACCGAAAAATGAGGTATTTATGTTAACATAAGTATAAAACGCTTGAGAAAAATGATATACTTAGGAAAACCATTAAAAACGTCATACATGATGTAATTTTTCTAAGGTACGATTCAAAAAGTGTGAGAAAAAAACCACGAATAGACTATATTTCGCTGAATAACAAACTTATTGAGCAAGTTGATATGGTTTGGTGCAATGTAATTTTAGTTAACAGTTGAAATTCTAAAGCTGGAAGAAAAAATTATAACTGTGTTACATTTCTTGCATTTCTACAGCATAACAAGACCAATAAAAAGCTTACCCAAAGAAAACTCACTTTAAAACAACATGAAACGGTTACTAGCTATTTTGTGGAATTTTCATAAATAAACCTTAAATTTCGTACCATTATTCTTTCCCGAAAGAAGCAATAATTAAAGGATACTTGTAGGTTAATTAATAAGGAATAGTAATACCTAAAATATATTTTATTTAAAAAAACAGTAAAATACAAACAACTAGCCCAACCCATATTTAACAGCTGAAAACTGACAATCTTCTCTTGAAAATACGACCAGATAGATAAAAATATTAGTGAGTTATCATTTTTACAGCACGGACCGTTAAGTAAAAAATAATAATTGCCAAATTTTAATAGAAGTCTTCCATACGTCTCTGTATCAAATTTTAAGTTATACTATTGAAAACACGTTTTAATAATTATTCGTAATAACACCAAAAAAATAATTAAAAAATGAAGGTTGCTATGGCCAAATTCGCAAAATGAAATGTGCTTCCTTTTCTTGAGGTATCATCTAGTTTTATGCTACGCCAGTGACACAGGCTAGATATTCGGCGGAACCATGGACATATTTTCGAATGTGCCGGCCTTTGCCGATATACAGTCACGTTCCTAGGATTACTTCAATATGTCCTGTCAACGCATTCAGCCCCTTGTCCAGCTTAAAATTATCGTTTTACTGTACGCTTATGAGATAATTGTCGCACACGTGCCGTACCCATGAAATGTCATCGATTCCGTGGGCATGATACACTCTCAAAAATGCACCTCCCCTTACTGAACCGATTTCGATGAAACGAAATTATACTTAAACACTATGCGTCAGGCCATCAATAGTATCAAAAATTCTAAATTTGACTGGACTTTCTTTGCCTAAAGTCACTACGGAGAAGGAACAAAATCAACGAAGAATAGGATATATGGAATAGACAAATTCAAAAGCTTTGTTGACTTCCTCAGTTCACTCAGACCAAGCATTGGGTCCACATACGAAGTTGAGAACGATTGGAGCCTACCATTTCTCGGCGTCCTAATTTGCTGCATGAATAGAGTGGTTCCCGCGGAAGTTTATAGAAAACCAACACACAACAGACCCTCTTTGAGAGAGCTGAAAATCTTGTTTCGGATGAAAAAGTCAAAGCCACAGGGCCAAAACACATGAAAAGAGAAATTATCGCTAATAGTTATCATATGAAGCTCGACAATAAATAAATCCTTCATAAAATATTCTCCAAACGTAGCTTTGAGGCGTGAGCTGTAAAATCTTCTAATTACTAGTTTTCTCTTCAGAAAAGAAAAGAAACTTGCACTACCCAGCTGAAAGACAAGGGACTGTTTGCCAACGATAGCTTGTAAAACTTAGTTTTACGTAGCTAGTTAAAATCCAATATTATTTTCATGAACTACAGTAGCTTTAAACTAAGTGCTTAACAGCGAGATCTGTGTTATGTGATAATCGTATGATCAAAGAAACCATTCGATATTATTCATCTTCACGGTTAATATACGAGTGACGAATACGTTTGAAATTCCTTCAGTAAGTATTACAGCATGCTTCATATGAAAACAAAAATTAATATTGGCTAATTTTTACTACTAACTAAATTTGCGGGTGGAGTGACAATTACGAATGATGCTGTGAAGTACGTGACATTTTTTTTTTCTTTTTGCTACTACAGCTCCCAGCGAATATTTTATTCTCATCTGGTGCCAACTGTGAGGTAATTGCAGATAATACGGACGTGTTCATGCGATACTTAAGCTCTCGAACTAGCGGTTGCATCTCTAACTATAACTGGATCGAGTGGACCATCAAATTGCCCGTCATGACAAGCGAGGCATGCAGGACATACACCGCGCTTCGCGGCTTGGGCGATCTCAGAGCCTGTCAAGAGGTATCGCTCGTAAAAGAGTCAGGGCATACACACAAATCTTTCCGAGCTGAAACCTGGCAACTGTCGCAAGTTTTTTACAGCCTGAAATAACAAACGGGCTCTCCATTTGTTGATTTTCTTCACTTCGCACATAAACATGAGTCGGTGACTAAAAGTAACTATGTCTGGCAGCCGTATTGCATATATTTTAACAGAGACAATAAAATACGCGCCGTAAACGTGTACCGAAAATAGCGTCGTTCAGATTTTCGCCACTAAATCATGTGCCTACTCAAAAATTTTGTTCAATGTTGCACGGTATTTAAAAATTT
The DNA here is from genome assembly GCA_029891345.1 of Dryococelus australis. Lineage (NCBI taxonomy): Eukaryota > Metazoa > Arthropoda > Insecta > Phasmatodea > Phasmatidae > Dryococelus > Dryococelus australis. The sequence goes on along the minus strand of CM057000.1, from coordinate 117,985,596 downwards.
ATATACTAATATGCAATGCTGATATTTTCATCACCAAGTTTTCATTCCATTATATGACAAAATAAAATGAACACTAATGTGAGACAAAAATTATCAGCGCACCTATTATATTACAACGTATGTTGGCTGCACTATCGTCGCAGCGATTTAGTTCCATAAACTAACTATGAGGTAGACCAATCTCGCTGGCTGCGCACAACAGATCTCCGGGTCCCAACATTGAACTTCTTTTCTGACAATACGGCAAGCAAAAATGGAGCGGATTGGGTTTGTGGTTCTAACACTCTTTAGTAAACAAGTGCTTTTGAGATATCTTCATACTTACTTTAGCAAATTTGTAATGCTTTTGATTAAATTCAAACTAAGATAAAAAAAAAATACGTTCATCACTGTTGACCACGTGACTTTGACAGTTGCGTATGTTTCAGGCAGGTCAATGTTGGGTACGTGCACAGAAGACGAATAAGCAGTATACCTCATCTTTAGTCTGTGTTTCATTCGACGTCACTGCGTCAACTATGACGGTGATGCGGTGCGATCTGTTGATCTGTTACGTCACTTCATTTGCAACTACGATGCCAGAAACATTTGCTTCCCCACTTGTGATCTGCACGGAAAAATAGTGGCGCGCAGAGATATGTTTGTTGTGGTCGGACAGCGCGACCGATAGTGCTGATCGATCTCTATCGAAGACTGTGTGCACGTGATAGAGAAAGTATTTGGTAACGAATAAGTATGTACGAATGGATAGAGACGTTTGAAGGTTCCGCCTGCCTGCAGAAATATTGCGCGTTCGAAGCCTCGGGACGCGTGAACTCTAAGAAGGTTCACGAGTTACGGGGAAATGCGCGCCATTTGAGCACCTTGCACATAGATGCGATAAGGCAAACGGTGAGTCAGCAAGCGTCAACAACAACCTTAGAGTTCACGCGTTCCGACGCTTCGAACGCGCAATATTTCTGCAGGCAGGCAGAACTCTCAAACGTCTCTATCCATATGTATGTATGTATATATATATATATATATATATATATATATATATATATATATATATATATATATATAGTGATCTATTAAATGTATAAAAGTACGATGCATGTATAGAGACAAATTCAAACTTTCTGCATGGAGAACTTAGAAACTAAAACTGATTTCGGAAACATCCGCTTTAGTCATTTTCAAGACGAAAAAACTTAATCCTTATATTTAAAACGATAGTTTAAATCTTGTATTTGAGCACAAAACAATTCTCAACATTTTGAAAGGCTTTTCGTATTAAGAAGTTAATAGAAAATATCAACCATTATTTTATTCGCGTGTTTTATATCAAATCTCTGCAACGCACTTCATTAGCTAGCCATGCGAAGACTTTAAGGGGAATTCCTAAAATATAAATGCTGGGGCATAAGTCATGACAACTATGTCGTAGTGTGATAATACCGGCGCGTGTAGATATAGTGTGCCAATAGTTGCCACGACTTATGCCCCAACCCTCGTAAATATAAAACGCCTCAAGATCACGTGTGGCTATAACGGAGCATTGTGATGGGCCTACCCGAATCTGTTCTAGGCTTTCCCGAGTAGCCGAATATCTCACAAGTTAGATCTGTAAAAGTAGGATATTATTATTCCCAATGAAAATCAATTGATTAAAATACAATTGCCACTTTTTACTTATTTTTTCTTTTTATTTAAGGGAACTGCCGCAGGAAGACATTAAAATTTTTTTTTGTAACTCTTTGAATATATTTATTAGGATATAAAATTTAAAGTTCCTCCCATTTTTCTGTCATAGCCTGAATCACAACAGGTTGGAAAATCTCGTAACTCTAAATATGGACAGAGCCTACGCCCGGGAAAATCCTACTAGGAAAGAAACAAATTTATCTACATTTACTACTGCTATAGGTGTTAGCATTTCTTCTATACTACGGGAAACATATTTAATGGATTTCAAAAAAGGAGCGAACTCACCCTCGGACAACTCAGCGACGCCTTCCTATCGGACAAGTCCTCGCAGCAATTGTCACAAAAATATCACTTTAATCGTCTGCATTGTACGCGATGCCCGCACCCTTCAATGCAGTCCGAAGCGATTATTTTGTAGGAGACTGTATCTAGCTTTTTCCACGGCGATCACACCAGCTGAAAGCATCCTTGGTATTACCGATTGCTCTCAAAAAAAAAATTTTAATTGTTTCACTCCCCCCTAAACGTTCTTCGCAAAGCACGCCAAGAAAGGAAGTACAATTTGACTTTGGCCACACTGAAGAGAAGCAAAGAGGCGCAGCTCTCTGTCTACATGCGACGGATAGCCTCCTAAGCATAGGCGATATACGTCCTTCCTTCCCGTCAGATTTTTTAAAATACTTAACCTTAATAATTTTTACTTCAAACAGAGAAACAACAATCATACGGCGGTGAACAAATCCTACAAACCCTAAGTAAGTGTGGTGTATGAAGGAAACCTCCAAGAATTTTTTTTTTTTTAACTTTATCACACAACTTAAAAATGGTTTTTTTCACATTTGTTTTAACAATCACCTCAAAACTTTACTTTAAACAGTTAAAACACACCATTATAAAAATCCACAACTTCCTCCCTTCTTCTGTCACCCCCCCCCCCCCCATGTATATTTCAAACGGAGGAATAACCCCCTCAAAATGTCAGTCCCCAAAGCCAGGTTCTCTCTCTCTCTGTCTCTTCCATAAGCCTCTAAAATGTCTTTTTGCACTAAATTCGTGGATTCTAGAAGCACTTGTTCATTCGATCTCTTCTTATAGGCCAGTTCTCAAACCGCTGTCGTGCTCTGGTAGCCGAAAGTCGTCTGCTGGAGCAGGCGAAGGAGGTTTACGGAAAATGACTGGGCGGGGGAGGGGGAGAGATCACCGTATCCCATGTCTGTCGTTCCCTCGTAACAGTTCTTGTCCGACCCGCTCTGCAGCTTGAGGCCTTTGGTGCTCTTAATATGGCCCCAATTCATCACAATCTATGGTAATTTTCGTCGATTATTCTTGACAGTTGAAACTTTGTAAGGGGGAATGTGACAACGCGTCACAAGATAATAAGTTTTTAACTTTCCTGAGAAAAATCGTATTCCCAGACCATTGTTTTACTGGTATATGCTTATCGGCACAAAAACTAGTTTTATATACAGTTTTATACTAGCGAATGCCCTAGAGGAAGGTCTCATAAGTGTCTGTCGTCATGAAGGAGCCGGATGCCCATCCAAGTACACAACTGATGACAACATTGAGCATGCGCGTGAAATAATTTTGTTTTATAGACGAGTTGATTAGATTATGTGCCAAACATCTACTAATCAACAGTGGCTCTGTCTGTGAAGTCATGTATGACATAATGGCATACTTGGTTGGGTATCGTAAATTTTGTACCAGATAGGTCCACAGAACCTCGCCGAAACGCGTAACTATAAGTATGGGGATATTTGCAAAACAAAATTGAGACCGATATTCTTAGGAAGGGGGAATTTCCTATCGAGAAGCATTATATATCCACGACGAGACTGAATGTTCACTGCAAAAACTGAAAAGGGAACATCTGCAATCAGAACAGACTTACAGAAATAATTCAAGTGTTAAATAATATTTTCAAGAAATACTTTTCTGGCTACAATTATAATATATTCTGAGTTGATGTTTTAGTGCATTAGACAGTTCAAAATTCAACAATTTGTGTAATACTACTGCCTCTGCTTTTCAAATTTAATATATATTTTAAATAATATCACATATTATCCCGTATTTAAGGTTGTTCGTACAAACACTCATCTTATTTTTTACATACGGAAGAATTGACAAGTTTAATACAATTGATCAAGAAGTCATATTTTATTAAGACCCTGATGCAGACAAATAGTCTAGGAAAACTTATTAAAACTACTGGTAATAAGGACAGATAATTTCTATTTTTATAACCTTCAGGTCAAGTATTTCTAACCATTTGTTATAAAAAAGGAATAATGTAAAAATATCTAAAATATTGAATCTGATTCAGAAGGCGTAGGAAAAACAATGTTCAGATTCTATGCAAACCAGGAAAGTTATTTTGAAAAAGACAGAATGTAATCAAAACACTTGTAGCATCGTATCATGCTCAGCGCTGTTTTTCTGAAGTATAAAGTAAAGGCATTGCCAGGCAGTAGGAAGCAATTTGTTTGCTGAAATACTTAAAGTTTTGATCAGATACTCGCAAAATTTTGCTGCGATTGTATGAAGCAATTTTTCAAGTATACCCATGGTGTGTGTTTAAAACCCGTGGAATTTTCTGCTGCAGTGGATGTTATAGAACAGGGAATGAAAATATTATTGCTGCAATATCTTCACTGGATTAATTCTTTCTGAGTAGTGTCTCGATATTCTTCGTGATTCTGCTTTTGATCCGCGTGTCTTTGTTGTGGGAGAATGTCCACTCTTACTAAGGTAAGATACAATCAACAGTATGGATCTGATAGGAAACTTGTTTTCATTTTCAGATACGCCCTGCACAGGAATAGCAGTTCGCAGAAAAATTTTGTTCGTTTGTTTTAGATTTTTTATTCTTTTGATGGAAATCTTTACTGTTGCCTTTAAGAACAAAAAACCCAAATATATATTTCGATTTTTTTTTTTAAGTTCAAATTCGCGTGTTAAAACTTGACCATATAATGGTAAAAATTTGCTAGAGTTTGAAAAACCTCTGCCACTTCAGACTTCATAATCTCGCTCCGCTGAGAGATTTAACTTAAAAAAAAAATCTATAAATAACTATATATTTTTCTGAGATATCTGTGTAACACACACTTCGTTTTCCCAGAAATTTTTTTCTGTCATTTTATGTAACATTCCATGATATCTTTAGATCTTTTTCGTATTTAGTTTTGCTCACCGGGTGTGATTTAAATGATGTATTTCCTTTATGTGATCATGGAAATAATTATACTTTTTTGAGCTGTTTGTTGGAAGTTATGTTTTGCAGTGTAATTTTTTACACTAGTAATAAGTCCGCTTCCTCGTGACTTTGCCAGTACAGCCATTGCATTTTTATTCAGAACGGAGTGTAAATTTAATATTTACAACTAAATGACCCAAATACTGTATATATTTTATTTCCCTCAGTGCCGATTCGTTTGGAGTTTTCTTGTCTGTCTTACAAACTGTTGTTAGGAATATTTGAATGAGTAAGTGTTAGTGTCAACTTCCACAGTAACTACTGTTTTCTGTTAAAGAGGTAAACAAACGTTTCGTGTAACTGGGACATTGCTCGTTTGCTGTTCAAGAAGCGTTGAGAAAAGCGAGCAGGTTCTGTTTTCTATGCGAACAGACTTCCATTCTGTCACAACGGATCGCCTTCCGCTAGTTAAATCTTCATTTCAGTAATGGGTTTGATTAGTTTGTGGATATTGTAAGTGTTCTCGCTTGCATTGAGCGTCTGACGTCGGAGGAAGCCCAAACAGTGACTATACACGAAAAGTTTGAGTCATTACTCATAAATTGAGCGAGTCGTAATGGCTTGCAATGGAGTGCCGCGCGGGGCTGTACAAACTGTACAACTCAATAACATGTTGTACACACACTTAAAAATTGTCAGGAAATTACGACTAAAAATGCGTATGAAAGAAGGATGCATATGCCTATTTTGTAACACTGTAAAATACTTTGCTAGAATTCACTTATTAATTACAACATTTAAAAAAAGTTACGAAAGTCTATCGTTAATCAAGTGTTCTGCGTATTTCCATTGTGGGTGCTTAAAAAGCAAAATATTTGACTTCATATAAATTATTTATTGAAGTTACGTGAGCAGTACGATGCTATTTCTTTGAAAACTGGCACTTAGTTCACCGACAGTAAACGTTACACTCCAACGTTTTATTAATAGTTAACATCGAAATAAGAAGCTACCGCATAGAAATCTGCAAAAAATATATTAAATGATTTTTTTTTTGTAAATTCTTATGACATTCTATTAATATGAACAATTATTTTGAGCTAACGGAATCTTAACGTGTTAACTGGGTTGAATTTTTATATTTGTACGGAAAAATGTACAAATCTGAAATTCATATAGGCACTTTTATATATTTTTTGAAAATAATTTTCCTGCGTTCTCATATTTATTATGGCCATTATTTCATTTCAATACGTAAAAATCGTACAATAATATTTTTAAAATGCAAGAAACATTTTATTCCAATCTCTTGAACTCCCTTAACCTGTTAGTTTGGCTACCAAAGTTACTTCTTCATTTTCTTTTTATATTTTTTAATGAAAGGTTGATTGCAATAGGAGCCAAAGCTTACCAGATAAGAATCGTCTCAATAGTTCCAACATTTGCCACACAATTTATATACCAATAAATTCAACACAAATTGTGTGCGGTAATTAATATTAGAACAGAAAAATTCAATACGCCTAAGAGGCATCTCCAATACGGAAAGGTACAAACACCTCCTCTACATGCACACATAAGTAATTTACTTGTTCCATTGTTCCTGTTAAGACTGGCGACTCAAAACTTCTTTGAAAACATATATACTCTAATCTCTAATACATGTCATTAGTATACCGGCAACATGTTTGAACTACGTTCGGCGATAAGCTCCTGGTAGTTTACTTGCCAACGTATAGCCCAGCCAATAGGAAAACTTTCACGGCACACGGTAGCCAATCAGACACAATGCGTGTTCAAGAAAATCGAACAGCCAGTCAGCGATTTGTTACGCCCGTATAAATGGAACAGCCAAGACATTTTCTTCTGTATACTTACCTATTCTGTGACCCCGACATGATGAAAACTCGTAAGTGGAGCAAGTCTACCTTGGAATGTTTCGGAACCCATTTTAGCCAGAAACTACCGTTACCATTTTTCGGGACGTCTAATACAAACTATAACTTTAGTTCTGGGCGTATTATGTTTTAGAAACGCAAGACAAGACATGTAAACAAAGGAAACGACAAAGTAAGGCGGGGTTTGGTGACTCGCCTTAAGACAACCACTGTCTTGCAGTGTTGAAAGTGAAGTAACGTGATGCTCTCTTTGTGAGTTCACGAAAAGACTTGGTATTCGAGAGCTCGTAAGCGTGGAAACTCCGAAGCATTTGCCTCACTGGAGCTCTGGTTTCGTTAATTATTCAACCCTCACTCGGCAAGACGTCGCAGGGAGGATTATCGAGTGCACCTCAACCCATGTATTTGCTATCGGCTTGCAAGTAATGTTGTAGCTGTTGCTTTCCCCAAGCCCCTCCCCCCCCTCCCTCAAACGAAGTCTTCGGGTATTCGATTATTCCTTGAAGTTCGTAACAAGATATCTGTTAGAACGGCTTGCCAGGAAGTTTTAATGAGGAGAGCGAAACACTAGCTGCGAGTATCGACATTTCAAGTGTACACCCTAAATCTGAATCAGTAAGAATTTCACTGTTTCCATCAGTCAAACGTATCTGACTGATACAACAGTCCCTACAGTGAATTTAACTGATGAACCAGTCAAAAAAATGCCATACTTCCTTCACTGATTGATTCAGTGACATTTCCCAATGATTCGTCAGTAATTTTTCCACTGTTTTCTCAGTGGTTTATTCTTTGACCTGTTTGAACAAGTGAAACATCTGAGCAACTTGCTCAGTCTCTAATTATTTTTGACTGATGTATCAGTGAAACTGCGTGTAAAAATGGCCGTCGAACAACGTTTAAAAATGGTTGTTAAATAACGCGTAGTAACAACGAATAAAAGAATAAAACTAATACAAAATACTTTCTGAAACGTGTCTCGTCTTTCAAAACGACATTTTACGAGGTATCATGAACACACATCCCTTCATTCCGTTTCTACGTCTTTCATTTCGATTCCATGTAATCATCACAGCGCTCTGTTTGAAGGTTTAGACTGCATTTGATCTGGTGAAAAGAGTGCACTCATATATACTATTCGATTTAACAATCGTAATAGTACCAATCAAATCAAACACGAAAAGCACGAGCATACAACTTCAAATTACACAATTTCGCAGCGTGACTGTAAGACATATATTTCCCTTCCCCGATTTCAACTTGGTGTGGTAGCTCAGGTGTCGTGGCCTAACAGCGGCGAAGTTAACATCGCGTCCGGAGTGCGGAGTTCTGTCGCCCCGCGCTCTTAAACGGGGCTCTGTTCCGACGCGAGTAGTAATAGTTCTATACTAGTGTCAGTCACGTCTAGAGTTGTCCAACTTGTCTAACGAGCGCGTGAATACCTTGCGTATCGTGTTTGCCAAACGACCTTCGGCCATGGAAATACATGAATGGATTGATACGGTTTTAAATGTAACAGAAGATCAAATTGAAGCTATTCAACTGGATGGGCACCAGAACGGTTTGTTTTTTAAAACTTGTTTCTTATAGACCTTGTGAAGCGATACTGCGTCGCACAAACGGCCAGTCAACTTTAGTCGCCGCAGACCAGGAAAGGATCAACGTCACCATCGAACAAACCTTCGATAACTTGAAACTGGTAAGAATTCTAAATTTACCTGTAGAAATAGACAACCAAAATATTCAGACGGAGTTAGTGACGTATGGCCATCTTGTTACACTACAAGATGAAGTATGGAATCATAAACACAAATTCCAAGTAAAAACGGTAGTACGCATGGCAAAGGTGGAAATAATAAAAGACATTCCATCTTTCGTTTCAGTTGACGGCTTTCGGGCTGTAATGATATATCTCGGACAACCACGAACGTGCAGTTACTGCCAGTCCCACTCATGAACGAATTGCGCGTCCTAGTTTGCAAGAAAAGGACGCACGTGCAATACGCCGCTGGGGGATGAATAGGGCAACGGAAAATCTCCCAGCTGACACGCCTACACTGTCCTCCCATGCCAAGCACTCTCCCCGAGCGGATAACCCTCAACTTCGCAGACGCGAGCAACAAGGTCCAGTACAAACACCTGTCGGTGACTCATCTGCTGAGCATCCGGTCAACCTCAACACCTTAGTGACCGCGCCACGCCAGATACACGTGGAGGCGGCTAAAAATACTGTTACTGCTCGAGCCGGGCTACCACCACACACACACAGGATGTCTCGCCGCTACACATTCCATTGTCCTCTGCTTCATGGGTGAACAGCATGAACGTGGAGAGCGTAAACAATGCAACCACACGGCAGGAACATGCAACAACTGCGGATGAAAATATGTCCGTAAGAGAAAAACGACCTTACGAACGCGACGCTCGGGCCACAAGAGTGAATCCTGTTCGCAAAGCGAAGGTGTTATCGCAGAGTGAGCAATCCCAGCTACAGTACAGGCAGGAATCTCTGGAACCAGCAAAGGACGTTATAGACAAAATGTGTGCTTCTAGCCAAGAACGTCCTGATAACCCAACTAACTAACAATATACCGGCACATGTGTGCATCCCCACCTGTATGCCCTATTATCGGCCCCCATTTTTCTTTGTCCACTTTTCCTTTCGTCCAACTTTCCATTTCCTTCTCTCTGATACTATCACTACATTTTTGAGGCACACATGATAGAGTTATTGACAATTTTAACTTTAAATATTTGTGCAGTCTCGGCCAGTGCGCGATTGGCGGCGCTAGAGACATTGATTCGAACACAGGCAGTTGACATTGCATTCTTGCAAGAAGTAGCGATTCAATATTTTATAGGGTTTCATACCTTCAATGTGTATACAAACGTTGATGACCGGGGACGGGGGACAGCGATTATTACACGTGCGGGGCTGGAACTTGAAGACCTGCGCTACCACACGTCAGGCCGAATGATGTCAGGACGAATAAACGATGTGTCGCTAGTCAGTGTTTATGCTCCCTCTGGCTCCCAAGCGAGATATGAAAGAAGCCAGTTTTTCTCCGTGGATTTGATTCCGTTTTTCCATCCACCCTGTAATCAGTTCATAATTGGTGGAGATTTCAACTGCAAAGTTCACCCCCATGATCATCAGGGTGGCATTTATCCTACTAATGCTGCCCTATCTACTTTAATCACTCGCATAGACTTGAGTGATGTTGCATCTAACATCCAAGGAATTCATTACACCTATGCGACTTCACAGAGTCGGTCTAGGACTGACCGATTTTACATGAAAAAACAGCATATACATAAGGTGCATCGATATGACGTTCTTCTGGTAGCTTTCAGCGATATTTACGTACGAAAAATGTGCGAATCTAACACGGTTTGGCAGAGGGTCATGGCGTCTAAATACGTATTTATTAGACAGCTCAATAGTAAAAGAGGACTTACTAGCTTGTTGGGTACGTTTGCATAGCATGAAATACCAGTTCCCCTCTGTGGCGATGTGGTGGGATGTGTGTGTAAAACCGAACGTCATGAGGCTCTTTAAAAGGCATGCGTACCGACTGGCAGAAGAACGAAGGGGAACACGTGCATTCTACGAACGTATGCTACACGAACTTCACATGCAGGCAAACAATGGTGCACACGTAACCCCACGTATTAGAGACACGAAACAGAAGCTTATGCATTTATTCAGTGAACAGTTTAAAAATCTTCATATTATTATAAATTATGAAAGTCTATTCGCAGAAGAGAAATTTAGCATGTTTAGTATCATTAAGGAACAACAGCAAACACGACGCAAGGTTATCAACCAGCTTACTGACAGTGATGGCGCTATTGTTCGGGACCGGCCGGAAATATTGCAAACGCTTTGTAGTTACTTTGCCAATTTATACTCGAAACAAGACACGGACGATGCTCTGCTTCCATCGGTTTTACAGGATTGTGAAAACAGAGTTGGCTGTGACAGCAAGACGGGCATGGAGGCGCCATGTTTAGTTGCGGAAGTTAATAAAATAATACAGCAATTGCCATCAAAAGAATCTCCTGGTATTGACGGCATTCCATACGAATTTTACAAAACTTATTGGGATATTATTAGTACCGACCTCTGCGAAGTTGTTCGCGATGTGCTTGAAAGAGGGGCGTTATGCAAGTCTCGTAAGGAAGGGATAGTTGTTCTTATACCCAAAATATCCCATCCACTTAAACCTACGGATTATAGACCAATTATACTTTTATGTGCCGATTATAAAATAATTGCTCGGGATTTGTGCGACCAGATTAACCAAGGGATTGTCAGATATTATTGGTCCCGGCCAGACATGTACTGTTCCAGGACGTTCCATTTTACAAGGCGTGCTTGGCCTAAGGTACATTCAATTACTTTCGTCAATACAACACAGTAAAATGCCCATCTTGAGTATTGATATGGATAAGGCATTCGATAGAGTCGATCATAAATTTTTACTTCATGTTATGCATCATTTCGATTTTCCAGCCAATGCAGTACAGTGGGTGCAGGTGATGTGTACCGGAATTTGGTCACGGCTGTTGGTTAACGGATTCCTTACCCCACCTATTAAGATCGAGAGTTCAGTTCGACAAGGATGCCCGCTATCCATGATTTTATTTACTATCCCCATTGAACCTCTGCGCAGAATACTCAGTGCCCGCTTGCAAGGATTCCCTGTAGCGAACCTGTCCTTGAAATTAAATGCCTACACTGATGACATCACATGTGTCGTTCGTTCAGAGCGGGAAATTACAGAGACGGCAGAATGTCTGGACCTTTTTCGCAGTGTCTCTAATCTGCGAGCGAATGCTAACAAAACTGCCGTACTGGAGCTCAGCGCGACCAGCGAGCCATTTGACGACGTTTTTCCCTTTCGGAGGGCCGAAACTGTGAAAATATTGGGAATATACTTCCATGCAGACGCCACTCATATGTTGCATTATAATTGGAACATGACACTAAATCAATTCCGTGCTCGTCTAATATAAATGCATTATCGTCGTACAAATATTATACAGAGGGTTACTTTAATAAATGTATTCCTACTTGCGAAGCTGTGGCATGTGTCACATATATTCCCACTACCACGTCAACAAAGTGCACAAATACATTGTTGGACGCATGTTGTGGAAAGCTCATATATTTCAATCGTGTAGGCCGCAACTTTATCTTTGCTTGCAAGACGGAGGCCTGAGTCTTGTCAATCACGTTTTGAAGTGTGAGGCCTTATACCAGTCTTCAGCAATTGCAAGAATTTTGCGCCCAGCGGACATTTACTCAGCATTACAGAAAATGATGTGGTCTGAAGTTAGACGCATGCTACTTCAATACCGTCAGGCAAAGGAAGCACTCGCAACTCTAGTAGAACACTTACCGGAAGGGACAGTCGCATCAGCGAGATACATTCGGGCTTCCAAAACGTCGGCTGTCATATCATCTGTTGTGAATCGCACGCCAACCATCCGCTGGAGGCGCCCATGGAAAATACTTGCCGATCCTAACCTTTCCTCGGATCTTCGAGCTGCAGTATTCAGCTTCTACAATAATATCGTGACAACTCAGTAGCGTAAATACACCATTCACCTGACAGCTGACCCTGCATGCCCGCTTTGTGGCAACACCGAACGGCCCTTCATAGGGTAATTTTCTGTGTTTATGAAGCTCGCATCTGGCAGTAGTGTCGCGTACGAGTACGAAAGGTAATTCGCGATGAACGTGGAGAGGTTGGCGACACGCACATGCTTCATTGTGATTTCTTCACCTTCCCCTCAGTGCGACGAAGAGCTGCGGCCTGGTATATACTTCATGCGATCGGTTTTTTGGTGGACCATTCGAAACCGGTGACAGTTCAAGACTTTGTCCAGCTTCTTCGTCAAGATAGGTGGAACATGGCGCTGCGTGGCACATTGCGTCAGTGGTACAGCAATTTTTTATTTTCATTCTGACGTTTACGCCTACAGGAAGTGCGCGTATATTACAGAGGTTGGGTATACGTCGTGCGTTGCCGCCCCCCCCCCCCCCCGCCCCGCTCGGTCCTTACAAGTGTACGCATTAATGTTCCAGTAGTAATTGTCAATAGGTGAAGTGTTATAGGTCAGTGACCCATGTCGGGTTGTACGCCATGCGCTGCCCCTCACGTTAAATGTTTATGTGTGTATGTATATATATGTATGTGTGTGCATGTGTGTACGTAAATATACATATATATATATATACATATATAAAGTGGTTAGCATACAATAGAGAAATTTAACACAAAAAGTGGTTAACACGTGCGCCTCACATGCTCAAGGTCCTCGATTGTGCCATTTAGTGGATTGTGAGCTGCCTGCAAAACTGGGGCAGTTTTCAACACCAGAGGATACCAAAACAATAATATTCCATTATTGTCAGAAAACACTGAAGTTTGGTTCTTCGACTTTGTCAGTAAAAGCCGGTTCACCAAATATTCATATCGTTTTGTGCCCCCATGTAAGAATTGGGTAGATATTTTATTGAGTATTGTGTTATTGTTTATATTGTGTTTTTGAATGTGTACTGTATAATAGGTTAAGGGTAAACGCCTCTGTATATTGTTTGTGATAATAAATTTATTTTAAAAAAAATGGCGGCAAAGCAACGGCCTAGAGTCGAAGGGTGCGCAAGTTCAATCCCGGACACCTCCGGAAATTTTTTACTTTTTTAAATTACGGTAAATTGCGTAATATAAATATTGAACTATCGTAAATTTGTTTATTTCACGTAATTATTTGGCTATATTCAATAAAAACAATATTTAATTCGCCACTACAGTCGGCCGTCACTTATTCAATCAGTGAAATTGTTTCACTTCACTAACTCAATCTATGAAATTTTTTCACTGAAGCAATAAGTGGTTTTCCACTGATTCTAAGTGGAGCAATTCTCACTGATTAGAGTAGTTGAATTTCGCTGCGAATCAATGATTTCCCACCGATTCGAATTTAGAGCGTATATAAACTGGTGACAAGCCTTAGATAAACGATGTCCAATCGTACTGTGATTCAGTAATCAAATGATTTCGTGACAGAAAAAAAAATGTATAGGCTGTTCACGGTAAAATGAGCACTTTTGAATGCCCTGCTTAAGATCTTCTTGTATGCCAGTTGTATATTTTTCCGCCATGTGTAAAATAAACATTGCTTTGGGCCTCGTCATTTTATTCACGCGTCGGTCAGATTAAACTGTGAAATTATTGAAAAATAAAATATTTTACAAATCTGGTTAATATTAGTCTATACTTGGATGCATTAAAAAAACAGAAAGTGAAAGAAATAATTTAAGTTATTACAAATGGTCACTTAACACTTTTTATTCGACGTTAATTTATGGAACTACTTTCCATCCATCGTTACCAACTTTACAGGGTGCATGCCACTCAGTGCGCCCGTTAAAATATATGACGTAAGTAGTAGTGACTTTTTTCTTATGTTGATTTAAAAAGTGTTCACTTTATCGTGAACAGTCCTTTTGAATTGACGTGTTGAGGGATTATCAGTTTTGAACACGATAGAGTTGACATACGTTTCCGTCTGAAGTAGACGAATTTCAGCAGTGTTTTAATGTTACTTGGCCTGTGAAAATTTCTCTTACTTCCTTACTCTCACAGGGGCTACTGTGGCTGAGTAGTTAGACTGCTTGCCTCCCACCAAGTCGAGCCGGGTTCAATCTCCTGCCGGGTCACTCCCGGATTTTCGCAAGTGGGGATCGTGCCGGACGATACCGCTGGTCGTCGGGTTTTCTCGGGGATCTCCCGTTTCCCCACCCTAGCATTCCGGGCTTGCCACCATTCTCATCTTATTTCACCCTCATCGGTTCTCAAGGCCTCGTTTTTAAGAGCCTCCCAAATCTCTCAACTCAACTCCTCCCACCTCAATCCTCTCTGTTGGAATATCAAAAGGCTAAACGAGGAGAGACCTGCGTACTAAGATAAATAATTAACTTATCTTTATTAATTACAATTAAATTACGCCCATAAGCAACGTATACATCCACGGCCTGCTCGTAACCTTGTGCTCCGGAGAGAACTTAGTAAAGTTGTTTACAGTATATGTAGCAGTTTATGTCTTTAATGTATAGACAGAGTGGAACAGAATAATGAGAGATATGAACATCAGAAATAAATTATTATATATATTATAACAACTACATACGATTAATCAGTGTTATATTTTATCTTATATGTAGGTACGAAATATGATAGTCCCGAAATTTATATCTAAAGTATATAGAGGGCGAATAGAATAGAATAAGAGAGGCATTAATGACAGTAATAAATAATTTGACATTAGACAAATGCTTATAATAATTAAAAAGAATTAATCGGTGGGAGTTCATATAATTTTTTACATGTCTGATATGTATAATGGTTGAGCCACGCTTCATAACAGAGTTATAGTTCAATAAGTCACACCTTGTCTTGAGGCCAAGGTTTGACTTGGATTTGAAGATTACGGTGGTCGTAATACGTCTATTATCTGGTCTTCTTCTGGAGCATCTTCTCAGGACAGCATCACAACGCGTAAGAGTCTGCATGAGGTGTCAAAGTGCACTACCTATATATCGCCAGGGCATCTAACAATCGTGCCATGATTCTCAATCTGGCGGAGGGCACGTCTGTCACTTCAGTTATGAAAATTTCCTGCAATAGCTTCCCGCTTGCCTGATTACAATAGCATGTGTGCCGGGGCATTCAAGTAACCTGCAGAATCAAGGCTTGCCCACGCCTTAACCACAGATAGAGCTATTGTTCACAGCCAGCCAAGGACAAAATTGATTTGAGGCGAAGTAGTAGCGGCGGTACATTGAAGACGGCACAGGACGCTTCACTGCACTGTGTCAGGGGGAAAAAATAGCGCGTGGCTGTGTTGGGGACACGGCCGTTTGTATTGCGTCAATACGTCTACGTTCACGCGCTCGGACACCTCCATGTTTTTTTTTACGTTCCCGACACCGCTACACTCTACCATATTGGGTTTTATTGGTATCATTGGATTGCTTTTGAGATGCTCTTCCAGCCGTATACTATTTCTGTATTTCGACTTGGCTTTTTGACGAGTACCTATAGGCTGACATTGTGTTCAGTTTTCTTAATTTTTTACATAGAACTCATGCAATTTCACCATAACTACGACACACACATGTTTTTATACACGCAATCGATTTATCTTGACGAGAGCTGTCGATTGAAACTTAAACTAGTGCCGTATCTTCTCCTAGTCAAAAGTTACACTACGCGGAAGTTATGAGACGCGGCGAAACGAACTCAAAATTACGTCTCCCCCCACCCCTCTCCCCCTCCCTTCTACCCACCTCATGCGATGCTTCGAAGTCCTCACTCAACGTAACGTATTATCTGATCCTTTAGCGATCAAGTGGTGTAATTGAATTTTGAACGTAGATGATAGATTCGGAGCTGCAATGCCAAACTGTATCCCCCGATTTTGTTATCATCGGATTTTCTGGACTGCCTCCCACTGTGATTGCAAATTTATAGACGTATTGACCCTCCACGTTGAGAAATAATGCCTTTACGGAAATTCACACATGTGCACGGTTCCAGATCGAAGTAGGTACGTGAGTGAAGAGAGTAGACTCGTTCACGACTGGCCCTATAGTGAGTGAGCACAATAAGAAAAATATCTTACACAACCGCGAATTTCGCCATGTGACTACGTATAACCTTTAAAGGAATTCACATACTCGCAATAGAAAAAATACATTTAATCTTCAGACGATTGAAAATAGGTCTTGCGATCTTCGTGAAAATTTGAATCTTATGTTAATCATTACATATAACTCAGAAATATGTTGTAGTATTTACTTATTCCTATAATAAACCATGAAATTTATATAGAATTTTAATTTTAAACAATAAAAAACACTATTGTTTTCTTTGTTTGTAACCACACCATCAAGCGTTCTTTTCTTCCAGAAATTGTTTTTCTTGCAATAGGAATTAAATTAACGAAACGATATTACAACGAACTTGTTTTAATATACCGAAATGAAAATTGCCTGGCGTAGAAACAAATATTTTGTGGTAGGTATCAAAAAGTTTCGAGACTAGCTTTGCTTACAAGAAAGCATCTAATTTTGATCTAATTTTACACACTATCACCTTGGAAATAGTTACCTCGCACAGCGATGGAGTGCTTCCAGAGCTCCTGCCACTTCTGGAATATGTCCTGGAAGTGTTCTTCTCGAAACATGTCAAGCATCTTCTGCGAATTGCGCCGCATCTCCGCAATGATGGATCATTTCCGGTGACGAAACTTGCGTGTTCGGGTACGACCCTGAAACGACGAAAGTCGTCACATTGGAAGAGCCCATCGTCTCCACGAACTGGGAAAGGCGAGCCATGTCCGCAGTTGGTCCAAGTACTTGCTCCTAGTCTTTTTTACATTTGTGGCATTGTACACCGAGAATTCCTCCCCAGGCGCAATGCCGTCAGTGCCTTCCACTGACATGTTTCAAAGCATCGCTGTACCCCTTTTTGCAGAAATTCGCCGTTTGCGGGTCATAATTTCAGTTTCAGACGCATTATTGGAAATATTTGATTATATAAAACTAGCTGTACCTTCACGCGCTTCGTTGGGAGTTGATTTATTTTGAAAATTGCAATCGCTCTAGCCACTTACTTGGGATCGCTCTAGCCACTGGGTCACTGTGGCCCCACTTGGGATTACTTTACCCACTGGGCCTCTGTGGCCCCACTTGATATATGTCTATAGCTATATGGAAGAATGTAACTTGCTAACAATGAAATAATTATAACAATCGCCCTGCAGTTTTGGTAGAGCATGCTTAGAAAGCAGCAAAATAGGTCATTTTTCCCGACTTTATTCACTAATACCGTTAATGCCGAGCTCATATGAGTTCTACGGTAATTTTTAACACACATAAACCTTCCTCGATAAATGCAGATGATAACAGTAAAAACTTTATCCAAATCCATTCAGTGGTTCTCAAGATTAGCGCAGTCATACAGACAGACGCGCGCCAGGGACTTGCTTCAATACTATGCATTGATTTACAATTTACTAGTTGTTAAATACTACTGTACCAGAGTTTTACTGTGTGTTACTTCCTGATTGCAGAAAGGCAGGAAAGTGTTGATGCAAGATAAACATGTTCTTGATGTTTTACAACAAGCAGATAACGCATAATTAAAATTCAGCACAAAAATTTTTAACAACTCGCAAAAATTTAAAATTTCTATAATCGTACAATGTGAGTAATTACCATGAATACAAAATTATAACGCGAAAACGAAGCATTCCTGCAAAAGGGGAGATGCCGAGCCTTGAGGCGTATGAGAGAGGACATTTGGCTTAAACGTCGGAGTTCGTGACGGGCGGGAAACTGGATGCCTCAGGACCACAATGCACCCTGTCACCGAGCTCATCTCACGAACGTCAGCTTACCGCCGAGAACAAAGCGGCCATGCTTCCGCGCCCACCCTACTCGCCAGATTTTGCTCCCTTCCGGGAGATGAATATTCAGCTCAAAGATCACTGTTTCGACGCCACTGCAGAGATCCATAGCGAATGGTACAAGGTGCTTGACATGTTTTTCATTTCATTTCATTTCAATTTTATTGTTCAAGGAGCAGTATTACATACTATAATAACTCGTCATTTTTATAATATGTACAAAAAAGAGAACGAGACACTAAAAACCATATATACAACAATAAAATAACAGTGACATATACTTATACAGAACAACATAAAACACAACTTGGCTAATAAAAGCGGTTACCATTTTAAATCAACATGAATATAGGTACATTTCAGAAAAGTTCGCACAATTACAATAAAGTAAACATACACCATGAACAAGAGAACATTACATATAAAACATGTAAACACACATAAAAAACACAAACAGGTGTGCCTAAGATAAATATAAAAGAATAAAAAAAAACATCATCAGGCATTAAGTCAAGCTGCCATGTATTCCGATACACGTGTAGAAAGAACCATTTAATAGAAAATTGAATTTTTTTTTTAAGTTTAGGATTACTTAAAAATTTTGTACTATTTGGGAGTTTATTATACAACCTAATCCCAGTGCTATTAAATGCTTGTAATGTACTTGTTTTATGGACATAATTTAAAATGAAAGTGTATGTAATGGTGAATTTCATCATTTGTGTGATGCTTATTTCTATTTTTATATATGAATAGCATAGTCTTAAATATGTAAAGACATGGAACTGGGAGTATTTTTTAAAATCTTAAAAATATTTCTACAGCTATCAGTTGGGAGTAGCTTTAGCATGATGCGAAGCGCTCTTTTTGTACTGTAAATACATATTGTAAATTAGTTTTATTGATTCCCAAAAAATAATACCATACGTAATGTAGGAGTGCATGTATGCGAAGTAGACTGATTTTAAACACTGAAAAGAGACAGTAAAAGAGAAGCCTTTAGCACGTAACATGAGCTGTTAAGTTTATTAACAGTGTGTGTTATATGTTCTTTCCACTCTAGTTTTTTTATCAATTATAACACAAGGAAACGTGTCTGATTAACTGTCTTTAATAGTTGATTTGCTATTGTCATGCTTGGTTCATTTCTTATGGTTTTGGATGTAAACAAATACCGTTGTTTTATCTACATTTAATACCAATTGGTTGCAGTAAAGAAGAAGACTTCCAGGACACGTTCCAGTAGTTGTAGGAACGCTGGAAGCATTTTCGTTGTTGTGCAAGGTAACCTATTTTCAAGTTGATAGTATGCCAACGTAGATAAATAAAGTACTATCTTGTAAACAGAGCTGGTCTCAATACGTTCCGATACCACACTCTAAATCGGAATCAGTTTATTTTTCACTGATTGTCAGTTGAAACTGCCCATCTAGAATCAGCAGAAAAAGAAAAACTCTTAGTCGCTTCAGTTAAATGAAATCCACTAATACAAACAGTAGAAAATCAGTTATTTATAGTCGATTAGTAAAAATCACAAGGCTAAAAAACCGTGCATTACGGTTTGAAATAAGTTGTACAATTATTTTGTCGCAAAACAAAATTATCAAATGTACAAGGAAACACATGCTCTTGTTTTTTTTTGGCTGACGTTCTACCAACTCTGCTACTTTGCCACCGAGATAAACGGTCTCGCATTTTCGTAGTAATATAAACTTACAATGGCGAACGGCTGTAAGTTTCGTAATGTGTAAGTACTTTATGTTGTCGAAATATACACATATTATGCGTACGTAGGTACATGTATTTGTAAGACTCGAAATTCATTCTAGTGCTTTAAAAGATAAATATAATGGTTTTAAACGGTGTTGTCGGTGTTTTTTTATATGTATTTGCCATTTAACAATGCAACAAGATTTTACAGAATTAAACTGTTTATTTTGAAGAGACAGATTGACTAGTAATAAATGTGCTAATAAGACATTGGAACGTTAGAAACAATGCAATATTTTATTAAATTTGTCGTTTCCTCATTATTTGATCTGCTAACGTGGAGACCACAAAACTTTTGTTGGTGTAATTCTACCTTCTTATTGACTCACCGCACTATCGAGTCAGTAAAATTATCACGATTTATCTGTCACTGAAAATAACAGTTTAAATCTGTAGTGCCTCGTCGCATTGTGAAATGGCGGATAGTAGTGGACATCGATAACCTCGTACATTGAAGCCACTATATGTATATTTTAAAGCACAGGATCCGAACTGAACTAAAGATAGATTGATTTTTGAACTATGTACTTGCGCAGAAAATCTATATATTTCGACAACAAGAAATACTTTCACATCACGAAACTTGCAGCAATATTTGACATTACGTTTTTGTGGTTCAGTACCCATAATACGAGCACACATTTGTCAGTGGTAAAGTAGGGCAGTGAATGTGGCTGATCATGAAAGCTTCAGCATGTTTTTGCTTTATGGGCGGA